>JAOTAX010000005.1:3963820-4006296 GCA_025629825.1 Erythroxylum guanchezii
ATCATCATTTTCAGCCTCCATCTGCATCTGTATTCCTTCTTCTTCCCTCTCAGCTTCTTCTTCTTCTTGATTTTCACTAACATAGCCAACTCTTCTACCATCCTCAACAGTTCAGGTTGCACAAGACAATTTAGTTCAACAAAAACCTGACCTGACATTGCTCTCAGGTTCGCCAGTAACAAGTTTGTTAAACACTTTTCTTGGACTTGCAGGCAATACCAAGAACAGTTTGGCTTGACAGGTCGAGGAAACAACTAGTTCAATAGCCTATCAAGGAAATTGAAATGCTTCGTACAAATCCTGTGAGCCTGCCAAGCCAAGCAATTGAAGGAGGATCAACGCTTGAAGTTTCTGGGGTCACGGCAGTACAGGTTTTGTGTTATAACCATTACATTGGATTGACAACTTCCTTCATGTACAGATTTAACAAGATTTTAAATTACGGATTCCCAGCTCGGGACAAATTAGAACCTCTATCGATACTGCATATTCTCTCACTACTAGTGCCTGTTTATCTCATAAAAACAAGCTATTGACAGGCAGATGTGGAGATCTTATTCCAAATATCAGCGTTTGACAGAGCAGAAAAGTTGAAGAAAAGCTGGACCAACCCACAACTCTTGTGTAGCCAAAAGGGTGCATCAGCTGAAGGTAGTTTAGGTCCATTTGGATTGCTGGTTTTGGCTTCAAAAGACATGCAAGAGTATACAGCAATATTCTTCAGAATATTCAAAGATGAAGACAAGTATGTGGTGCTTATGTGCAGTGATCAATCCAGGTACTTTTCTCTCTTCAGTTTTTGCCTTTTCTGCTAAAACCTCGGATTGTTTCCTTCCTAGTCTACGAACGCATCCAATCTGAATCTCAAACAAAACGAGTTTTACTTATTGATTTCAGACTCAGTCTACTTTCATAAACACAATTTGATGGACTAACCTTTTGTCTTCCATTAATTTGAACTTCAGGTCTTCACTCAATGAAGAAAATGATAAGACTACTTATGGAACTTTCATAAACATTGATCCAACTCAAGAAATGTTGTCTCTGCGAAGCTTGGTAAGTTCACTAAAACCACTCATTTAAAATAAATATTATCATTATTCTATATTTTTAAAAACAATTTCATGATATTAAATTAAAAACAAAGTATTTTAACAAAAAATCACGCATTTGACTATTTAATTCAATTTAAATATAATCAAGTCAGAAATTATAAAAGTTTCGGTTAAAATAATTTAAACAAGTTTGTATATTTTAAAAAATAATTAAAAAATTCAACCGGTTCTATCAGTTCAACTGTAAAAATTTCGAATCATCCAACTTTCATATTTGGTTTTCAAATTTTCGATTCGAATTACTTTAATAACTCTTATTGCTAAAAATCAATTAATTTATTAATTAATCAATCATTTTTCATGAATTAATAAGCTCTTATAATCTAAAATAAATCAATTATTTTTCATATAACTGTCTCTTTTTATAATTACACTTAAAATTTTTCGATGAGTAAAGACAATCTTTCTTAATTATATTTCAAAATTCTTTAATTTTATTCAATATTTAAACGATTTTATGATAATCCAATACTGATTAAACCTTTTAAACTTTAAACTTCTTGTTTTACTCGTTTAGTTTTCGGTCCAGCTTTTACAACATTAATTTTAGGTTATAGACACATCCTTTTTTGTGCTCATCTACGTACTAATTACATTGTAGATTGATCATTCAATAGTGGAGAGCTTTGGAGGGGAAGGAAAGAGCTGTATAACTGCAAGAGTTTACCCTACATTGGCTATAAATGATTGTGCTCACTTGTATGCTTTTAATTATGGAACTCAAAGTGTAAAGATCACTAGATTGAGTGCTTGGAGCATGAAGAAAGCTCGAATGAATTGAGAAGAACAAACAAACAAAAATTATGAAAAAAGTACAATACAAGAAAAATATCGTTTAGCAACGGATATTATTGACGGAAAACGTTTGGATTCCGTCAGTAATATAAATTGGCGACAGAATCAACTAACGGATAAAGGCGTCGTAAAAACGACCGTAGATAAATTTACCGACAGACATTTTATGCAACTATCGGTAGCTATAACTATCGATAAATTTACTTACAGGCTTTTTCTTTCTGTCAGAATATTTGTCGATACTATTGGTTATTCTGTCGGATACATTACCGACGGTTCAGCAAATCCTGACGGTAAAGTTGGCGACAGTTATCAATATTACAGAACAATTATTCTTTGTTCCATCAGTAAATATCTTACATTTTATCGATAGTTATTCTTTGTTCCATTAGTAAATATCTTAATAAATTGTTAGTAATTACAAAAAAAGTATTATAATTATCTTAATTCACTAAAAAAATAGAGTTCAGCAAAATATTCCATGTTATTCATTCTAATATTTCTTAGAAATATCATACATAAAATTTATATCTTTTTCAAAATTTTAGTACATATAGAGGTTCGAATTACTTTAATAACATTTGTTGTTAAAAACTGATCCATTTATTAATTACTCGATTAATTTTTGTTAATTAATAAGTTCTTATAGATTAAAATAGATCAATTGATTTCAATTTAACAATCTTTTTTTTCAATTAAACTTTAATTTTTTTATGGGTAAGGATAATTTCTTTTATTCATATTTTCAATTCTTTAATTTCATTCAATTTTTAGCCGATTTTATTACAATTTAATATCAATTAAATCTTAAATATTTTGTCTTATTAGTTTAATTTTTTGTCCTGATTTTAAAACATTGGAAAACAGAAATGTTAGGCGAAATTCTTACTAGGCTTGATAATGGTAAATAAATTCTAATTTTTTATAAGTTCAATCTGATATAAAATCAAAGTTTGAGCCGGCTTTGACCTTCATGGCTGACGTGAAAAGTCAAATCCAAGTGTCAGACAAGTTAGGCCTGTATGTAACCCCACAGTGGCTGTTAGTTTTTGGCTTACAGAAGAATTGCACAACCATACGGAAGTATTTCCCAGAATATTCAAAGACAACAAAGATAAAGTATGTTCTTAGGAAATTAAGCATGCTTGGTTGAGTTTATATCAGTATAATTTTTTTTGTAAATTTTTTATGAGAAATCTTTTTCAAAGAAACTAGTTGACTATTTAACTGTGATTAAAAAAATTTAAAAGAGTTTCATACGATAAATTGTTTGGCAACATAAAAATAAAAAAGTATTTTTTATTTTAACTATATTTTATTTTATAATAAAAATTATTTATGCATATAAATATTATTTAAAGTATATTAAACAATATGCAAAGCATAATATATTAATTATTATATAATTTTAAACTATATGAAAATATATCTAACTAAATCTTTTATATGGATTATAACATAAGTAAACTAATATTAAAAATAAATATTAAAACATATAAAAAAACTAAATAATATAGTATAAATCTCAAAATAAATATTCAAGCTGAGTAAATAGTTAAATACATAATAAACGTGAAGATAAATTGTGGGTATTGTGAGAATTATGTGTAAAACATAAGGACAAAAGAGACTAAAAATAAACTCATTAATTGATCTGAAAATTTTACTCGAAAAAGTCATTTGAGAGGCTTTTGTATTTTGGCTAACAAAAAAGTCATATCTATTTAAAAAATGTTTTTATTTTTGCAGTCAAACATTTATTTGTTTTTAAAAGGCCTTTATAGTAAAGAAAAGTATTTATTAGTCTCCCAAAATTTCATCCAAACAGACACTAAATTTGATTCTAATTCAAAATTAACGAGTTAAATTATAGTCAATCAATTTTTTTTGGTGCAACGGAAAGAAAATTACAAATAGAAAAGAGAATTAGTCCCTGGCAAACATGACGCCAACAGCATCACCAAGAACCGCAACATCCACAAACGCCAGAGGAGTAATCCAAAATTGAAAGGGTTCCCATCCATAGCTTCCTCGTTTAGCTAAAAAATCGGCTACACTATTGCTTTCGCGAAGAATATGCTTACACCGGACAGATCAATCCAAACTAAAAATAGCTTTGATATCACCAATTAAATTATCATGGGGATGAAACATCCGGTCTATACTTTCCAAGCACCGGATAGCTTCTAAAGAAACCGAAAATAATACCTCAAATTCGATTCAAATGGTCCAAATACCGTGAAGTTAGATTCAAATTTATAAGCCGACCTAAAACTCGACTCAAATGGTCCAAATAACGTCGTTAAAAGCAATTAGAACAAGATCAATCGGACTTCACACATGCCAAACCTAAATTTTCGCTTTTCCATGATTTGTAGGTCCTCACTGGATCAAGATAAAGATAAGACCCCTTATTGGACTTCCTGTAAAGGTTGACCAAATTAAGATCATATCAGTTTGGTGAGTTCGTTAGCAACTGTTTTTTATTACAGGTGTGGGTGCATAAGTAAAATAGTGTGTCCCTGTTTTTAAGTCAGCTTTGATTTGGATCACATGGCATATTTAACTTTAAAGATGACAACTTTTGAAAAGTACTGCCCATATTTCCAAGTAAACACTTTCTGCTTTTGAAAAATATAAAATAACAATCAAATCTTTGGCCACCAGAAATAGAATGTTGAATCCTTGAGATAATGATGGTATTTGACATTTAGTCATTCACATTAAGGTATTTTCTTTTTTTCTTTTTTAAAGTAATTTTAATTTTTAATAATTGTTTTGATATATATATAATTAATTTTTGTTCTAAATTACTAGGATGGGAGTTTCATATTTTAATAAAAAAGAAAAAATAATTAAAACTAACTATACAACTTGTAATTTCTTATTCCAAATATTCATAAAATTAGAAGAAAAGTGTTTCTTTTCTTTTTTTAACAATAATTTTGATAATTCTTTTCATTATTTTGATACTGGTAAATTATTAAGTTGAGGGCTTAATTATTTAATTACAAAAAAAGATAATTAACATTGATTATATACAAATATATATGAATTCATACTAAAAATTTAATTCGAAGGTAAGCTTTGAAGCAACTGATAAAGTTGTTCTTTTGTGACTATAAGACCACAGGTTTAAATCATAAAAGTAACCTCTTTGTAAAAATATAAAGAAAAGGTTGTACACATTATAACTTTTCGCAGACCCCTATAAAACAGAGAGCTTTGTATAATGATTACGTTAATTTTTTTTACTTAAATTTGAATATTTTATTCAAATTAATAAGTTTGAAGTCAAACATTTTTATCATTCCTAATTAATGCCACACTCCAAAAATTCTTATCATTCCAAATAGACCATTCTAGCATTTATCAATACATATTTGTCTTATTATGTGTAATTTATGGCAATTCCCATAACCAAAGAGTGGACTTACTGTCACACCCATAAAAGAACCATACCCATAAAAGACTCAACCAATCACAAACCTATAAGACCATAGTTGCAAGAAATCTATCTTTGAGATCAATCATTGAGGCAAGCCAACCTTTCACACTTGTTATTGTTAAGAATAAGATATGATGGAGACATGGACCCAACTATTAATTCAATTTTGAATTAAATTTAAGCTTTATTTTGAATTGCATAATTCAAAATTCAACTTTAAACCGAGTTTTAGATTAAATTCAAATCACTTCACATAATTAGAATTTTCCTTTTTACTAGATATTCCAACAAATAGATGAATGACCTAACAAAATGCATACTTAGTACTTGGTTTGGTAACTTTAATTTAAAATTAACTCAAAATTAATACATTAATAGAACGATATTATTTTAATAACAACTCGAGCAAGAGATTAAAATTGCAAGATGAAGATCAAGCAGGATGGAGTTGCTTTCAATCTAGCTCGGCCCAACCTATTACTAACTTTACATATTAAAATAATTAAGAATCTAAATCGTTTAAATTAGAAAATAAAATGTTCAAAAGTTGTGGGTAAGGATTACTATAGGGTTATGACTTTTATTAGCTCAAACCGTGATCAATTTCTCCACCACATTCTCATTAGACTATGGCTTAGCTAAACATGAAATCGTGGCAAAATGTAACTTTTCAAGATTTTCCACTACTTTTGTAACTTTATGAAGCTGCAAGTTACTCAATGGAATGCCACGGGTGAACCAATTCAGATTTGCTAAATTCAATTATAACATGTATATGCTCGATATTGGATCGTTGGGGTCTGAACTTATCTCAAAAATGTATACGTGATCTTAAAAAATATGTATTTTGGATCATTTTGCTTAAAAAATATTATTTTATTTGCCATATTCAAGTGTCTGGTTGAATCGAGCTCGGACAACCCGAAGGCATATCAAACTCAAATTTTAAAATAAAATTAAAAATTAAATTTAATCAAAGTCTTGTTAATTAAGATTAAGTTAATTAATTTCGTGCTAAATTAGATCAGACTGAACAAAATTCGCAGTCCTTGAATATAAATCTATCATTGATAATATATGTATATAATTACCCATGATTCATGTGCAAATTATTTAATAAATTAAATAAAATAGAAACTAGTACTTATCTCGGATTCATTTCAATGTCAACTTATTATCAACATCAATCTTTTGGTGAAGGTAATGTGATCCGTTGTTCGGTGATGTAGTCAAGATGGGCTCATTTTTGGGTAATAATCTTCAATATATTATGATAAGAACCGAAAAGTAATGGAGGAAAGCTTATAAAAGTGTTTTTCCCTTAAAAAATGTCCACGACCTAAAATAGAAATTTAGGGATAGTAATGGACGACCACTAGGCACTAGTTACATCAATTTTTTTAAAATATTTTTTTAATTAAACGTGTAAATTAACGTATTTTTTTAATTGGATCTCGACCTGAGCTACTTAAGCTTAGACTTACTCGAGGTTTAACTTTTCTAAACAAAACAATCATTTTGATTATAATAGTTGGGTCTCCGGTCGGTATGAGCCTAGGCCTCGAGCTATGAGTCAGCCATTAAAAACACATGAATTTGCACTCATGAGCCGGCCATTGCTATTTCTCATTTTGCTTAAAATAATTGAGTCTTATAATTAGTTTGAGCCTAGCTTAGGAATACCTAAATTTGACCCACTACCATCACTATAGTAAATTAGCCTTTTTAGATGTATTGCATTTTCCTTTAATTTCAAGCCAAATGATTAATTTCTCTGCAAGTCAATTTTGGTTTTCTCAACAACCTTGATATTGAATCCAATAATACTTGGTTTGACTTGTTAATCTTAGTCTTTTTTTAACTTTTTTTTCATAATTAATCAATTTTAAAAGTTTCAAACGTAAACTAATCAAATTGACTTAATTTTATTTTTGAATTCAAACAAAATTAATTTTGTTCAATAATTTCAAGTAGGTCAAACTTAATTTTCTATAATTTATCAATTTTTTAAAAAATTAAGCTTGATATTGGATTCAATTATTTTTTATTTAACTTGTTAAGTTTTATCTTTTCAATTAATTTTTAATCAAATTAAAAAATTTAAATATAAATTAATCAAATCGACTTAACTTGTTATCACTTTTTTTCAATGATTAAAAGACTCGACCGATTTAGTCAGTTCAACCTAAATATCTTGAATCGTCCAACTTTTTGGTTTAATTTTTCACTTTCCTATTTGATTTACTTTAATAACTCTTATTGTTAAATATCGATCAATTTATTAATTAATCTGTTAATTTTTGAAAATTAACAAGTTCTTATAAACTAAAATAAATCAGTTAATTTTCAGTTAATAATATTTTTTTAATTTAACTTCAAATTCTTCAATAAGTAAGGATAATCTATTTTAGTTAATTTTCAAATTCTTTAATTTTATTTAATATTTAATTGGTTTTATAACTGTATAATTCTGAGTAAACCTTTTAAACCTTAAGCTCTTGTTTTATTGGTTTTACTTCCAGTCCAGATTTTAAAACAATGCTTTTTTTAATCATATCTATCTCTGTTAACAAAATAAAAAAGAAAAAGCACTTTTCTTTTTTCATACTAAGAAAAAGAAACTAAAAATTTCAAATTTATAAATAATAGCGGAAGTTCAAGAAAGCTTATTCCTAATAAAAGAAAAATAAAATATCCAGCTCCATCCTAAATCTCACATGATTGGGTCGAAGCACCCTGTTTCCGTTAAAATGTTCCAACTTTGTTCCACTTAGTACCTAATTAGATGGGTTTATATTAGTAGAGTTTTTATCGGTAGAGCTTTTCTAAGAAGCCAATTAACTATTTGGTTGTTATTTAAAAAAGAGCTTTTTTGAAAGAGCTTCATACAGTAGACTATTTAATAATATAAAAAAAGCATTTTTAATTTTAACTATATTTTATTTTGTAATAAAAATTATTTATGCATATAAATATTATTTAAAGTATATTAAACAACATGCAAAGCACAATATATTAATTATTATATAATTTTAAATCATATGAAAAATAAATGAAAATATATCTAACCAAATCTTTTATATGGATTATAAAATAAGTAAAAAAAATATCAAAAATAAATATTTAAACATAAAAAGTCAAATAATATTATATAATTCTTAAAATAAACGTGAAGACGAACTTGTGAGTATTGTGAGAATTGTGTGTAAAGCATAAGAACAAAAGAAACTAAAAAATAGGCTCATTAATTTATCTGAAAAATTTACTGAAAATTTGTTTTTTTTTAAGTTCCAAAATTTAGTTTCTTAAAAAGCTGTATTTTAGCTGCCAAAAATGTTATATCTACTAAAAAAAGTACTTTTTCATTTTGCAACCAAACATTCATTTTTCTTTAAAAAAATTGCCGTAAAAAAAGTACTTATTCATATTTCAAAAGCTCAGCCAAACAGGCATTTAATTTAGTTCACGTATTTATATAAATCTCACGTAAATATGTTGATGAAATTTAATAGAATACAGATGAAGCTAGGTAAATGTAACAGAAGAGTATTTGATTCCACGTGTCTTAAATTTCAGACTATCGTAGAACAAATAATGATTAAACGATTAATACCTTATTCGTTGTACAACGTGGGATCATGATGCCCTTGTCGTCATTTCTTGCATATGACAAAAGACACAAAGAATCTTATCGGAGAAATTAAAATTATTAGTGTATTATTGAAGCAACTAAATATAAAAATAATTTAGTTCTACAAGACAATAAATTTAAGGTTAGTTGACTTATCCAATATTAATCTATTCACTAATCAATGTTGTTAGCACCATTATGTCATTTTTTATTGTGTTAATTTATGGATTAATTACACCGAATAATTCTAATTTTATATTTTAAAAATTAATGTTAACTCTTTGTAATATTATTTAATTATCATACATCATATTTTGTTAGTTTTTATCTGTTCAAAACGTTTTATTCAAATTTAAAATTTTAATATTATGACAACACAGAGAAAAAATTAATAAAAAACTAAATTAATCACTTGTCAATATAAGAAAAGAGGACAATGACCTATTTTTTTTAGAATAAATAGGCCTTCATTTGGGATGGCAAATGTGGCCTAGCCTAGTTTAGCCCAATTTCAACCCTGGTTGATCAGATCACAGGTCGAGATTGCTTGATTGATAGGAAGGTACAAAATGACGTCATTTTTTTAATTTAAAAAAAACATGATGTCTAATTGAGCTAGGAACGGGACCACAGGCTGACTACCATGTAGGTCGAACCCATTGCCATCCCTCTCTATAATTGAGTCAGAAGAAATGAACACTAATTTATATGGTTGATAACTACAAGTAGGTTTAGAAAACAAAGTTAAACCTAGATTAATTATTTTAATACTAAACATATTTAACTCAATTTTACCTTCCAAATCATTCCATGCGTCAGTTTTTTTTCATGCATCCTAAGCAAAAGTACTAAAAAATTTGAAGGGTTGACAAAATATAAACTAAAAATAAATTTTTATAACTCTTTCAACACTTCTTGACCAATTAAAAACGAAAATATTACAAAAATGTATAAATTAGTCATTAAAAAATGATCAAATTAAAAGTTTTAATAGTTAAGAATTGTTTTAAAAAAGATTTCATAACCATTTAGTAAATTTTTAAAATAAGTAAAAATTGTTATGATGATATAATTAGCACAAAAAATTAGAATTAATTATAGAAAGATTACAACTAACTATTATTTAATTTAATTTTTATAATGGTCGATTAAAATGAAAAATGTTAAATTGGTATAATTAATATAGAAAAATTAAAGATTACAACTAACTAATATTTAGTTCAAATTTTAATAATCTACAATTATAACCTAATTCTTAAGTAGTAGAGAAGCTGATTTCAAATAAACCAGCAAAAAATAAAAATAAAAATAAATAAATAAAATTTTATTTACATTATTTTCATTTGGTTTATTTTAATTAATTAATTTTTATTTTTATTTTTTGTCTGGTTTATTTGAAATCAGCTTCTCTACTAGTTAATTAATTAATTAATTATAAAATAAATAATAAAAAAAATCATGTTCATCGTTGTGATCATCATCAATTAAAATGAAAAAATGTTAAATTGATCAAATTAGCACAAAAGAAGTTATAATTAATATAAGAAAGATCACAATTAGCTAATAAATTTTAATTCAACTTGCATAAAATTAAATTTCCTCCCTTTGTCTCGTTAACTTCGAGAAACAAAAACCTATGTATATAGATATATATATATATAGATGTAGACAAGAACTGGACTTTAAACAAAGCTCCAATTGTAAGAAAAGAAAACAAAATTTGATTGATGTTTTCAACCCCATTTTTTAGATTCTTGTGGACGTCGGCTTTGAATACGGTGTGTCCCTGTCACATCACGTTTACTTTTCTTGCTTCTTCTATGGTCTCAAATTTACAGATTACTGATTAAAAAACAAAAGAAATAGTTTTCATTCATGTTATAAATAGCAGTACGTTCCTGGAATACACCAACTTGCTTGTTTGTTTCTTCATACATTTAATGGCAATGGCAATGGCAATCTCTTCTTCTCTAAAGCTTTTCCTGTTCTTGGCTTTCTTGCTTGGACATGGTGTTCTTGAGCTTCATGCCTCACATCATGTCCACAGAGAACTTGAGAGTGTTCAAAAATCGAGTTCTACCCCTACAAGTCAACCCTACAGAACTGGATACCACTTTCAACCTCCCAAGAATTGGATAAATGGTCTGCATATGATTCATTGTTTGTTACACTTATATGTATTTGTTGTGTTCTCTGACAAAGTTTGGTTTTTCTTTTGATGGACATGTTTCTCTGATGCTGCTCAAATGCTTGTGTTAATTGGTGAACAGATCCTAATGGTGAGTGAGTTTGTTCATTGTTTTCTGCTAACTTTTGTGGGTTTTCTTGAAAAAAGTTCTATTTTTTTTCCCCGGAACTTGGGATCTTTTAATAATGTATAACAAGTTCTTGTTCCAATGCAGGACCTATGATCTACAAGGGAATTTACCATCTGTTCTATCAATACAATCCAAAAGGAGCTCAGTGGGGACACATTGTGTGGGCTCATTCTACCTCAAGGGACCTTGTTAATTGGACCCCACATCCCATAGCCATCTTCCCATCTCAACCATCCGATAAAAATGGAACTTGGTCAGGTTCTGCAACATTTCTGAAGACAGGCATTCCTGCTATTCTCTACACTGGAATCAACACACAAGGCCAACAAGTTCAGAACGTGGCCTTCCCAAAAGATGCCTCTGATCCATACCTTATAAAATGGGTTAAACCTCACGACAATCCACTAATGGCACCAACCCCACAAAACAGAATCAATCAAAGCTCATTTAGAGACCCAACCACTTCTTGGCTTGGTCCTGATGGTAGGTGGAGAGTGATCATTGGAAGCAAAGTTGACAAAAAGGGACTAGCAATCTTGTATACAAGCCAAAACTTTGATCACTGGGTTCAATCCCCACAGCCTTTACACTCAGCTGAGGGCACTGGCATGTGGGAATGTCCTGACTTTTTTCCAGTTGCCTTTGATGGCTTAGTTGGTGTTGATACATCAACTTTAGCTACAAGTGTTAAGCATGTGCTTAAGGTAAGTTTGGATGATACAAAACATGATGTCTACACCATAGGTACCTATGATCATGTCAAGGATGTATACACTCCTGATGAAGGATCCAAGGAAGGTGATTTAGGATTAAGATATGATTATGGGAAGTATTATGCTTCAAAAACCTTCTTCGACGGTCCAAAGAACCGGAGGGTCTTGTTGGGATGGATCAATGAATCTTCAAGCGTTGAGGCTGATATCAAGAAGGGCTGGTCTGGAGTTCATGTAATTATCCATACAGAAGCTTGTTTATAAGATCAATTCTTGAAGTTCTTTAGTTTCAAATCAGATTATGACTTCTTTGGTTTGCAGGCAATTCCCAGACAAATTTGGCTCTACAGATCCAGAAAACAGCTGCTTCAATGGCCAATCAAAGAAATTGAAAAGCTTCGCGGGACTCCAGTCTACTTGTCTAGCAAAGTGATTGGTGGAGGATCAGTTCTTGAAGTTCCTGGTGTTACTGCAGTGCAGGTTTTTTACACGAGGACTCAGAAACTGAAATCTTTCTAATACCAAACAGTAAAATAATTATGTCAGAGATTATTAGTTTCTGATATATTGGTTTCAATACTCATTTAACAGGCAGATGTAGAGATTTCATTCCAAGTATCAGATTTTAGCAAAGCAGAAATACTGGATCCAAGCTGGAGCAATCCACAACTGCTGTGTAGCCGAAAAGGTGCATCAGTTAAAGGGAGTTTAGGTCCATTTGGGCTATTAGTTTTGGCTTCAAAGGACTTGCAGGAGTACACAGCAGTATTTTTTAGAATATTCAAAAGCAAAGACAAACATGTGGTGCTTATGTGCAGTGACCAAAGCAGGTCTTTGATCCAAATCTCTTTCCCTTTCACTAAATTTGTCAATACACCCAACGCTGTCAGAAATCCAAATCCAGACAAAGAACTGACTTTTCTTCTGCATTTTTTTACGGTGTGCAGGTCCTCCTTAAATCAACAAAATGATAAGACCACTTATGGGACCTTTGTGGATATTGATCCAGTTCACGAAAAGCTATCATTAAGAAGCTTGGTGAGTTCGCTATCCAACCCCTGGCCAGGCATAAGAGAGTATGGTATTGTTTTACTTGCATACATGTCTAGAGTCAATAGTCAACCAACGTTACTTCAAAGATCACATCTTTGAAAAAAGTGTTGCCCACCACAATGTGGCTTTTTCTAGGACCACATTTTCCAATTCTAGGACCACATTTTCCATGACGTTAACTTTTTGAACAACTAGCAAAACAACTTCGCCGGACCAGGTCAGAGACTCGAGCTGGAAAAGTTAAGGGCTTTGGGCTTTTCCTGCTAGTTTTGGGGTCAACTAAGACCAAAACAAACCAACATCATTTAGTTAAGGGCTTTGGGCTTTTCCTGCTAGATTTGAGGCACCTATGGTTCAAAAATAGCCTAGCCCAAGTCAGGCTCATAGCCGCCTGTGACAAAGGCTGTATATAGAGTCAAGATCATGACTTGAAATATGTTACATAACCATTTACTTTGTAGAATTAGAAGAAAAATATTGCTTTAGTTTGGTCTCTACAGTTCATATCTTCCAACAATATTGTTTGGAAGTTCTCATAACAGAAAACTAAAAAGAAAAAGAAAACCTTGAGAGTAAAAACTTCAGATAGAAACAACTGTATTGTGCTTTTAGTAGATAACTGATGTATTCCAATACTCTTGGAAGCGTGTTTCTATTGTATCAGAGTCAAGTATGCATATGTTTGGAAGTTCTGAGGTTCATTTTGTTGAACTTGCAGATTGACCATTCAATAGTGGAGAGCTTTGGTGGGAAAGGAAAGAGCTGTATCACTGCAAGAGTTTATCCTACATTGGCTATAAATAAAGACGCTCACTTGTATGCTTTCAACTATGGTGCTCAAAGTGTAAAGATCACAAGTTGGAGTGCTTGGAGCATGAAGAAAGCCCACATCAACTGAAAATGGAATAATAAAGTTGGGGAAGCTGACCATGACATTGGGATTCATTTCACAAGAAGAAGTTAGGTCAAGTAATTCAATTATGATCTTACTAAAGTAGATCCATTGCTTCTTCTATAGAAAAAAAAAATCCAAGAGTAGAAAAAAGGACTAAAGAGGTTATTTTTCATCCGATAATTCAATGGAAAGTGATACGAAGCATAATTATGATGTTGTACCATTATCCTTGATTATATGTATGGCTTTTCATGAATAAAATAAATTTCACTTGTAACACAAAAAAAAGATTACTTGATTGAAAACTAACACTTAGTGTGAATTTCGCTAAAACGCAAGACTTGGAAAAGTCTAATAGTATATAACCTTATCCTTAACGAGTAGAAAGGTTGTTTTCAAATAACTCGTACATGATTAAAATATGATCAAAATGATGAAACAATACAAAAGATAATGATTCAACATGAGAAAATTCTAAACCCATGACAATACTCAGCACAAAGAGTTCTCCACTTTGCTCTCTATGTTTTACTTTCATCTTTTTATCTGGCTCCTGTGTTTTACTTTTAAGGTTCCATTCACTTAGAATTTGTTGACTTTGTTGTTTAACTTGTTGCTCACATCCCATAAAACTCAATAGTTTATTAAAATGGATATAAAAAAAATCAAAAGATAATAATGGTTTTACATATGCATATAATATGGATAGCTGATAGTATTATGGATAATAGATTCACTACATATAATGTAAATTATAAAAACTATACTGGAAAATATGATAAAATTAGAAAATTAAATATATTTATTTAATTTTTGTAATTAAATATGTCCTCTACCATCATTATATTAAGTTTCTTTCTTAACTGGTACTTAAAAAATCATCCCCTAACCCCATGGTTACAATCTTTTTCTGCAGAAAAAACCAAACTTACACATTTGAACCAAGGTTCCAAATTTCAGGGAACCCATCAATCAATTATTTCTTGATTAATTTATCATGCATGATTTGCTAATGAATGAAAGAACTTTTTACTTTTATAATCATTAAAGAGGAGAGAATAAGAAGTTGAATTAGCATTCCATGGTAAGAGGTGACCAGAGAGTCCCTGTAAGAGAGCTGTGAACTGGGAAAACAGAACTAACAATAGCATGAGACCTTTCCAGTGGCTTCCTTGTTTGCAAGCTCATGTAAGCAAGCTGCTCAGGACTGTAATTTCGCTTTTAACGACTCAATCACGGCTGAGAAATCGTCATCACCAAGGCCGTGACTTTTTGCTACCTTGTAGAGTTCATTTGCGGCGGCTGCTATTGGAGTGGGTTGGGAGACTGATTCAGCTAATCCTAACGCAAGCCTCAAGTCCTGATACCATCAAGCTCAATTTCAGATGATAGGCATTGGTGTGAATAATAATAGCACCTGGAATATAGGATTGTTACCGACCTTCTGCTGATGCTTTAATGGAAAAGCAGTAGGGTATTGAGACTTGATCATCGTTGGACCTTTCAGAGAGTACATTGGTGCACTAATGGCACCCTGAGACACTACCTGCATCGAATCAATAGTTTGAAGAAAATTTGAATAGAGAAACAACTTCATCAGTTAAAGAGAAATGAGGGCAGTCATCAACTTAGGGACAATCTTCCTCTGGCACGATAATGCTACAAAACTTTCACTTGAACTAGAAATGCATTTCATATTTGAGTAGGAAATAACCAAGCCAACATGTTCATGCAGTCTTGAAGCAGGCCAGTTTCAAATGCTATTAATTTGTTTTTCCAAAATTTTCACACTCCAAAATATACCGAGTAATCAGTTAATCCAATGGTCAAACTCATACAAATGCGTGCAGGGTAAATCCACTTCTGCTCTTTGGTCTTGCATCAAGAAAATTTGGTTAACTACTCCAAACTGCTGACTAGGGAGGAAAAAATCGAATTGATACAGCACAATCAAACAAGAGTTTGATTTGTCATCTTATCAACTAAGCAGTTTGAATCAAGATCCTTAATCTAATAGTCAGAAGATTTCAACAAAAGGAAAGGATGCTTCTTTGGATACCTCTACCAGAACGTTTGGGTCCAGTCCTACTCTCTCACTTAGAAGCAATCCTTCAGAAAAAGTTGCCATCATACTGCAAAATATTAAAAGCAGCAAACTTAATATCTGCAATCAGAACTGGCAAAATTGGAAGAGATTAGCAAGAAGGGAGAGATTGGAACCTTCCCATGACCATGTTGACAACAAGTTTCATGGCTGCCCCGTTTCCAACATCACCAAGGTAAAATCTCGACTGGATAGAATCACACATCCATATGAGACTGTTATCGGTGACAAGTCTTGAGGATAAGAGAGGAACAAAAATGCACCTTTCCCATTATATCTAAGAATGGAGACGCTGTCTCGTACAGAGATTTGTCACCTGAAAGAATGCAGCTCATGTTTCAGTTCCTATCTGAGCAATGACCATTACATGCACAATGGTTGAAAGATAGATCTGAAAAAGACACTTAAAAGAATGGTGATCCTGAAATGGATCAGTTGTATTCATGAACTTCCAACAATTTCATAACCTAGCACATGAAAATAATTTGGAATAAGATGGCTACCTCAGCTAATAAAGATTCACTCCTGATTACCTGCAGTAAGGAATATAAGTTGCCCATCTTCAGCTGGCTTTTTAGACCCGGAAACAGGAGCCTAGACCCAAAAACTCAAAGCTTAGCAGGTTCTCTGCCCAATACTAGTATCATCCGATATCAACAAACATTAGTAGTACATACCTCCAAAAATGATGCTCCGGTAGCTTTGATTTCTCCACTAATCAACTTTGAAGTGCCACCATCAACAGTTGAAACATCAACATACCTGTAAATACCATAAAGGGACATCTGATTATAAAGATGGGCAAACAAGGTGGAAATTGCTAGTCCAAGTACCTAGTTTAAATGGTGTAAAGAAATCAGCCAGAAGAATGCAGTTCAAACTTATGCACTTAGGAAGAACTGTCACACTATTGAGCAACAATCTTGCAAGGAAGAGACAAAGGGAAATTAAGCCGACTACTATAAGCTTGAGCTGTAACTTCCAACAGTTACAACTTCATCCTACATTTTCAAAACTAGTTTCCAACTAATTTTCTAAGTATAGCAGCTTTGCAAGATCAGGGTGATTTCTTGAATGCTAAGAACATTACAAACTCAAACTAAATTTGTGCAAGACACCTAATACAAATATAAGAGCATTGACTAATAAGTATCAATGTGAACGATATAGAAATCATGGTCATGAGGAGGAAAAAGAAAAGGAGAAAAAAGAAAGGTACCCTTTTCCAGGACCAATGCCACTTGCAGCCCCTTGATTTCCACATGCAACATCCACCTGAGATAGGGCTGGTATAAGATGTCATAATAAGATAAAATTAGGTGAAATAAAGCAAACTAAAGAATACGCACTGCACTTTCAGGATCCGCAAGCATGGCAAATGTTACATCACAAGCTGCAGTTACTTCCTTGGGAGATGGTTTATATCTAAAATAACATACAAGTCATAAGCATGACAAGTTTTCCCCAGATTGGATCAAGATATAGATAATATTTGTAGAAGAAAGTATTAAGATCAACTAAATACAGCTAGTTCCTTATGAATAAATTTTAAAAGGGGTGTAAATTAAATCGTGTTTAAAATACTAATACTTATTAATGTGCCCATTTACCATATAACCTCATTTATCCTAGTACATAAATATTCACTACGAGATTTCAATTTGGAAGTCAATATAAATCAATAAATATCTTAATTCAACCAAATCCTAGGTTCTACCAAAACACAAAGAACCAAAAGGAAATGAAATAACAAAAGAAAGAAATCTATGTTGACAATTGATGATTCATTATTAGCTGAAAATAAGTTTGGTTAAGGGAAAATGGAATATCTAATGATTCTTACAAAACAAGGTTGTACTTTTCTCTTTGTAGGAAAATTGTCTTGTTTATTATTACTTGAGTGAAATTTTCATGTAAGAAGTGTCATGATTCTGAGAATGCATGACATTTTCATATTCTGGCAGATTCCACACTTATGTAAGAGTTCCAAAGTAATTTCATGTAACAGATTAAGTACTTACTTCGCACCCTGGCTGATTAGAGGATCACATTTGCTCTTGGTCCTATTCCAAACAGTCACATCACACCTAGGAGATTTTCAAACAAGGATTAAGCTTCAGAGAATAAATTTTGATACTTATCTCAAATGAAAAAGCTACATATTTTCAACATTTACTGCAAACAGAACCATGATTCAAAGACAAACAAAGACTTCATGTGATTTCTGAGTGAATAGTCATCAGCAAGAGTTAATGTTTTGTTTCATATGAAAGTTCAATCAATATTTATGGGATTAACGACATAATACCCCGCTTTTATGAGATTCTGCGCCATCGGATAACCCATGATTCCAATCCCCAGAAAGCCAACACGTATGCACAATTCATCTGCTGCAAATGCAAAATAAGATACAGTTTAACATAAACAGAAGAAGATTTCAGATACTGGAACATCTACATATAAAAATTTGCTTTTTCCAAAGAAGAAAGTTGTGTTTAATCATGTATTTCGAGTATGAAACAAGGTCATTCCACAAATCACCGTTGGAGCATTAGAATAAACAGGACTGTGCAACTAATACCAAAAGTCACGACCTCCATCTTCCAATCCCAATTCATAAAAGCACAAATTCCATAAAATTCAGCCAATCTCACAATTCAGTAGAACCATAACAGTTATCCCAAATTCTAACCATTGGCATATCAAGCCTCAACAAAGTTCAGATTGCTGAATAAGATGCCAGCAAGATGATACAGACCAAAAACAGGACAACCCATCAAAGAAAACACTGCCAAGACACAAAAAGTAGACACCTTTACTTGTAGAACTGGATGCTTGGGCAGAGAAAGCTCTGAGAGAAGCAGAAAAAGGCTGAATCTTGGAGAAACTAGAAGTGGGTATTGATACGAAATGGTGGGAAAGCTGCGGACGAAAACTTGAGCACGTTGCCATGGCAGTTGATGATAACAAGCAGTAGTGAGTGTTTGTGGCCTTCACTAGTGATGATGCTGTGGCCATTTTTGTACACTTCCTCAATCCTTGGGAGTCTCAACTCAACGGTCTGTGCAGTGTTCGGTGTGTCACTGGTCGGATAAACATTAAAAAAAAAATTTCCAGTGAAACGCTAATTGTAAAGTTAAAGATCATCAAGCTAAGATAATCTATCCATTTTAATCAAAATTATCCAGCTACCTATTGCTAGATTAATTTTTTAAAAAATTCTATTTTAATTAAAAAATAACGATATAAAATATATAAACTCTTAATTTTGAACTTAATTAATAATTTATTATATTTATCTTAAATTATTAATTAAAGTTCAGTCTAATTAGTTATTCAAGTTAATTCGTATTACTATATTAATGATATTTGGGAAATTTGCACATATTTTTCATTATTTTTAATCAAAATTTAAAAAAAATCTTTAAATTTGAAAATCAAAGTATTTTTTTAAATTAAATTATATGAAATTTTTATATTTTTCATAAAATAATTTAATCTATTAATTTCAACCTACTGAATTATCAAAAAAAAAATTGTGATAAAAGATTATTTTATTGAGTTAATTTATAAAAATTAAGCTCTGTTTATTATACTTTTTTAACCAATTCCATTAAAATTCTTATCAAACTAAGAAAAGGTTTCAACTTCAGCAACAATAGAAAGATAGTGCCACTGTGATCTTTTAGATTGGAATCTTACTTCTAAGCTAGTAAGTTAAACTTAGATATGAATAAACACGTCACTCGAATTCCGAATCAAAATAATGTCATTTTAGTATTTTAATTGAAACGATTCGGAATCATTTTAGTAATTTAATTGAACCGTTTCGGACCAATTTTGGACCGTAAATCTTGCTCGTGTTCATTTATGTCAATTTTTCACCCAAAATATGGTGCATTCAGCAATAAAACAGTAGACTTGTCTACATAAAGAAACCAGTTTATGATATAACCAATTCAATCTCAGTTGCAACAGAACATGTTATGTACTAGGATTTAAGAATGCCTAGTCCTAACAAGCTTGAAAACCAATCTTTCTCATCTACAACCTTTTTAACTGGAAGCGACAGTTATCTACTTCCGATATGGATGATACCGCTCACCGACTATATTAGGGGTACCTCCGTATTCCTTGTCATCGCCGTAACCAACATTAACATTATGTCCATTGTTACCACTATCGCCTCCTCTTCCTCGTCCTCTCCCACCGGGATATCCACCAACACCATCGTTTGCGTTGGGCATAAGAAATCCAGTGCCTCGATATCCATTAGCAGGATACATCACCGGTCCTCCAACTCCGAATCCAAATCCATAACCATAGCCACTGTAACCCAAAAAAGCTCCAGGAAAGCCTCCCCCATAACCTCCATTGGGAGGATATCCATAATAGTAGCCATAACCACCATGTACTCTGCCCATTCTCTCATTATAGTCATATTCTGAACTGTGATGATCACTATATCCACCTGTATAACTGTTTATTCTACCAAAAGATTTTCCGGTACTGCCGGGACCACCACCTGATCTTTTTGGAACAGCCTTCTTTATTTCCACCTAAATATTATGTTAGCAAATCTTGAGTTATGAACATTTCAAAACATGAAGTATACAACAGTAGTATCAAATCTCAACCAAAATTTCAAACTTCACCTGCTTGCCTCCAAGTTGATGTATTCTGCCCTCCGACAAGATCTGTTTTATCGCATCCTCACTTTCAAAAGTGACAAAACCAAAGCCCCTCGACCTTCCAGTTTGATGATCCACCATAATTTGGTGGTCAACAACAATACCATAGATAGAGAAGTGTTCCTTCAACTCATCTGTGTGCAAAGGAAACAGTGAAAAGGGAGCCGTCTACATGGTCAAACACAAGCGGAAATGAAAAATCCACAATTAAGATTTGAACCATGCAAACCTTCAGTCAAAGACGATGGTATTCCACCGATGAAAATTTTGTTCAGGGACGTTACGCCATTAACCTCTGTATCTTCCCTTGGAACTGTTCTTTTGACTTCCACCTGACAACAGAATACACCAAAACATGCCTTAACCAGTACAAGATTAACCATCACTATGGTGAGAAAAAAAAAAAAAAGAATAGGAACATAAGCATCATATTTCAGTAGATAATAGAAGATTATTTTACCACTCGGCCGTCTATAACATGCTCATTTTTCAAAACCTCATCAGCAACTGCTGGGTCAGAAAAAGTTACAAATCCAAACCCCCGGGGCCGTCCAGAGTGTCTATCTGACATTATTATGGAGTCCACAATTTCTCCATACTGGCTGAAATGATGAGTAAATGTCTCTGAAAACAAATCCACATGAATCATGTCAGAACCAAAGGAACAGATGGTAACAAAAATCACAATAAAGGACATGTATATAAAGTAGTAAAATAGCTACTATATCAAAACCTCTTGCTAAATTATCAAACTTAACACGTTGAAACGCGCCGAAAAGGACCATTAGCCAAGATACTAGCAAAATGATCGGATTGTTACGTGACCGTTTTACTACAATAGCTTAAGCTGTTGTGTAAGGCCAACTTAATTGATTTTATATATTAAGGCTGTTGTGTAAGGCCAACTTAATTGGTTTTATATATGCACTAACACGGATAGCTATCACAATGGGATTCCTAAAGTCCCTTACATCACACAATTTAATTAAAGCTTCCAAGGACCGATAACCAAGTACTTGTTAACATAGTACCTCATTGAGACTTATGCCAAACCTTAAGCACGATCTATCACTAAAACAAGACCAAATAAGATACAAGAAATAACAAAATGATAAACCTCCACAGAACCAAAATCCAGTCACCGAGTTCCTATTTGGAATCCGTACCCAACCAACACCCTCCAGAATACCAAACACCAAATATTCAATCCTACCAAATTTACAACCCCGATTCAAACAGAAGCATACCAAGTTGCTTAGCACATTATAACAGCAAATACAGTAAAACATGAACTCGAGAACTTTGTGCACCTCTGCTCGTTTCCCAGGAGATGCCACCAACGAAGAGTTTTCTGCAACAAAAGAGAAAAATAGAAAAGAAGAAAACCCAAAATTATTTCTCATCACTACTTCAACAAAGTTTCCACTTTTAAAGAATTAAACCACGAAGCATCGAAAATCAAAAGCTAACCCAGAATTAGTTGAAGAAGCAGGTGAAGGGTGCGAGTTCTTTCTGTCATTCACTGCATCACCAAAACCTTCTTCTCCCAAATCATTATAATAGTCTTCAATTTCTTCCTCCACGCCATTAAAGGCAGACCCATCATCCTCAAATCTCCTCTCGTCACCCATTTGGTTAATAATTCAGCTTTCAATTCCCCTTTCAACAGAATTTAAACCCTAGGCCTTGACCGCCCAGAGCCTGCTAGGGGTTTGTGAGAAAGAAAGAGGGTTTACTGATAATGGGATTTCACTCTTGCAGTCAAAAGATACGTGATTTACACAATCTCAAACTCTGGGATAATAAAGATGCGATCTTTTTAAACTAAAACAAACTTCATTGTTAATAATAAATTAAAACCCTAAAAATTTTGAGGGTCCATTGATCTGAGTCACATTGATTGTCCTTTGCAATCCTAATTATACAAGAAATTCAAACATTGGTTCATCTAAATATATTTTTTATAATTTTTTTAATTTAATAAAATTTAATAAAATTTAATATTACAAGTAGTGATTCTCATATTTTATTCTTATACTTTTTATAATTTTATCGTTTAATATCTTTTGAAAATAATTTTTTTGATAGAATTGACATATATCATATTTAAAATTACATAAATTATGTTAAAATTTTAATAAAAACTAAATAAAATAAAATAAATATGATAATGTTTTAATAAATAGTAATATACAAGGACCTCCTTATATAGATTTTGTTAAAACAATTTAAAAACAAATAAAACTATAAAATAATAAATAAAATAAAACATAGGGATTATTAATAAATATTAGTAAAATTATAAACATCATTCAATTATACACAAAAAATTATAAATATAATTAATCTAAACATGATAGTATTTTTAAAAAATATTAAAGAAATTCATACTCTGCATGTTATTTAGTACTACGATCATGTAAAATTTTTATAATTATATTTAATAATTTATCTTTCAAATTAAAGGCTGCTCATTCTATCATTTTTCAAAATACTGGCACAGATTTAATGGAACACAAGTGAATTAAAGGCTAAAAAACCAATACTTCATCTAAAAATAAAAATTAAATGTTTAATTAAGTTAAAACCTTAAGTAAAATTTATAAGAACTACTACGAGCATAATTCCTTAAAAAAGATTATATTTTTATCTATAAATAAATAAATTTTATGAAAAAGAATTATTTTACTATTTTTCAATATTTTAAAAATCAAACTGATTTAAGAGTGAAAATTTTGAATTAATTAACTTTTTGATTTGATTTAGTTTAATAATCTTTATTGTTAAAAACCGATCAACTTATTAATTAATCAATTATTTTTTTGTAAATTAATCAGTTTTTTTAAATTAAAATAAATTAATTAATTTTTATAATAATGTTATTTTTAATTAAATTTTAAAAATTTTAATATGTAATAATATTATTCTTTAATTATTTTTAAATTTTATTAAATTTTTAATCGAACGTTTTAAACATTATAACTTCTTAACTTTGCTATTTTTAAAACTAAAAAAAAAAAGTAAGATGGAAATTGTAACTTAGATTTCAAAACCTAGAAAGATTAGATTTTTCGTTTGTTTGAACTGTCTCTCACTAGGTGCTCCAAAACAACAGGAGTTCATCTTCCAAACATTGGTTGTTGGAAACTGTCTGAATTTACTGTGAGTTTTTTCTCCTTTGACTTTAATCCATTCTATGACTGTTCCTCCCTTGTCAATTTTGGGTTCTTTTGTGATTTCCCTTGGGAATTGGATGAACGTCTCTTCTGGGTTTAACGATTTGTTGAATTTCAGGGTGTTTTTGGATTGAATTATGTGATTTAAGTTGACCCTTCTCAGATTATTTGGTTTCTTTTCTACTGCTGCTCCAATTTCGTTGTTCTACTCGTACTATGAATTTAAAGTTCGAATCTTTATTGGCATAGTAATCTGCAATGGAACTGCAACTGAAGAGAGTTTTGGAAGAGAGAAGCAATGATTGTAGAAAGATTATGGACTATATAAATTCGTTGGAATTCGCCACTTTAGATGATAGGGAGGTTCGAGCTTTGGTGTTGATGAGAGAAATTAGTAGTGGGATTGTCCATGGTCAAAATAAACTGGTAAGAGAGGCAATGTATGTATGTTTTAAGTTCTCTTTTGCATAATAATGGATGTTTCTTTTCTGTGTTTTAAATTTTCACAGGCCGCAGAAGGTGATATCTCTCGAATCTTGAAGATCAGTATTGAGCGTATGGTATGCTTTTGTTTAAATGCTCTAGCTCTTAGTTGTAAATTGTCGGGTTGGTTTGAGTTTGGTTAGCTAATTAACTTGTACACTGTCTGTAGCAAATCTATCATAATTTCCCTTTCTTTAGTTGATTTCGAAGACGACAAGTGGAACAAGAAAATGTGAAACAAGTTTCTGATGAATGCTTGAAATCATTATGCAGGTCAGTGCATGCAGAAAGACGCTTGATGAAATCAATAGGATGGATTTCAAGGACTTAAATGAACCAGAGAAGGATAAGCTTCTGACGATGTCAAAAATCGGCCAAGGCTTTATTCCCAAAGAACATGTGAGTGCTATGAATCTGCATGGATTCGATCAGGAAGATGAAGTTGAGGAGGGAATAGTTCGTTGGGGGAAAAAGATGACTAAGCACCTGAGAACTTCATTGGAAGTGGATAATCACCTGATGAACAAAGATCACTGGGTTGGGAAGAATGTTACAACTGAAAATTTCTTGGTTGGGAATGATATCAATGGAAATGTTGCCTTTGAAATGAAGACAGAACTTGAGGATGCCAATGGAGAAGATCATGGTGACCAATTGGCAGTGAGGAAGATTGAGGATGGTTGCATAAAACTTGATTCAAATGATACAAAGGTGCTTACAGTACAGTGTAGAGTCTAGATGTAGCATCCTTATAACTAATGTCAGTTGGTTCCTAGATTATCGTAAAAATCGTATCTTATTTCCCTTAAGCGAGTGTTCTGCCATTTAAATGTTCATTTCTTTCTCTTGTGGGTACTTTCACTAATCTTTTTTTTTTTTTTAATCTTGAATTACATTCTTAGTTTCTTATAGTGAATACAGGGTACAGCTACTCTTATCTCTTTTGGTCAACGACATTATTCCGCTTCGATGAGTTTTGGGGCCGTAGGTATTTCTAATCCCCCTTCTTGGAATATATCCCTGGAAGATGATGCAAGTGGCAATGAACTGGTAGTAATTCCTAATGTTTCTGAGGTTGAGGGATTGCCTCTTCCCTCGAATTTTCCGGTAATGGCAATTTATTTTGCTTTCTGATCTTTTCCCTCCTCATTTTTGCAACAAAGGAAGAGTGTTTCCAATGCAGGAGCCTCACAAGTCTAACTATGAGTATCTTTTCGATCTCGTCGCAAGGTTGAAGCATGAAGTTAGGAGGAAGGTGAGGCGAGGACGCTTTTCCCATTCCTGAATTTTCTTTATTTGGTAATTTAGTTGTGATTATTTGAACAGGATGATCAACTTAAGCAGTACAAGCAGAAACTTCATCTTCAATACCCTTCTACTACTTCAAGATGAATGTTTGGAAATCTTTCATGTTTTTGGGGTCTACAAGACAGAATTGAGCAGAGCTGTGAGTTTTTAGAGTTCCAATTATAGATGTATGGAGTGAGAATCATGAAGAGTCAGATTTTGTGGCCAACATCTTAGTGATTGCTTCTTCAATCCTGAATGGTGAATGACAGGATGAGGAATTCAATGCTTATGTTAATAATTCTTAAGACTTATTTTCCTATCTACCGTGAAGAGTCTATGCAAGTTTAGATGACAACCTTACAACCTTTGGAACCCTTTTAATTTTAATGCATATGTAGTAACAATCTTTTAAAAACTGAACTAATAGTTAAACCGGTAAAACAAGAGGTTTAAAGTTTAAAAGATTCAACCGACATTATACTGTTATAAAATCGATTAAGATTAAATAAAATTAAAGAATTTGAAAAATTATTAAAAAAAATTATCCTTACCTATTAAAAAATTTAAATTTTAATTAAAAATGATACTGTTAGATAAAATCTAGTCGATTTAAAATAAATCAAGTTAAATTTACTTCAAAAAAATTTTAGTTAATCTCTTGCTCGTATCGAGTAATACAAAATTTAATTAATTTAGAATTTAATTGATTTTCATATTACTTGATAGATTAAATTAAATTTTTAAGGTATATTTAACTTGAATTATTTTAATTAATTGAATTAATAATATTAATTTAATTGAATTTCTTATTACTCGATAGATTAAATTAAAAAAATTTGAGGTGAATTTAACTTGATTTATTTTAATTAATTGAATTAATAATATTATTTTATTTAAGTTTATTTAAATTAAATCAAATTATATCCTATTTTTAGTTTAATTTTAATTTAAAATTCAATTAACTTACGTTTATTCTGTTAATTTCAATTTAGACACCGACATGTCTCGCCATGTAAGGTGTAATGTCGGTTATCTCTTTAGTACGAGGACCGCGATCTGTCTTGTCGTTTGCTGTCCACCGACAGGTCACACAACTGTGACCCAACGACATGTCGTACTGACCCAGGAAATTCTCCGATCAACCTCCTTTCTTCCCCACCTTGTAGATCGTTGCCAACGCTCTCTGATCGCAGCATACACTCTAGAAACGACAAGTAGTTGCCGGCTTTGTTGTTCAAGGTCTAAAATTTCTTCTCCTTCGAAATTTCTCATCGAGTTCTAAGTAAAAACCTCAAATTCTCATTTTCATGGAACCTGTTCGATAAAATGACTAGAGGGTATTACTTTGTTTGTTCCTAACTTCAAAATCAACTGGGTTTATGTTATGATGTGTGTCTAGGTTTTGGGGTTTTTCAATAGATGGGTTCTCATTGTTTGTCCTTGGATTTGTTAAAGTTCTAAACTTTGCTTACTTCATACTTAAGGAACTGAGATTTACACCAAATTGTTAAGAAGTTCTAAACTTTGTTTACTTGATAGTTGAGGAGCTGAGCTTGACACCAACTTTGACAAACTGTAATTCTCTTGGTTCATGGAAGAGTTTTTGCTTTTAGCTTGCATTTTTTATGTTCTTAGTTGATAATTTTATTCAAATTATGTTGTGATTCTCAATTTTTAACTTTGTGAGTGGCTATGCACTCAGGGTTTATGGGTTTGAGTGTTGGAGATAATATTAGTGACTGATTTTTGGGCTCCATTTGCGATCTTTTGCCTTGTTGTTTTTCTTAGCCAGTGCTGACCTAGTGATCCTAAACATAGTGGAGTTTGTTTGAGTGATCTTTGCACAATGAACACGATTGGGGAGTTGGTTGTTGTAGATTCATCCGCTAATGCTCTAGGAGATGGGTTTAATGATGGCCCTGGGCCGGTTGATCCTTCTGTACTCTATGATCAAGACGAACATGTGTCTTCTGCTGTTTGGGAAGGACTGGTACAGTTTAATTTTAGACTATTTATTCTTTTCCTCTTTTGTTTCCATGATCAACTCTGTTGAGAAGTTAAGAGGCTTTAGCATAGTGATTTTTTTTTGGATAATTTATAGGAACGTGGTGCACTTAGATGCCATGAGCACACCTCAAAACTAGATGAGTGGAAGTTGACGGCGAAACAAATGGAGTTGGTGGAGAAAGCTGGATTTAAGCACTTCATGAAAATTGGAGCATTTAGTTTAGACAACCAGCTGATTTCTGCCCTTGTTGAAAGGTGGAGAAAGGAAACTAACACATTCCATCTGCCTGTTGGGGAAATGACCATTACTTTGGATGAGGTTGCACTCATATTAGGATTGGCAATTGATGGAGAGGCCATTACAGGTGCAGCAGTTAAAGATTCATCTAGTGGGTTCACATGTGAGAGGCTCTTAGGGAAGACACCATCGTCAAATGATCGAAGAGGTGGATCTGTAAAGCTGTCATGGTTGAAAGAAACATTTTCACAGTGTTCAGAAGACGCCCCAATTGAAGAGGTTGAGCAATCTACACGTGCTTATCTTCTGTATCTTATTGGGAGTACCATGTTTTCCACAACTGGTGGGAATACAGTTCCAGTTATGTACCTGTCGTTGTTTGAGGATTTTGACAGAGCAGGGAAGTATGCTTGGGGTGCAGCAGCTTTGGCATTTTTGTATAGAGCACTTGGTAATGCCACTACTAAATCACAAAGCACCATCAGTGGCTGTTTGACACTATTGCAGGTTGCTTGCATTTCTTTTTGACTTGCTTCTTCCAACTCCTTTTGGTTTTCCTCTTTTTTCTTGCAGGATAGCGTAGGAGTTGCATTTTACTTTACTGCAGACATACTTCTACACAAATGGGTTTTTAGTTGAAAGATATTTGATTCCTATTCTAATTCTTACACTGGATCACGAATGCCTCTATTAACTTAGAAAACTAGGCAAACTAAAGCATTCTTGGAATGTATTCCCCACTCTTATATTCAAAAAATTTTACTCATTGTGAATATATACATAGTCTCGCTTCAATTTTCCTACTTCTTTATTTTAGTGTTGGAGTTACTCTCACCTAAATATTGGTCGCCCAAAACTCTGTCAAGAGTCAACCAATGGTACCTTTCCACTTGCACTTCGGTGGAAGCAAAAACAAAATGGTCAGCGAGTAAAATGCAATCTCGTTCAATATCGCAAGGTGTTGGATTCTCTGCAACCACAGGATGTACATTTCTGCTATTTGTTCAATATGCTTTCTCTTTTTGTGGATATTCCTAGGCTCTTAGCCATTTTTTTATTTGACCATTCATGATATCATTGTCTTAATGGGGACATGTAGGTTGACTGGTTACCTTACAAGAATGTCAACAGAACTATTCCAGAAGGTATCAAGCTTATGTTGATTCTTGGTAGATCCAAGACAACATTGCTTTGCTTTGACAAATCAGAAAAGCACAATCCAGATCGTTGCTTAAGGCAATTCGGTATAAGTCAACCTATACCACAAGCTGTAAGGGTTGACAGTGAGGTAGATACACTAGAAAGTCCAGATTCAAGTTGTTCTGAATGGTTGAAACGTCATGACAATATTGTAAAAGGTGGTGAGGGGGCAGATGATAATGAATATTATCAGTGGTATTCGAAGATTACCAGAAGACATGTTGGACGCCATACGTCTTTGGAGTCTGTCTTTCGGCAGACTGTAAGGCTCTAACAACACTAAGTTATTTACTGAATTACTGCCTATCGTCTCTTTGGTCAAGGAGGCTTAATGGAGCACGAAATAGGTAACTATGTCAATCTTTTTCTTCAGGTTGCTGGAATGACAAAAATGTTGGAGCTAGCCAATACGCTGTCGAGAGACGACATGACTTCCAAAAACAAGGAAATTATCACGAATATCAGGAGCACCTTGACGAAGAGCTTGAAGAACCCTATTGCTTGCTCAGAAGATATTTTCCCAGCAAGAAGTGCAAAGAAGAGAAAGCAAAAAGACACCTAACTGTTACATAAAAATTCAACAGATACGTTTACAACTTTGGAAGATCTTCTAGCAATGCAAGTTCCGGTAGAGATTTCCTAGCTAAAGTTGACAGGAAAGGTACGTTTGCAGCTAACACCTACTTAGACGAATACAGCCTCGACCAAGGAAGTGAATATAACAAGCCTCTAACACTGTCGGGTTCCATCCATGGTGAAATCAATTAGTAAACATGCATAAGACTTCCTGGTAAATCAATGGAGGTCAGCTTATCAAACCAGTAAGCTGAAACATGCATAAAACTCTTGTCTAGCAACACGTACATAGAGTTGCACATATGTAGATAACTACATACCGAAACTAGATTTGATTCAACACGAGATACTTCTCTTAATGAAGAAATATGCTGCATGATTGCAAGGAACATGGCATTGCTCAGGGCCCTACAGGTAAATCTGGAAGACGTGGGACAATGTCTCAGAAGTCAAAAAGTTTATAAACCCATGACTAATGAGAAGTGCATGACACCTCCTTTCCTTTGTAGAACGTGAAAAGTCAAATTTTAGGTTGTCACTTGGCTCCACCATCACAACCTCCAGGGTATATATGCATTACCTGACACTAATGTGTCTATGTCCATGTCCCTTTCTTCATCATTCAAGCCAATATACCCCAAACTTATGTCCAACTACCTATTTTCTTTTTCATAATTAAGCTGACAAGACATTAAATTTTTTCCTGTCCTTGTATAAAAAATAGTAGATTTTTTTGCGTGAGCTGGATTTAAAACGTCGTGAAATAATTCGGTTCGAGTTCGGTATATATACTGTGTACATTATCGGGTTTAACTAAATTTGATAAAAGATTGTAGCCTTAACCTAAGTTTAATGTTAGAAGCAAACTTGTGTCTTGTAGTAAATTTCATCTGTCAGTAGCAAAGCGGTGTCAGAAGTTGGATGGATAAGTTTTGGTTTCTTACATGAGAAAAGAATATAAGAAAAAGGTGAATATCAAATGTCAAGGGTACAAATTTAAGATGAAAAATAACCCTTTTTAAAATACATTATATTCTACAATTAAATTATTGAATTATCCTTTGTACAATATTAGCGATATTTTAAAAATTACTTTTTATTAATTAAAAATAAGGCTGCATATTATTAAGTTTTTCCATATCTGCATCTAGCTAAATTTTCAATTTGCTGCAAATTATTAGATTTATTTATTTTTTTAATCATTTTGTTTGGTTGAAATGGTCAAATTCAAAATTGATAATGACTTCTTTCCAAAATTTTAATCATGATGGTTGGCTTTGATGCAACAATCTAAAATATTCAAATCTTCATGATTACAGAATATTTGTTACTTACATAGATTAATTGGTAAAATGTCTCTTTTGCCATCTTTTATTTAAGAAAGTTTAAATTCTTTCTTTGTAAAATACAACAAAAATTAGTAAAAATCTTGCTTATACGTAAGGTAAGATTCTAAGAGGTCTAATAATATATAGCCTTATTCCTAATCAGTAGAGAAATTGTAATATTTCTCTTTAATTTGCTAATTTCTAATTATCTTAATATGATTTTAAAGCATCAACTATTTATAGTTTTATGTGTTTTTTGTCAAAGGGCACCAGTCTAATTTATAAAATTATCAAATAATTTTTTAATTTTTAATTTTGTTAAAAAATAATGGTAAAATATGTGGAATAACTAAATAAGTAGCACTGGTTAGTTAATTCAAATCAATTTAATTTAATTTAAACTAATAATTATTGCACTTATTTTAAATTATTAATTTTGTTTAAATTAATTAGTTTATATTATATTTAAAAACTTTCTTGAGTGCATATTTATATTTTTATTTTTAATAAAAACCAAAAAAATTTACAAATTACAAAATTTTTAATAATTTAAAAATATTAATTAATCATATAATAGTTCCCTGTCTTTTAACTTAGAAGGAGTTATTTTATTATCAAGATGTCGAATTTAAAAAACCTGTAATACTTGAAAAAACTCATGAATATTTGGAAGACCTAAATTAGCAATGTTTTCAAAACCGGAAAAATATAGGAAATTTAAGGTTTAAAAAATTTAATTGGTATTAGATCGTCTTTAAATTGGTTAAAGATTAAATATAATTGAAGAATTTGAAAATTATTATTCTTAGTTATCAAAAAATTTAAAATTTAATTGAAAGATATATCGTAAAATTAATAAGTTTATTTTGGTTTATAAAAACTGATTTGTTTGTAAAAATTGGTCAATTAATTAATGAAATAATTGATTTTTAATAATAAAAACTATTAAACTAAATTAAATCAGAAAATTGAAATTGAATCAAAAAATTGACCGGTTTAAAATTTTCGTTATATAGGCCCCATCAAACCGATTCAATTTTTAAAATATTAAAAATTAGAGAATCTATTATAACATAAATTAGGAAGAAGACAAAGAGTAATAAAAATATAATTCTGATTTATTTCGAGATCGGTGAAATTTGTCCAAAGTCTAATGATTAATTAAACAATAAGGTTTTGTAGCGACAAGAGAATAACTTCAGCATGTCATGTAAGAAATCCCAAGATTCTAGCAGCCACCCACCATCCAACTATTTAATAATAATAAATTTTATTTTTTTATTAACTTATTTTAATACAAATTATTGTATAACTGATTATTAAATATATATTTTGTTAAAATAATTTGCTAAAAAAGTCAAGTTAAAGTCGGTATATCTGGTAGGGGTGAGCATTATTTGGGCCGGTCCGAATTAATTTGGGTAATAAAATGCTAAAATTAGGGTAAATCGGGTCAGGCCGGGTATTACCCGAATTATTTTCGGGCCGGGACGAGTAATTCTGAAAAAAATTCGGGTTACCCGATTACCCGAATTAGGTTTAAAAGAATTATAAAATAGGGTAATTAGGGTAATTCGGGTAAATCGAGCCGAGTAAATAGAGTAATTCGGGTAAATCAGGCCGGGTAAATTCGGGTAATGAAATTTTGAGTTCGGGCCGGATAAGATGGAAAAAATTTCAGATAATTCGGGCTTTACCCGAACAGTGAAAAATTGGCTCGAATTACCCGAATGTTCACCCCTAACATCCGGTGCACGCTTCCTATTTTGTGGGAGTCTAAGAAGGGTTAGGATGTATGACTAGAAACATTATTAAAATTTACTTTGTTTTATAATTTATATTGTAATGTAATTTTTATATTTATAAATACTTTTTAAATACATAAATACAAAAGGGTATTTATATTTTTACCCTTATTTATATTACATGTAAACAACCTAAAATGCCATAAATTCATGTCTATGCATGTTAAGTTGATAACAATGTAATAAGTTGATATTAATCATAAATGAAGGATACACCCCTCAAAAAAAAATCATAAATGAAGGATATGAGATTTTATTACATCATGTGTTTGGTTTGGTTCATTATTACCAAACATGAAGCAATGGTGTTTATGTACGTGTCTGACAAGGTAGCATTAAAGCTTGAGAATTAGAACTAATAAAGATTCGATCTTTAAGCTTGCCACGTACTTTAGTTTAGTTGTAAAGGCACGACCCAAAGGCGTGATCAGTATCAGGACAATCTTCCCTTTTCCAAGTTTGAATCTTTACCATAAAAAACTGTTCTTTCTCTCATCTCCTTAATCGTCACCATTGAAACCTCATTTGCCTTCACTCTTTCTATAATCTGTTCCTCTTGTTTACTTCCCTTTTAGCCTTAACCCCGTTGGACCCGGTCTATCCATCTATTTTCCCTTTTCATTTTCAGCTCTTCGCTGCCCACCTTTTGCCTCTACTCTCTCCTTCTCTTGAGGGTTTTGATTCTTGATTCAAAGGGCTTAACATCTTTGTGTGTTTGTTTACTTTTGTGGGATTTGTTGGGGTTTCTTGGAAAATGACTTCTGTGAAGAACAACTTTTTGCCTCCAGGTTTGGTTTCCAATCTTCAGGAAGTGTTGCTGAGCAGAAAAGGTGAAGATGGGAACCAATCAAATGATTCCGGTGATAAATCCACAGAGCCATCTGCTTCTACCTCTGCTGAAAGTTCAGTGGGCACGGAAGATTCATCAAAGCCTATTCTTTTGGTCACCAATGGCGATGGGATTGAGTCCCCTGGTCTAGTCTATCTTGTTGAAGCTTTGGTCCGTGAAGGTCTCTACAATGTCCATGTCTGCGCTCCTCAATCGTGGGTTCTCTTTTTCCTAGGCTATTTTCTTCTACTCCTTGTGGTTGTTTAGCACTGTTATCTTATTTGCATATTTTTTAAAGCTTTTATTTTTTTGGCTCCTTTGGGTTGTCTCTGTTGTTTTACATCTGCGAAGAATATTCCTTCTTTCTGTTTCATTTATTACCTTAAATGGATTTTCTCCTTTGGGTGCTTTCTTGTTATGGAAAGATATCAAGTTTGGATATATGGTCCTCTCTTTACATCTCTTGCACATTATGATTTCAGAATTCTACAGGCCTACATGGCCACTTTTTCTTCCCCTCCTTCAAAGTTGTAAGCTTGATTTCTTTAGTTTGTGAGTCGTTTGGTTTAGGGACAAATCAATGGCAGGTCATTCCCTGACTCTACGGGAAACAGTTGCTGTAACTTCTGCTGATGTTGGTGGTGCCACAGCTTTCGAAGTTTCAGGTAGAGTCATATTTGATGTTTAATTTGATTTCTTTTCCCAGTGTGGTGGATATTGTTACTGGAAAGGTAAATTTCATGTTTTAACATAATAGAGCCCCCTATTCTGGAACTGAGGTGTTCAAATAACTTCTCATTTTTTGCCTATGACTGGAAAACTGCTTAGAAATAGTATGCTTTCAGATGTAGATCTTTATTACCTTAAACTTTACCTGCCTACATATGTCTGCTATAGTCTTTGACTGTTACGGGATACCTTTTAGTCGCAAATACTTAGCCTTTGGTATTGGCACTCAGGAACTCCAGTGGATTGTGTCTCATTGGCATTATCTGGAGCACTGTTTTCTTGGTCAAAGCCTATACTGGTTAGATTTGTGCTGTTATGTAGGCACATACAACTTATGGTTAATTATAATTTAGGCCTACCTTAAGCTTGTTTTGATTTTATTTTCAGGTCATTAGTGGAATTAACCGGGGATCAAGCTGTGGTCATCACATGTTAGTAATCTGCTCGTGCCTGTGTACTGGTTCAATAATATCTTGTTTGAATTTCCATTAGGATACAACTCAGAAGCATAGTATTTCAATTGATTGATATTCTGTCTTAGTTAAGATGGTTACGTCCATTCTTGTTACTTGAAAATACTTCAGGTTTTACTCAGGTGTTGTCGCCGGAGCCAAAGAGGCACTGATGTATGGTGTCCCATCTCTGTCAATGTCTCTGAATTGGTAACTAAGCCTCCTTTGGTAATTACCATCTTCTGACATTGCTTATGAGTAATCATCCGTATTTATATTCTATTACAGGAAGAAGGATGAAAGTCAAGAAAGTGATTTTAAGGATGCAGTTGCTATCTGTTTGCCATTAATAACTGCTGCTATCAGAGATATAGAAAAAGGTGTTTTCCCGAAGAGTTGCTCGCTGGACATAGAAATCCCCACTTCTCCATCTACAAACAAGGTAAGTGTTTTTCTTTAGCTGATGGTGTTGTTAACTAAACTGTTCTTGCTGATCGTACCTCAATCCGACACAGGTGAACATGCCCTACATAACTTCCTGAATCTTATAACATGCATACATACAACTAAACTTAGCCAAGTGAATAGTAGCTATAATGTAATGAGTCTGGATCACCACAGGCAACAACATGGTAGATGCTCACGTTCTTAGATTGTTTACATGGTGTGAAACATATATGGTGTATATGTGTACTGTGTTTTCACGTTGCGTTACACATCACCAAGCTATTGCTAAGGAAATTTCCCTCTGTCATTTCATTTACTTTTACTTTACAGGGCTTCAAGCTGGCTAAGCAAAGTACGCAGAGGTCCATGCTTAACTGGCAAGCTATTTCAGCCAACAAGCACCCTCATGCTGGAAGTTTCATGTCCAATCAACAAAGCCTCGGAATGCAGCTTGCACAACTTAGTAGAGATGCCTCTGCAGCTGTGAGTGTCCGCCACCAAAAATGTCTTCTTTTTCTCTTTAGTAACCCCTCCTCTCTTATTTCGCATCAAGATTGTATGTGTCTCATCTTCAACTCTTCTTATTTCTCATCAAGATTGCATCTTTGTCTCTCTTAGGGTGCAGCTCGCCGCTTGACCAAACAGAAGAAGAATGTAGAGATTGAATCAGTTGGGGCAGCAGGAAAGTCAGAGACCAACCGAGTGAAAAAGTACTTCCAATTGGAGGTAAGGGAAAGAAAAAGACAAGTGTCACAGAACTCTAGTGATGAGTGTTCTGAGTTTACATTTGGAAGATGTTAATTCATGAGATAATTTAGCATTTATTGGGTCAGGAGAACTCAAAACTTCTAGAGTGTCTTCCTTGTTATGTTACTTTTTGCTGAAATCCTCTCTACGTAACTTTTAGGAATCCACGTGGGTCTAAACTGCCGTAGCTTGCCTGTCTTTTTGTTTATCATTGCATTGCATAAAATACTTCAGCTGTTCTTTCGACGATAAATTAATCCTTGTTGTACCACTTTTCCAGTTTCTGGACAAGGAGCAGGAAGATACTGATGAAAATCTGGACTTCAGAGCTCTTGAAAGCGGATTTGTAAGTTTTACTATCGTATTTTCATGTTAATGGGTGTCATTAGTTCACTTGAAAGATTAACTGAATGTTCATAACTGATTCTCAGAGGGCATTTGAAGTTAGGTCTATCTGTGAGGGAATGGAAGCCACGTGCATAACAAAAATTGTAATAAGAAGCAATCTAAGGTTCTGCTTTTGTCAGGATCACACATATCATTAGCCGCATTTCTCACTAGCATTTTCAAGTTTGGTAGCCGCATTTCTCACTAGCATTGCCAACTTTGGTGAACTTAGTTTCAAATGCCTTCATTGTTCAAGTTTGACAGAAACTAGTAGAATTTCCATTGAATTTTCATCAGAAATGCTGCCATCTTGATACTCATTCCCTTTTCATATTCTTTATCATCATTTGAATAACTAGGTTGCCATAATCCCGTTATTGCTTTCGCCACACCTCGAATCAGAAACGCACTCGGCTGTATCGGACTGGATCTCGTCTGCTCTTGAAAAGGAATCATAGAAGCCTCCATTAATCACTGTGTTAAGCCTACTTGTACACATGTGCATGAGTAATTGAGTTGTTTAGTCATCATTCATTTTCCCTTTATTTTTCCACCTCAAATTTTCATTAGTTTTTTTATTTAATTATTGTATTACATATTTGATGGGTTTGGCTTGTTGCTCAGCTGTTTTATATATTCCAGTAACTTATTACACAAATGTACTCTACAACAGCCAGGGTTCTTAACTTACATGCCCCTGCCTTGGTCTCTACTTGTTGCATCTTTCTGGATTTGTATCTTCTTTTTATTCTTCAAACACTAGATTCATGGCTGTTGCCTAGGGACTGATTGAAGGAAATGGTACATTACAAGATGGGCTCTATACTGATATTCTTGTATTGACTGAAACATGTGTATGTAGAGGATTAAGCTTTTATCTCATTCTCTTTTTCTCCCATTTTCTAAATTAAGGATGGCAATCGAATCCTTATTTTTCCGAGCAAAACGAAGCCATTTTGCCGAATTTGAATTCCAACAAACTCATTTGCAAGCAATCTTCACTTCAGAGACAAGCAACTTAAAAACCATGCCCTTTGCTTCTCATTGCCACATGATGGTTCATGTAGAGAAGCTTCTGCTCTTGATCATTGGCGAAATCTAGTAATCACTAAAGTCTTAATGAATGAATACACTTTTGTACATCACTAGATGTTTTAGTAATGATTAAGGGTATTGAATTTTGAGGTTAGAACTTAATAATGAGAAAATGATTTTATTAAAAATTCACTTGTAAACCATGAAGAATTTGGAAAATATATTTTATAAGTTAAGATTTTTATTTTAAAAAGCCTTTTACAGAAATTCCAGCTATAAAAGTTTTGCTGAATTGTCAGGTCTAGAGAGATTCAATAGTATGTAACTTTACTCTTAATTAATAGAAATACTATTTTTGAATGACGGCATAAAAAAATAAAAAATGAAAAATGAAATTCAAAATTTAAGAATTAAATTAGGCAAAATGTCCCCTTAATAATGCTAATAGGGCCCTTGATGTGATTCTTGGAGTCCATTGAATGTGTCCATGCAACGGCGTCGTTTTTATCAACTTGGCGTTCTTCGTCAGCCTCCTCTTGCTGTCTGTCTGTCTGTCTCACGCACTGGCTTCAGTTTCACTAGGGTTTTAGATTTGCTCTGCCATGGCGACTAAAGCCCTAATTCGAAGCGGAGCTTCGCTAATGAACAGATTGCTTCATTCAAAATCGAATCTTCTTTTAATCCCTCAATCCAACCATCAAATTGCGTCTGACGGCCTCCAGATCACTCCCCAACTTTTCCCTTCTCTTTCTAAATTCCATGCATCTCTCCATTTTCCACAGAGCGACGTCGAGTCGCTGAAGATTGCTGCAAACCAAGGGTTCTTTCCTCCCTGCGGTCTCCCCTCTCTTCGCTTCTTCTTGCCTGATGGTACCTCCCCCACCCCATTCTGTTTCTATGTATTTTTGGGCTACAGTTTGCTTGTTAAACCTTAGGGTTCTTAGGATCGGGTTTGTGAATTTTATGATGATTTAGATTTCTCAACTCCTAGGCTTGTTGGGTCTCTGAACATGTTTTCAAAATGTGACCCTTTTGCCCTGTGTGATTGCTTTTGATGAACTTAAATTTAGGGTTTTTTTTTCTTAGTGTCCTTTGGTCACAAATCAAAGTATCTCTGTACTTGGAACAATTTCTGATTGCATAACGAGTTTTTGTTGTGTTGATGCAGGGTATTCATCAGATGAGCCAATGCTCTTATTTCCTAAGCGAACATTCCAGCCTAGCTTGATTAGACGCAAGAGGAATCATGGATTTTTCGCACGGTAACTTCTGTCCCGCTCTTGCTTTGGTTCTATGTAGGTATCAAATGTGCGAATCCGACGTCAGCCAGTAATGAAATTATGTTAGATTGTTGCCAATGTCTTTAGATCTATGGAAGGGAATAAGAACATTCCAAGCAACCAAAATTTGCATGACGGTGTTAAGTTCTTACATAGTTGCACTATTGTTTCCAATCTTGTATGAAACAAGTTAAGAGTTCTTGTGCTGCTATGTCAAAAGCTTGTCATTTGCTGAAATGGCTGATTACAACTTATGTTTTGTTAAAAACTGTCTGCAGGGAATTGTTATAATTCTCTTTTGTTAATGATCTATGGGCTGGCTCTTTAGGATGTTCTTGTCTATGTGTCTTTCTTGATATTCATTGTTTTAGTAGAAGTACCAAGGCTTAATAACGACTTTGAACATGAACAGCAAGTCAACCAAGGGTGGACGGAAAGTCATTGCTCGGAGGATCGCAAAAGGCCGATCAAGAATCACTGCTTAGCAGTCTCTGAAATCGTTGCAGGGATGAAAGAATAGAAGGATATAGAGTTTCATGCGTTCCTAGTCCAACCAAGTTATTGACCAGCATTGTTAGTTTTCTAGTGGCTCAGCCTGCTCTGGGTTTCTTTTAGGAATTCTCCCAGCAGTTTAGAATCAGAGATTGATTTTGTCTTCTGTTTGTCCTGTTTCAGAATGTTCAACTTTTGGACATGAGCGTGTTTCCAAGATGTATGTATTAAAACTATTCTAAATTCTAATAATGCTCTTGCTTTTCATTTCAGTTGGCTACCTAGTTCAATTTTCTTTTGGTTTACAATGGATAACATTGGGCTTGGTAATATTGACCCCATCTCACCCGACCCAATATCAACAAACAAGCCCAGATTGATCGGACTTTAGGCCTAGAGGCCTGCTTGAAAAGATCAACAGGCCTAACTCTCTCCTACTAAAATAATGTTATTTATATAATTAACCAAAACGATATCATTTTACGGTAATAAGGTGCGATTTTAGAGTGGTTAATCCAAGATCGGGTCTATTTAAGTTGAATTTAAATCGAAAAAGTCCAAACACGATTTAATAAATAAATTTAAGTTTTTAAGCATGTTTGAAAATCAAACCATTTCAGATTGGAGTCTTGAACTCGATTATACTTGTGTTTATCAAAGTTTTTGGAATTCTTTAGGAGCCCTAATTGTAACCTATTCCTGACTCTACATGAAAGGTACTCGATTTTGAGGAGTAACCCTGTTTCTTTTTTTCTGATATTTCGTCATTATCTAGTCCATGGGATGTATCGTGTGAACTATACAACATACGGATGAATATTACCAAGCAATTATTGCTTAGCAAACTAAAAGATTAAGTTAATTAAGCAACCATGATTGGTTTCCACTTGTTTCTGCTACGTACTTACCAGAGCCAAACTGAGAAGATGCCAAAGTTGTGAAAAGCAACGTGTACTATAGTATGAAAGAATCAATTATAAATATGCAAAGATTATAATGAGGTTCGATTAATTTGATGTGTTTACATTTTTCGTTATGTTTGATTTCATTACTCACTCACTACAAGAAAATTACCGATTATTGACGGAAAATTACTGATGGAAACAATACCATTGAAAATTAGCAACGAAAAATCACATTTTGTCGGTAAAATTGTCGAAATATATGATAATTTGCGATGAACAAAATATTCATCGGTAGAGCTGGATGGGAAACTATCCCGTTAATTTTTGCGACGAAATAAGAATTAATGTCGGTAAAAGAGGTGCGAACAATAGGCGGCAAAATAAGTGTCATCGTTTACCGACGAAAGTATTTTCCATCGATAAAGTTGAAAGTTAAACGTCGTCGTTTACTTCGACTGCAACGTTTTTAGTAAAACGTAAACGAATCAGGGCGTTCTGTCAGTAAAATTAAAATTTAAACGCCATCATTTGCTTCTTCTTCAACATTTTAGTAAAATAAAAAACGACGTCGTTACCGACGTCGTTTTCGTTAGACGTCTGATCTTTACACGAAGCCCACCCCCCCGTCCTCATTTTCACCTCGCGTTCTTCTTCTCTCTTGCTGTTGGTTCTGTGTCGTTGTATGTGGGCGTCGGTTCGCTTCTCACCGTCCATCTTCTTCCTTCTGCATCCATTTTCTTCCTTTGCGTGTTTCGGTTTCTTGAGAGCGTTTTCGTTGTGCTTCGGTTAGCTGCTTCCTTCCGGTGCTTTTGTGCAGTTCTTCCTTCTACGTCTTCCTTTATTCATCGATTGAGGTTAGTGGGTTTTGTTTTGAACTGAGTTTTGTGTATTGCTTTCATAGTTTTCGAACTGTGTTGGTGTGGATGTTGAATTTGTGGGGATGTCGTACTAAATTCGTGTAGTAAACTGTATTCGTATGGATGTTGAATTTGTCCACATTTGAAACTGTCTAAAACCTTTGCCTAGTTTTTGGAATTGTACAGAATTCATGTAGTGAACTGTGTTCGTGTGTATTTCCTATGAACTCCAATTAGTTAGTTATTTTCATTTTGGTTAAAGATAGCAGATGTAAAGTTATCCATCAAACTAATAGGAGATAACATGTTTCGTGATGTTGTGTTGAGATGAAGACTTCTAAGTTATCCTTATTGGCGCCTCTGTTGAGATCATACTACATTAAGTATTATAGTACCACTATAAAGGGATGGATATGCACGTTTTTGGAAGCTATATATGTAATATGTGTCATTTACAGATGTAATTTGAGGGGCAAATTGGTAGAACACATAGTCATTGCTTTTTTGAAATTTCACTCAAATTCTCTTTGACCTTTCAATTTTTTTTGGATCCAATTTGGAATAAGGCCTTAACTATGATAATCCTTAAATACTAATACTACTAATAATAATAATAAAGAAATGAATTCGAAAAGTTGTTAGTAGCTTGTATTTCTTATCTAATCAAGAAAGTGAAATAGAAAACAACAAGAAAGTATAGGGTTAGTGTGGAAATGGTGACCATCTAACAAATTGATAGGCTCAGTTTTTGCGACTAATTGGTGAAGTATATTTTTTTCATAAAATCCTAAAAGATAGCAACTAATTGGTGAAATATCTTTTCTTCATAAAATCCTAAAATATATTCTGTTGAGTGTTTCTTTTTCCCTAAGCCTAAAGCACGGCTTTCTCGTTGAGGAAACAAACAGTCTAGTAAGAATGTAATTTGTTTAACAATAAAATACTCCAGAGCTTTTACGATGTAATATGATCCACCAATCTATAAATATATAAATTAAAACTAATAAACTAAAGAAATATTCGAAGAACAAATTATATATATAATATGACTTTGAAATTAAAGAAACTTCTTGATATTGTATAAATTTTAAATATCCTAAATCATGGTACAGTAAAATTGACGAATTTTTATTTGAAACTTTAATATCATTGCAACTCTTATAATCTAGTTCTTGAAAAAGGACAATTTAAATGGGAGAAGAAATTAGAACAAAATTTTGCTCTTTTTAAATAAAAATTATGTATTGCTTTTATTTTAACCGTACCTAATTTTCAAAAATTATTTAAGGTAAAGTTTGATGCTACTAGAATTAGAATCAAGGCTACTTTTTCCTAGGAAAAGAGTCCAATAACTGATAGAGAACCATGGGCAAGTGAAAGACAAGAAGAGAAGCATACATGGTGTGATCCACCTCAAGGAAGCCTAGGACATGACTTACCTGGACGTGAG
>JAOTAX010000005.1:4006396-4018296 GCA_025629825.1 Erythroxylum guanchezii
GAAAATAAAACGGTAGTAGGTAAATTTACCGACGGTCACAGCTAATAGACGGTATATTCACCTACGACTAATATTTTTATGACGCCTTTGTCCGTCGGTTAATTCCGTTGCTAATTTCTATTACCAACGGAATCCAAAAGTTTTTCGTCGATAATATCCGTCGCTAATAGACATTTTTCTTATAGTGAGTTGAAATTACTCTCTTATATAGTTAGGTTACAACAAGTATATTGATGTGTAAAGTCTAGTATAATATTACATAATTTATTTAACATAATTCTAATAATTTTAAGAAAATTTTAAATTAGAAATTTACTAAAAACGCATTTTCAAATAAAACAGTTTATTGTAAATACAAATATCTCTTTCACTAAATATTATATTGTTTTTGTAGGCAGGAGTTTTAACAAATTCATATTTGAACTTGTGTTCTCTTTTATAAAATTTTTTGTTGTACCAATACGTCTGTGTTCTATTATGTATTTTTGCTTTATGCATTACAGAAAGGAATATATTTTGATACACAATTGTGTTCTTCCAAATATTTTAAAAATTAATGTTTTAAAAATCGAATCAAAAGTTAAACTGATGAAACAAGAAATTTAAGGTTTAAAAGGTTCGATCAGTATTATATCTTCATAAAAGCGGTTAAACGTTGAATAAAATTAAAGAATTTGAAATATAATTGAAATAAATTGTTCTTATTCATTGAAAATTTTGAAGTTTAATTGAAAAAAGAGATTATTAAATGAAATTAATTGATGTATTTTAATTTATAAAAACTTATTAATTTACAAAAATTAAATTACTCAATAAATTGGTCGTTTTTTAACAACAAGGGTTATTAAAATAAATCGAACCAGAAAATTGAAAAATGAACGAGAAAGTTAGATGCTTCAAGATTTTTACGATTGAACCGGTTAAATCAGTTGAGTTTTTAAATCATAGTAAAAAGCACATGTGCATTTTTCTAAAAATATTTCAAAGTTACATATTCTGAGTATATATATGAGTCATACACAAACATAAAGTGATCATCATATGTTAGAATTTGCAAAAGTTGACAAGAACAAATGTGAATTTGTACTCTTTAGAAATAGAGAATAAATAATGAAACTGATATTTCATTAGGCAATTCAATGGAAATATAAATGAAGATTATTTTACAGGGAAGACCTGGAAGGCTACATGAAAGAGCCTACACATATTTATGAAGGCCTGAGGAGCAAGCATTACTCACTGACGAACCCTGAACTAGTAACATTTAGGTTTTTTCCATAACAATTGCACTCACCATCTGATGCATATTTCAGGGAAAAAAATACTGCACTCTTATATCATCAAAATGTATCATTCCATTCCACAATACCTATAGAATATTCCACTAGCTAGACTCACACACATAGTCTAAGCATCCCAGCTAGAGGGAAGGTTAGGGTTTGCAGCAAATTGACCACTTGAATATGCAGATGATGAAGGTGATGAGGGTGGTGATGATGATGGTGGAAGTGATGATATGATGGCCTCAATGTATTGCATCTGGTTGTTTGGAATCTGCAGATCATTTGGGTAAGGCCCAGATGGGAAACATGGAAGCCTAACCAGTGGTTCAATTGCCTGATCCTGTGATGAAGATGAAGATGGCATTCCACAGATATTTCCTTCAATGATCTCACAGAGTTTTGGGATCAAAGGAACCATAGGTTCAGTCTCACAAGCAATTGCTGCTGGTAAACTTTGATCAGAAACTTTTTCTCCAATATTGTAAGTTGGAATCCCACCAGTATCAGTATCATCTTGGTTTGGATCGATGAATTGAGGTAAATAAGGTGATGCCCACATTGAGTCATATGAAGATGGATTGTTTGGAACTGCTGGGATTGATGGTGGAAAATAAGCCATATCAAAATTGTAACTGCAGGGCTGGTTGAATTTGAAATCTCCATGACTGAAACTTTGAAGCATTGAAGTTGGTGAAGGAAGGTGGTAGAGCTGGTCCTGTTGAGCACTCAGAATGAGGCTAGGGTTTGAATTTAGAGCAAAGAAAGTGGCAGATTCTTCAGAAATACTAGAGTTGTGCACATCAGTGAAGGTGGCTAAACCAGGAACTTGATCATGGGTGATGAACTTCTTCTTTATGCTTGAATTCCAGAAGTTCTTCACTTCATTATCTGTTCTTCCTGGAAGGTGCTTAGCAATCTGTGCCCATCTGTAAGTGACAATAAAAAATGATAAACCAATAACAATTCGTTGCAGATGATACAGATTGTTATACAGCTCTCTCTACCTGTTGCCTAAAATGGTATGAAGCTCAATGATAATGGCTGCTTCTTGAGGAGAGAAGCTTCCACGCTTCAGGTCAGGTCGGAGATAGTTTATCCACCGTAATCTGCAGCTCTTTCCACATCTCTGCAACCCTGCGAAACAATCATATTCCCAAGAAAAAGAAGTAAACGGGAAAGAAGAAGGATCACGAGAAGGGTTTTGTAATCTTGTGATATTTCGGGCCTGAGATTACCAAAAACAGTCGAGAGAAACTTGAGTGTACAATAATAGAAAAGAAAAAAGGGGTACCTGCAAGTTTTGGGACTGAGCTCCAGCAACCATGTCCGTATGTAGAAATGTAGTTGATGAGCTTCTCATCTTCCTCCGGTGACCAAAGCCCTCTCTTGACTTTCTGTTTGTTACAGCAAGAGTGATGCCCCATTTCTGCTTATCTTTGTCTCAGAGAGCTCAGTATGATATAGAAGAAGCGAAAAGAGCCTACAGGTAGAGAAGAAGAAAAATAGAAAGAGATTACACAATCTTCCCTGTTCTGTAAACTCTCAAGCACAAAGAGATCTGAAGAGGTTGACTAGACGAAGGAAGAGAACCCCACAAAGAAAAGGCCAAGAAGCAAGAAATGATATATAGAAGGAAAGAAAGAAACTATAGAAATGGTGATGACATGAGATGATAATTGCAGAAACAGCAAGCCATAATATCAGAGAGAGTAGCAGTACATGGCACTGAGACTGAGAGAAGAAGTAAACGTTAGAGAGCTGTACTACTATGGTGGCCCAGTGACTAGGGTTTTTTTGTGGGCAAGAAGCTAAAAAAGCTGCAGAATCATCCTTGAAGAGCTGTGTGGCTTATAATGGGATTTTGTTTAATTCTATGTTGTTCTTTCTTGGCAGTGACCTGTGGGGTCTGCAAATGGTCTATACACTTGTCATTTGTCAACCATGCATGGTGGTGGGTCTATCTCCTTGAACTTATCCTACTTTGTTTTGAGTATATTATTTCATGTCAGATATTTAAAATCAAATAAGGTGTTTAATTCAGAGGAAAAGATGTACACTTCCTTTCCATTTTAAGAATTTAAAATTTTTCTAAAATTAAAAAATACTTTCTAGTTTTTAATTTTTCATATAAATATTATATTTTATACTAATAAAATAATATTTATGTAAATTAAAATCTGACTCATTATTAATTTAAGTTGAATTTAATTAGTTTAAGTCGGGTTTAAGAATTGATTTAGGTTATTATATTATTAATATTTAATTAATCTGTCTAATATTTATATTGTGATTTTTATCTAAAATATTAAAAAAAAGTTTTTTTGACAAAACTTAAAATTATCAATTTCTAATAATTTTAAAGATTAGGTAATTTTTCTATAGAATTTTTATGACTTTATGCACAAATTTAACACAGTAATTAGTTGGTGGAGTAACCTTTCAGGTTGACAATATTTTAAAAATTAAATAAACTAAGATGTTTAAGCTTTAATTATTTAATTATTATTATACAGTTACAAAATCAGTATATAGTAAAGATTAAATAAGATTGAAGAATTTAAAATCTGACCCATCGAAGAAGTTGAAGTTTAATTGAAGAAGGAGACTATTAAATAAAAATCTACTGATTTTTTTGTTTATAAAAATTGATTAGTTAAAGAAAACTGGCTGGTTAATTAACAAACCGATCAATTTTTAATAATAAAAATCATTCAGGTAAACTAGATCAGAAAATTGGTCGATTCAAGATTTTTATGATTGAACTGATCAAACTAATTCGATTTTTTACTCGTTTGAGTATAGTAATTAATTTGGGTAATAAAATACAATAGCTAAAAATCTAAATTAAGAAGAAAAAAACTAGTAAAGAGTTAACTACTACTTGTATTTTATAAATTATTTTATCTCTTCTTTTATCTTTGTTTTAATATAAGGATTAACACATGTCATGTCAAGTGGACAAAGATTTCAATGTTTAGATTAAGAAGTAAAAGCTAAGAAATATGAGTGATATCATATACAGTTGTTTTACTTGATAGGAGATGTGAAATATGGACAAGAAAGTACACTAGTCAACTAATATTATATATAAACCCAGCTACAATCCCTTTTAAATTTTTTACTAAAATCACCATTCAAAGCAAATAGCTCTCAAGTTTGGTAACCAAGAAAAGGTCCTCAAAGGGCTAAATGCTTCAAAAATCAAAACTTTACCCTTCCATGTATAGTGCCTAGCTATATGAGAGTTGAAAGCAAATAGTATTGCACTAACTTGTTTTATGGACTACATGCCAATCTTCTTCAACTTTGCTTAAAATGGTTAACTTGGTCATACCCTAATATGTCTTGAACTATTGTGAGTAAGGTTTTAAATTACGGTAATTACGAACGATACGGATATAATAGCGAGAAATCAGACGTAATTAGAACAAATCATTTTCTAATTAACACTTATTATATGAAATTTCACACAATTGTCAACAAGAAAAGAATAGCAAACTACAATAATTTGGAATAGAAATGAAAGTTACATGATAGCCAACAAATTAATTAAGGCTATTCTAAGAATTTTTCACGAGGGAGAAGATGATCATGAAATAGGAATCAACACTATACCAATAAAGTGGAGAATCTAATGGCAACCCTTTTTAGGTGCACTGAGGACTTTGTAATTAAAACTGGTGAATGATGAAAGCAATGAGCTTTACAATTATTGTGAACTAAGCAATTTAGACATGGTTTTCTCGAGGTAAGTATAGATTAGACTAGCCATTATTGTGTGACGTTAGCTGAATGTTATCAAGAAAAAAGGTACTTAATAATAACAAATATCATCAATAACTATTAATTAATCACATTAATTAATACCCAAATGTAAAATTTGAGCTAAATTTCATTCAATTTTTCCATTACTAAGTAAATAATAATAAATATTAAGATTAAAAAATATAATTCCCCTTATGAGTTACGAAATCTTTTTAATAAAATCTTTTAATTTATAAAAGATTAGGAAAAACTGGTTTTTAACTTTTAATTTTCTAAAAAGATTCCTCCGTTTAATCTCTGGTAAAAAATAATAACTATGACGTCTTGAACTAAGTGCTTATTTGGATGGCCATTCTATCACAAAAACTTTTTTAAAAGAAAAATGAGTGTTTGACTGTAAAATAAAAAACACTTCTTTAACAAATATTACTTTTTTGACAGCCAAAATATAGCTTTTTAAGAAACTCAAATTTGAAGCTTCTCAAAAAAATCTATTAAATGACTTTTTCAAGTAGATTTTTTAGATCAATTAATGAGTTTATTTTTACTCCTTTTTGCCATTATATTTTACACACAATTCCCACAATATCCACAAACTCATCTTTACGTTTATTTTAGGATTTATATAATATTATTTGGCTTTTTTAATATGTTTTAATATTTATTTTAATATTAGTTTTACTTACGTTATAATCCATATAAAAGATTTGATTAGATATATTTTCATTTATGTTTCATATGGTTTAAAATTATCTAATAATTAATATATTATACTTTGCATATTGTTTAATATACTTTAAATAATATTTATATGCATAAATAATATTTATTACAAAATAAAATATAGTTAAAATTAAAATTATTTTTATTTTTATGTTGCCAAATAATCTACTCTATGAAGTTTTTTCAAAAAAGCTCTTTTTAAAATGATAGGCAAGCAGTCAACTGATTTCTTAGAAAATTTCTTATCAAAAAAGATCTACAAAAAAAAAACTCTATTGACAAAAGCTGTACTAATATAAGCTCAACTAAACAGAGGTTAAGAATACTTTTGAAAGCTTTTTTTAATATAATTTCTCAATACAAAGGTGAAATATTAATCTTAAATTAAGAAAAATTAACCAGGCTTGCTTCTGAAAGCAAAAAAAGGTGGCAATGCTTGAGATGGAAGAAACTGAAGACCAAACAAGATTCTTTTGATTTAATGTTGCACATGCAACAATTAATAGCACCAGACTGCTTTGCTTTATTTGGTGAGCCATCAGAGGACACTAGCTGTGTATGAAATTTGTCTTTTCCCAGCTTATATTGAGGAATCAATTGCAAGTACATGCAAGAAATGGCTAGGTCAAGTCTTTGTCTTCTCTAAAGAGAAGATTGGTTTTGGTATGAGTCATTGTCACTCACATATTTTTCTTCTGAGAGGAATAGAGTTCTTTGATGTTAGTTTGGATTAGACATTATTATGTCCTTAATCCAAATAATAAGACATTTGAATGGTCACAAATACATTAGAATTTATGATTAATGTCAAAAAATTGAGTGTTGATTAATACTTTTTTTATAAATTTATAAAAAATTGTTTTTATTTTCTTTTAAGATATGAATTCGTTTGATTCTAGAACAGGATTTTTCGAGAACGTTTAGATAAACAAGAAATGACGCGGATATGTTAATCCTTTTCAAGCTTATAATGTAATAATTTCTGATGATTAACATAAATTACTCTTCATAATCAAGTGATAAGTTCGATATAAATGATGATTGCAGGATCCTCATTTCTAACCAGCTATCCTCATTTCATTTCTATACTGAAGCGGCAGCATTTTTTCTGCAGCTGCTCATCTTTGATTTTTTCCTGCTGTTTTTTTCTTCTTTTGTCCTCTTGCAATGGCTCCTAAGTTAGCTTCCTTGCATGCCTAGAAATGAAAACAACAATGGCTGACTCTATTAGAAAGCAAAAGAATGGAACTTGGTACTGCAGAAAAAAAAAAAGAACAATTTGTTCAAGAGATGCATATAAATTTTCTTGTACATGGAGACTCAAAAAATTCTTTATATGAACATCTATCAGTGTCCCTACTCAAATTACTCGAGGAAAAAGCTAAACCAAAAGACCCCACTTGACCTACTGAACTTTCCTTCTCTTCATGGCAATCCCCATGAAAGAAAGTTCAGTTATTTACTGAAATTCGAAGAAAGCATCTGATACCCTTTTCTGTTCTCCATTTCAAGATACCCCACCTAATAGCTAGAAATCCAACAAAATTTCCTCTGCATTTTGGTTAGCTCGAATTCCTATGAGAAGACTCCTTCCTGAGAGAGCTCATACGGTTATGCCATGCAATGGAAAGAAGTCAAAAACTTTTAACAGATCAAAGACACTGCACAAAACTTCCATAAATACGTTTTTATTAGTTATGAAATTGACCCACGAACTGTTTCTTTGTGTAGTCTTTCTCAAAACTCATTAGTACATATTATTCCTTTCCTTTCTCCTGTTTAGACTATATAGAATGATTAATCAGCTCATTTTTGTGGTACTCAGCGTGAATGACGGGACCATAATGTTTGATGGATTGCTCTTATATCTATCATACATAGTTATTTACATCAAAGTTGACCGTTTGATGATGATCATTCAGTGCCTAATTATGATATTATTCCAGGCAAAATCATTGTTTAAGTACGGTTCTCCTAGGACCAAGCCATAAAGCTCAACGATCCCTAATCAAATCATGTCATATCTTATCAAGTTCCTGTAAAAAAAAAAGTTATTCGCTTACTGTTACTATTCCTAGTTTACTATACCATCTCAGACTTTGAAGCTGATGTTTAGGACTCTTGTATCTTTATATTATTCTCCTCGAACTCATAGCTGTCGGAAAACATCAGAAAATGACAGATTTAGCGTGTTACATGGCTTATGTTGTACATTTTTTTGTCAGGAGTATACGGTAGGCGCAGCAATAATTGACTAGAATTTTTGAGCTAAAAGTAGCCATGGTTAATGCTCTAATCTACAGGCTTGCTCGTGAAATGTGACCACGAGAACACAGCAGGTGCACAAGTGAAGAGACGATAATGGACTGAGCCAGATCTAAGTTCTTTGGAATTCTTTTATAGTCGATCAAAGTCTAATGATAAAATTATAAATCAAATTAAAAAATAAAAGTTTGATCGAAATTCAAACCAAAATTTGGATATCAAATCAAAATTGAGGTAGACTCTTCAAATTTTTATCACAGTTTAAACTTCGATCCAGTCGAAAATGTGAGCTGGTCGAAGCCTTTTTACCATCTGTAGATATATATGTAAAACTTACCGTTTTCAGGCTAGTGTTTAAGTTTGGGATGTTGCATAATGGAGTCTCTTTACAAGATGAGATCTTTAGGCTTGTCAGGAATGAGGATCATTAGTTCATACTTGTGTCAACTTGTTCTCTGCTGTTTCTAGTTTATTAGGATCAATCCTTTGATGAAATACTTCATACAATCATGCTAATTGGCTCCAGGATCTCTAACAAAGAGTTTGCCAACTTCTAGAAATTGGTTGTGTACCAACAAAATTTATCTACTAAATAATTGGAACCAGATCTTCTGTTTCCGCAAACCAGTTCTTACTCTGTTCTATTAAGTCTCATTCACATATTTATGTAGGACCCACATAAATATGTGAATAAATTTGACTGAAATAGGGTTTAAATACCCTTTCAGGCACAGAGAATTTGGTGTGTAAATAATCTCGAGATAATTATATAAACTAAGCCAATAATCTCAATCTCTTCTATAATAAAAGAAATCAGGGAACACAAACTAGTTGTATGTATTGAACTCCACAATCTTGGTTGCACTGAAAAGTCAGAAATCACAAACATAAATGAGCAAGTCTTTCACTGTGACTTTTACAAGCTTCCTAGGATATTTTCATCCCATTACCATAGTCAATCCAAAACATATGACACAATCACCAATTCAGATTGAAAATGCTCTTTTTCAGCACAAATTCTTCTAATGTGGATCTCTATGACTTGAGAATGGCTTCAGAACCATAAAAGGGCGCAACAAGTAGTTGAAGTCATTGATACATGAGCCAAGAACTTATGTAAAACTTTGTTAACTCCATTTGCAGAAGCAGTAATGGTATTGCTTAGTAAAGCCGTGTTCGAATTTCATCTTGCCTACCAAATGGTAGTGTCGGGTAAAGGTCCTTGCAGAAATTAACTGAAGGATTTGAGCTCACACTTGTTTTTGTGTCTCCATCAGAAAGTGTCATTGGCCTCATTTGGAACTGATTCGCCAGAAAATGCCTTTTCATATTGTGAGGATAGTAGCTGCAACCTTTGTGCTTAGCCTTAATTGACTCTGTCAGGTTCATGTAGCTTGGCTTTTGGCTATAACATTCCTCAACCCTGTCCACCTCTATGGTGTTGCTGGTCATTGGAATTGGAGAAAATGATGTAGAAGAAGAAGTGTCCGAGCTCTCATCATGAATGAATTCGTAACATGGCGCCGAAGATGATCGAATAGCTTGCCCAATCTCAGGAGGTTTAGCATGAATTCTGGTTGAGACATTGCTTTTCCTTACTTTTACTGTGTCATATTCAGAAAAATGTGCAGAACCTTCTTCACTTTTCCTAGGAAAGAAATTTCCTGATAAGTCTCTATTAGTTTCTTCTTCCATCAATCTATTTTCCCATGGCTTCGCAGCCATCCAACGTTCTAATAAGCTCCTTCCAGGGCTAACATTACTAGGCCTCTGATCCTTGTACGAGAAAGCTGAGTTTTTTGTCCTTCTATTTGGACTAGCACATGATCTTGAAGGCTGGAAGCAGAAAAATACATGGGACACTTAAACAACAGAAACAAAGGCTTGCACACAAGTCAATTGTGGTAGCTAGTAGCTAAATTATACCTTCTTCAACATCAATTCATCTTCTTCACACATTCCATTAACTAAACTAGCCAAAACAGAGAAAAGGGCAAGTATTGACTTTCGATTCTTTTCAACTTCATTACCTGTTGCGAAACGGAGTAAGCATACGCTCTCTCCCTCTTGATAGCTCCTTCATGCTTCATTCTTAACTTAGCTCTAACTTCCTCTACTGTTCCTGGACTATCACACCATCCTTCCTGAAAATTTTGAAATTTTTAGCGAACTTCAGCTTCTTACCACGTATGTTGAAGAACTAAAAGCAGGGAGTTTTTAGCTTTGTTATTACCTCTGCATGCTTGGTGGGATCATCCAGGTTGCTGTAATCATCCAAAAACTTATCCATAGCTTTGCCTTCCTGAGGCATCTTCACATTCCCTGCCCTAACTCGAGCCTGAACCCGAACAAGAGCTTGCATACATCTCAGTGTTACAGCAGCTTGCTTTCGCACCTGCCTACCGCGAAATAGAGCTTGAATCCTTACCACCGCCTTCAAGGCTCTCAAAGCCCGCCTTGCCTGCAATTATATATCACCACCACCACCATATCTGAATCAGACTGATGAAACTTCTCTAGCTGGATAAGAAATCGTCAACTGAAAACTAGATTCTGATATTTCAGATAGGTTTCATTTCTCTATCCACCCACCCTGAAACTTCACCTTCTACACCATCCATTCTAATTCCTTTCTTTACTACCTTTAACTAATAGCCGACTATGTTTCAAAACGTAACCATTTAAGCTTCAAACACAATAAGTGGAACATGGGAACCCAATCATACATGAGATTTCGGACTAAAGACTTAAACTTCATAACAAATTGCTAAGCATCACACACAATATAGCATCAAAATTCGCAGAATAACAAAAACCCAATTTACCAATAGTCCTCGGAAAGCGGATTGAATCCGAATGGCAGCCCATTCTTGCTTGACCAGCATGAAATCTCTTGGGGCAGCCCTGGCAACAGTAGCCATAGCAGCAGCCAACGACTCGTCGACAACAAAATAAGAATCCAACGACTCTGATGCTTCTACGTAAACCCTCTTCAGCCCTTTTGCAGAGGATGAGATTATCCCTTCCGATGAGGTCCTCCATAGCCTCCACTTCTTCTTTTCCTTAGTGTCACTCTGTTTTTCCTTTAACACAGCAAAAAACAGAGCATAAGAATCAAAACCAAAACGGAAGAGAACAAATGGGTAAGTAATTTTCTTCGAGTTCAATGATTACATGGTCGACTCTTGATGGCTTCTTGAGAGGCAATAGCGATTTGTACCATTTCCCAGAACCACCCATTGAGCTTACAATTAGACACAGAAAACGAAAAATCACCAAATCTTCAACAACCAAAAAGACAAATGTTTCTGATGAACCAGACAACTTCTAAGGCAGATCAGAGAAGGACGCACAGTGCAGTGGAAGATTGTGCCTTAATGGCGTTGGGATTTGGGTGTCTTATTAGAGAGGACACAAAAGAAAGCCGTTTGAGAAGTTTGAAAATTTGAAATTATAAAGAAAAAAGCAATAACGGATACAGAAGGTATGAGAAATCTTTTCTTTTCTTTTCTTTTTTTTAAGGTTCAAAGACTCTTGGTGATTAATCAAAGTAGTGTGGTTCAAAATGGACCAAGGCCAAGTCTTTAGTATATTTTTTAATTTCAAATAATTTTTAGCTTAATAATATAAAATTTCAAAATTTTCTCAATATTATATTATTAACTCAAATTTTAAAAAAAGAAACTAAAATATTTTAATTTTAATTTTAAGAAAAATAGTCCAAAGTTAGTTATCCTTTAACGTATACTCCCTCCGATTCATAATAAGTGTCGTTTTAGGTACATTTTAATTATTCAAAATAAGTGTCATTCTTAACTTTGTATGCATGTTTATAATTTGACTTCTAAAATTAACCTTTCATTT
>JAOTAX010000005.1:4018396-4029841 GCA_025629825.1 Erythroxylum guanchezii
TAATTATTCAAAATAAGTGTCATTCTTAACTTTGTATGCATGTTTATAATTTGACTTCTAAAATTAACCTTTCATTTTTTTTCATCTTAATTATACAGATCACAATTTCAAGACAATTTAATATGCAATTTATCTTACATGTTAATTATTGCAAATTACCTTTTCAATGTACTTCATCATGTTTCTTTTTTATTTGCTTCAAAACCTTTCAGTTCTCAACAACATTTATTTATTTATTTACATATAAAAGCTCTACACATAATCTATAGGCATAATCTACAAGCAAAAAACAACAACCTCAATCTGAAAATTTTTCAAATTCCTTTAAGAGTTTTTTTTTTAAATTTCGGGCATAATATGAATATATATTTATATTCTACAATAGCAGCAGTTTGTTCCACGTCCCATTTATTGTAATACTAATACAAGTTTTACTGTTTCTGCTAGTGCTTCTACCTAAGAGCACTAGCTGACACTGTGCTGTAAGAAAGAGAGTAAGAGCACTAGCTGGCACTGTGCTCTGTTGACAAGGGACGCATATAAACTGATTTAAAATCATAACAGTGGAGACGAAAGGACGCATATAAACCATTTATAATTTTACAGGAGTCACGAGATAACTTTATGGGAATATTAATAAGGGTATATCTATAATTTCATTAGTTTTCTTAATAAGCGTGTATTTTTTTAAAACGACTTTTATTATGAATCAGAGGGAGTATCATGTATCAAATCACGTCAGCGAGGATGGTAAAAGGACCAGTGCCTGACCCGGTCACCCCTGAAGTCAATAGGCTAGGTTTGAGTTGACTGAGTCTCGGGCATGATTTTCTTAGGCCGTTCAGACGGGCGTTGAGCTGAGTTCAGGCTGCCTGAGTCCTGTAATGCAAAAAAACATCGTTGTCCTTTTCTTTAAAAAATATATAAAAAATTAGGTCTACTCGACCTGACCTATTGTCATCCCTATATGTTAGATTATTATTTTTTTATGTAAATGTCACATATTGTATTTGTATCACATTTAAATTTTATTATATAATAAATTAAAAATATCAAAATCCTAAAATAATTATTTTAAAGTATTTGATTTTTTATTTATTAGATAATAAAAATTCATACGTGAAATAAATACAATATATGGTAGTCACGTAACAAAAGAATACTAATCTATCATGGAAAGAAAATTAACATCGAACTATTTTTGTTAAAATGTAAAAATTAAAATATTTTAGTACTATTTTTTAAAGTTCGGCCTATTTTTTATAAATTTTAGTAAATTTTGAAATTTTTAATAATTAATTAATAATTTTTTAAAGAAGCACGATTTTAAATATTTAATAGATTTTTTAAAGATATTTTGACTTGAATGAAAGTCAAAATTAATAAATAAAATATAAGTTAATTACACGCTTGAATCAAATTAGAGTTCAAAAAATTTGACTCAAAATTTAAAAATCTAAAAAAAATCTAAACTCGTTTTTGGCCAAAATCTAACCTTTTGTACCAATTTGAGATTTATATGTAAAAGAAAACAATTTTTTTTAAAACGAAAGAACTCGCAGTTACTATCCTTTGGATGCGTACTGGGTAAACTTCTGGATTGACACAATAGCCTGCAAATTACGTCAATCGGGTATTTCGCACTAGACAATTCCTGTACAAAGGCTCAATCGAGAGAACATAAGTAAGGAGAATTGAACACAGGACTTTTTGGCCTCATTCTCTTCCACTCTACCAACTCAGACTACCCCTAAAACCAAAAAAGAATAGAACACAATGTTCCAACTAATAATTCATGAACATAAGCATAAGTGTGGTGGAGTTAGAAGTTGGCTATGCTAGCCATGATTTTTGGCAATAATGCATATGTATAGGTTAAAGTTTTATTATTATGATAAAGATGCATATTAAAAAAATATTATTAACAAAATTTTAAAAATATTTTTTTATTAAATTTCTATTACAATATTTTAATAAGAATCATAATATAAAAGGGGAAAAATATAAACCTCCCATATAATTTAAGAAATCTTATAAAAATCTCATAATCTTTAAAATTTTCAAAAAAACATTCTTTCTAGTTTTCAATTTTTCGAAAAAAAACTCATTTTTTAAGACTTAGGATAAAAAATAAAGATAAAACACATATAGTATGAACACCGAAAATAGCCTAATCAAATATTATTTATATGATGATTCAACACAACTTTTTAACTCAAACTCAAATAATTAAATCTGACACAAATAAATAAGTTATTACAGCTATCTTTAATAGAGATAACATCTTCTGATGGGCCCCAGCCCAACTTGAGAAAATAACGTCCTTTTTATAAAATGATGTCGTTTTCTGTAATAGTTGTCAAGCCTTAAGGTGTGTTTGTGCTTGGGCTAAAATTTGAAAAAAAAAATCAGGCATGAGGCCAGTCAACCAAGACATGATCCATTGACCTCGAGTTGGGCCAGGTTGTACTTGAACTCAATTGCAACCTCTAATTTTTAATTATTAATTTAAGTCAAAATTTAATTCGTTTGGTTCAAGTTTAAAAGATAAATTAAGTTATCATCATTTTCTTTTATTAATTTCCAATCAATTTTATTGAACCCTAAATTTTATTATACACTCCATAGATTTTTTAAAAAGGATAAAATAGTTAAAGGGAAGACCATAACATGAATTTAATTAGGATAAAGATAAAATGTGAGAGATATGCATATTGTAACAAAAAAAAATCCCACTAATTTTTGAAAAATAAACACTTTGCCAAGCCCTTTAAAGTAAATAAAAGAATGTAATACAAGCAAAGGACCATAAAATCAAGGTCCAAAACCCTAATTGAAAGAACAACTAATTGGGTTGAATTATTCCAACTATAGTCCAATGTTAACCATTAAAACTATACTCTCTCATAACTTTGGAGCTTCAACTCTAAATACCTTAAGAAAAGAAGCTCTCATTTTTATTTTCTCTCAAATTAGTAAGTGCTTCTATGGTAAAACTATGATTAGTCTTCAAACTTTAGGAACTTGCTTGGCATTAGAAGAAACATGGACCCTTGGGCTTGGAAGTCCCAACCAAGCAAGTCTTGGTGAAAGGTGGATTTTTGAACTAGGCCTTGGAGATGGAATTGGACCGTTAGCTTTTGCTGAACCGCCAATGCTAGTCCTTGGTGACAAATTCACCTGCTCAAGTGCTCTCAAGAGTAGCTCTGGTGGGTACTCTCTCACACACCCTATTCGAGGTCCTGCCCCAGTTGCCCACTTACGTGGCAATGCATTGTCCTTGTTTGTCATTGCTGCTGTTGTTGTTAGCGATGGTGTGTCACGATTAAACGTTGTTGATGTTACTGCTAACGTGTTACGAGTGAAACAGTCCTCATCTTTTGTTGTTGTACCAATAGGATGTTGTTTTGATTTGATGAGTGGATCTACTTTGTTGATATTAACTTTGGTTGGTGGTATGTCATCATCCATGGGACATTTCTGAAGAGAAAAAACATGAAACGTTAAGAATCCTATGATTTGGTGTGTATATTAGTTCATCTCACTATGAATTGTACCTCAACAGTTGTCAAGTCTACACCTTGTTTCTCTAAGAAGCTGAGGAACCTGGAGAAGCTCTCTTCTGTTGGTTTATAATGGCCACTATATGCCCAAATAGCCTAAACAAGCCAATCATGAAAAATAAAGAAGAACCAAAAAAATAAAATAAAACACAATTACGAGAAAAGAGACTGACCTCAAGAACTCCTTTGTGTACAACCAATCTTCCAGCAGCAATGGCTGCTCCACCAGCTAAGAAACTGGAATGGTGGAAAAAGGCCTTGTGCTTCTTCCCAACATACATTGTTCTTGAAGCACTTTGCACAAATATCCACTTCTCACCCTCCACAGTTTCCACAGGCGCTTTGCTTTGCATGTACACCAGCTTTCCACTCTCTACTATCACTTCATACGCTTCCCTCTCTTTCTGCAAACAATCAAACACATTATCATCCGTAGTTATCATAAACCGTAACCCGTAACAATTGATAAGGTACGTTTTAATGCGAGCAAAGTGTCTTACAGGTCCAAGATACTTGATGCATTGATGTTGTAGTTCCATCCTTGGACACTCTTGGAGGTTTACTTCTTTACCATCTCCAACATCCAACCTATTTCATTTGTCAAAGTTAAGGAAAAGTAATTGGAGGAGGCAAGACATGAAGTTGTAAGAACGTACAGGAATCTTAAGAGACAAATCTATATATGTTGCTTACCAGTAAAAAAATGGCTTGCAGCTCCCACTAGAAAACCACACATTATAGTATAAATGCAGATTGTGTCCATATCTATGGCGTGGATCGATCTATTGAAACACAATTTTCATAAAAATATTAATTCAATAAAAGTAATTTCTGATTTTTTCATCTCCAATTTTTCAATTTTTAATAAGTTCTAATGTACAATTTAACATTAATTAAAACTTTTAAAAATACTAAATTAATCATTAACCCCATTAATCTTAGTGATTAACTTATATGATGAACTACTTACAACTTCAAGCCAATGTCTTAAAGCCAACTTCTGAGCCTTCTCATCCTTGCACAAGCCTTTTCCAAGCTATCACCCAAAAAAGAAGGAAATATTGTATGTCAAGTTAGACATAAATTATAATGTTCAGAAAACAACGTTACATGTTTATGTCTTGAAAAGGATAATGTTCTTTTTGTTATTGAGTGATGACCTCGTCAAGTGAGAAGACAAGTTTGTCGGAAAAAGAGTGGAAACAGTCCAAAATCCATATTCAACAAAAGGGTTTGTCTGTAATTTTAATTGTTATGTCTCTGAAAAAATATATAAATATTCAGTCAAGTCCTTTTCAGAGTATTTAAGGTAGTACCTTGGCTGCCATAGTACTAGCTCTTGCCCATCGAGAAACTGGTGTTTCTGATTTCTGGGGGTCAAAGAATGAACCCTCCACCAGAGCTCTACAGTCTATATCCCTCCACCTTGAACATGAAAAGGAGTTTGCAAAGAAAGTTTCAAACTTGTTAGAGAATTTAGTTTCTTTCTTCTTTTTTTTGTTGAGAAAATCATGTTATCAATTCAATTTAGTTCTTATACTAATTTATAAGTTAAAATTGGATATACTTAAATTTTGGTACAGTCTGAGCTATAACAACAACAACATCGGGTTAGAATTTCGCTAACACAAGAGATTTAGAGAGATCCGATAGTATGCAACTTTACCCTAATTAATGGAGAAATTGCTTCCAAATGACCTACTAAATAGAAGTGTTAATAAAATTTATAATATATTCATAATATTATTCTAAATCCACCATAAAACATGAATTTGAAAAAATTATTTATTTATATACTATCATGAGCTTTTAGTGTTAATTAAATTTGTTTAAATATTTAAAATTATTGATTTACATTTTCTATAATCATGATTTCATCTTCTCTAATTATTATAATTTTGCAATTTAAAGCCTTTATTTAAAATAAATTAACACAAAGCAGGAGTGTTAACTATAAAAGAGAAATGACTGCTAAGAAAAACAAACCAGAACTCTTCTAGAATAACTGCACAATCTGCAAGCTTTCTGCGGGTCCGGTAACTCCTGTAAGCCTTCTGCAACTCAGTTGCGGCTGCTTCAAGCTCGCTTGCAGGCCTTGTCAGTGGAGGAATCATGCTTGTGGGTTGGTGTGAACAGACTCGAGTAGCGTCCAATTTGTCAGAAAACTCGAAGCTCATTCTCTCTGGAGCTAGATTCTTAAATGAGATGCACTTCATTTGGAGCTTCAGGTTTGCTGGTTTCTTTTTCAGGCTCTGGTTTCTCCTGAATCTTGGAGTTCCTGCTCCTCCTCCTCCTTCTGCTTCTGCTACATTAATGGAGCTCACATGTTCTGAATCTGCCAAACCAAGAGCCATGTATGTGCCTGTGAATTCTTGATTAACCAAGGAACAAGACATCCAGAACACTTCTGTTATGCACGAGAATTACAAGATGGGAATGCTCAGTAATGTTCGAATAAACTCAGGATTGAATCTGTGAGATTACTTCCAATATATAGACCGAGTTTCTTCTTCTGGATAATTCAATAACTTCTAAAAATGTCTTCCTCTCAAGGAACTATATGCAGCAGTCAGCATTTTGAATGTGCACCAGAACTAACATTTATTACCAAAATACAACAAATTGGGAGGAGTTTAGTTTACACCAGATAACATGAACAATCGAAGACTTTTTGTTTCACTACAGCACGCAAATCATATGCCATTTTACCAAACTTCTATATCAGAACTTTACGTAGTACGGAAGAAGACTCTGAACCGCATATGCAATAGGCTCATCCACCATTGATTATGATCAAGTTATTTCGGTTATCATAATGAAGATTAGACACAAGCACTACCAGACGATGACATGAAACCCATGTAAAGAAACAAGCACTACCAGAAGATGACATGAAAAACCAGACAAAAACATGAGTAGTCTAACCTGTAGCTGTCTTGTCAGTAACTCTATTCATGTTTCCCTTAGTTTTTTTTGGAAATGAGACGATGAACTTTGCCTGATTATAGTTCTCCAAGATGATAATCAATTCCTATATATATATATACACATTTAATATCTAGAATTCCAGCCTGAGAAAGTGAAACAAGTCCAATGGTACCTTCAAATACGTAATGGAGTAAAAATCGCAGAAGAAGCACTTGGAAGAACATGATGAGTAGCTTTCATACCAGGCTGTTGAATCTAAAATTAAAGTACGTCATGTCATGGTGTGACTTGAACACACAATACTTTTCACTAGGGCTCACGAGGATTTAGACTTGGAAGGGTTCAAATCAAACTTATTATAGAACATAATAATCATTAAAAAAAATTAAAGTTTGAGCATTAATTAATTGATGCATTTAGCCTTACTTACCTTTTTGAGTTCAAGGCAATATTTGTTTAATGAGAGGAAGAATTAGTCAAATTAATTTATCATTATTTCATTTATGATTGTGAAAAGCTTATTTCATGTTCTTTTGCAATTAATTACAACCTTAATTAATTAAGAAAAGAAGCAACAATAACAATATTAAGTAATCATTCTGATGAGACGTAAGTTCTAAAGAAGTTCAGTAATACACAACCTTATCTTTAACTAACAGAGAGACTATTTTCAAATGAACCATATGAATATTAAAATTATTATTATGACAAAAATGATGATCTCTCAAGAGGAAGCTTCTAGTGAATATTGACCAGAGAAACTTCAACTCAATACTCAATAGTGTAAACAAAACGACTCTATAAGAGAAATTTTAAAAAGAAGGAAATTAACAAATTGTATTTTAAAATTATTTTTATTTTGAAAATAATGAAAACTACAATTAATTTTCCCAAATCTCCCAAATTCTAATTTTGACATTTACACAATTGAACAATGATCTTTCTTTTTGGTATAAAAACTAAGTCTACTTAGTCAACCAGTTTGACATTATTCTTCTGAGATTGGTCCCATGCACGATGTGCTTCTTAAGACCATAATGCTACTTCCGGTCTTTTGTGTTGTCCCCTTGACGTGTTCTAGCACTATTAACGTTGAAATCACACAATATAGTCTTACGTGAGACATTGAAATCATGTAAGAGTTTAGTTGTATGGTTCGTTTTTCTTCATAACAATTCCTGAAACCAACCTGAGACCCTGAACTGTCGTGCAAGATGGTGTAGACAAGGTCTTACCTCTACCCACTAAACGGGGAAAAAAGAACGTAGACATATTATAACTTGCTCGCTTAAAAAAATCATATATTTGATATTTTAATTTGGGTTCCATTTAAAATTAATAAACGAAATCTTAATTGATAAAATTTAAATTAAAAAATTAATTTAAAATTTAAAATATCTAATTTGCTTACAGTCTAAAATTTAAAAAAAATCTTGAAACTAAATAAAATTTCGAATTTTGAGTATTTTGATTTTGTTTAATATTTGATTAAATTTAAGATAAATTCAAATCGAGCCCTCTAAGATTCGAACTAGATTTACCATCAATACTAATACTATTAAGACATGAAATTTCTTCTCTTCCAATAAATAGGAAAACAATGTAGACATATTAGATCTTGGTTCATTCAAAATAATATAAGGTATGATACGAATTGTCTCTCTCTTTCTTTTTGTAAAATACTCATTTTGAGAGGTAATCACTTGTATATGTTTATCTATTTACATTGATTTGCTTACCAACCTTTAAAGAAGTGAACATGGAATTATCTATTGAACTTAAACTACAAATTTTAGATATCAAATGATTTAATTACTAACTAATATTGGCAATGAGTTGAATTGGATTAATTTGAACCATTATAAGGGTTTATATTCGATTCGAGGCTTGAACTGGTTCGAAATTTGTGGGTCAAACTTGAGTATGAATTTCTTATTTAAAGTTTAGATTACTTAAACTTTAAATTATTTGATTTAATCTAAAAATAACAAAATGAAATCATTTTGCTTGTAGTCATTTGAGTTTCAAATTAAGCTAGGTTGAAAGATCTGAGTTCATCCCGAATTTTGAGATTTAGATAAAAGTTCAACCTAATCCTAATCTTGCTAAAATTGGATTGAATAGAGCAAAAAATACCAAAACTACCACTAACCATTTTCTGCTTGTAAGTCTTTTCTTTCCATAAACTCTACAACTTGGTTAGCCCTTATTCAGATCATAATCCCATTAAGCTCTTTGCTAGCTCTGTGTTACCAGTTAAAAAAATCAACAAATTCAAATTTAAGAATAAATGGTTGCTTGAAAATGGTTTTATGGAGGTTATGTCTTGTGCTTGGTCTCAGGGTCTGACCAATGGTATTTTAGATAGAATTTCTGCTTGTAGTGTGGCTTTAATTGTTTGGCAGAAATCGCAAGATCATAACTTTAAAAATAGAATTGAATTTTTAAAGAGGCGAATTGATGTTGTTCGGCAAGCTCACGTGGATGATATGCTGATTTTGAGTCTTAAAAATGAGCTTTCTAACCTTTTTGCACAAGAGGCCATTTATTGGAAACAACGGTCTAAAATTTTTTGGCTTAATTACGGGGAAGCTAATTCTAGGTTCTTTCATGCTCAAGCCTTAAGAAGAAAGCAGATTAATTATATTGATTTTTTGGAGGATGCTCAGGGCAATGTTGTTTCAGATATTGACACTATGTGCTCTATTGTTATGGACTATTTTAATGACCTTTTTGCATCTCCTTTAGAAGTACTGAATATTGAAGAGTTTGACTGTATTAACTTGGTGGTGAAAGATAGTGATAACTCTTCTCTCTTGGCTCCCTTTACAATGGAAGAGTTTTAGACAACCATTTTTGAGACGCATCCTGACAAAGCGTCTGGTCCTGATGATATCAATCTAGCTTTTTTTTTTTCCAGAAATGTTAGGATATTGTAGGAGCTGACATTTTCTCTCAAAGTTGCTATTGGCTAGAAAATTGTGCGTTCCCTGCCTCTTTAAATAATACTACTATTGTCTTAATTCCAAAAAAAGATAAGCCTAGTAGTATGAAGGATTTAAGGCCTATTGCTCTCTGTAAAGTGATTCATAAAATCATAGCCAAGGTTATTGCCAACAGACTCAAGGCTATTCTTCCTAGGATTATCTCTCTTATGCAATCAGATTTGGTTCCTGGTAGATTAATCTCTGATAATATTATGGTTGCTTTTGAGTTTTTTCATTATATGAAGAATAAAGGGCGTGGTTCTAATAGTGATGTTGCTTTTAAGATTGATATTAGCAAGGCGTATGATAGAGTTGACTGGAGTTATCTTGAATTCATTATGTTAAAGCTGGGTTTTGATGTTCAATGGGTTAAATGGATTATGCTTTGTGTTACCACAGTTCATTATTCTATTGCTTTTAATGATAAAACCGTGGGCCCTATTATTCCTAATCGAGGACTTAGACAGGGAGATCCACTAAGTCCTTATCTCTTCATTTTGTATGCTGAAGGTTTATCTGCTCTTTTGAGGAAGGCTGAGTCAAGAGGTGACATTCACGGTATTAACATTTGCAGTGGGGCTCCTAGTGTTTCTCACTTGTTTTTTGCTGATGACAGTTTCTTTTTCTTTAAAACTTCTTCGAATGAGTGCAGACATATCAAGAGGATCCTTTCTACTTATGAGAAAGCTTCGGGTCAAGCTATTAATTACCAGAAATCTGGTGTCATGTTTAGCTCAAATACGAAGGTTGATGTTAAGCAGGATGCGATTTTGATTTTGGGGATTTCAAAATCTACTGATCATGGCCGGTACCTGGGTCTTCCATCTTTAATTGGGAGAAATAAAAAACAAGTGATTTCTTTCTTGAAGGACCGACTCAGTAAACGAATTCATAGCTGGAAAAATCGACTGCTGTCCAAACCTGGCAAAGAGATTGTCCTCAAAACTATTGCTCAAGCTCTTCCTACGTTCTGTATGAGTGTCTTTCTCCTTCCAAAAGGTATTTGTGATGATTTGCACAAAATGATGAATTCTTTTTCGTGAGGTTCTTCATCAAGTAACCGAACTAAAATTCATTGGGCAAATGGGAGAGACTCTGTGTTCCTAAGAAATTGGGCGGTATGGGTTTCTGTGATTTAAATTGTTTTAATCTTGCTATGCTTTGTAAACAACGTTGGCGCTTCTTGTCTCACCCGAGTTCACTGCCAAGTAAGTTGTTTAAAGCTAAATATTTTCCAGATTGCAATTTCCTTAATGCTAAAGAAGGTCAAAACCCTAGTTTAATTTGGAAGAGCATTTTTTTGGCAAAACATTTGTTAGGCAAAGGAGCTCGTTGGAGAGTGGGAGATGGAAAATCGATCTTAGTTTTCAAAGATCCTTGGTTGAATCATGATGATGATTTCTTTGTGCGTTCTACTCCTTTAAGCGGTATGTAGAATATAAAGGTTAGTGGTCTTTTTAATTTTGAGAACTCAGGATGGGATCATTATTTTGTTAATGGTATTTTAGCATCGATTGATGCTTCTCAAGTTTTCAAAATCCCCATTTCTTCATTTTGTCTTCTGATCACTTCTATTGGCAGTTTACTAGGAATGGCTTGTATAGTGTTAAATCGGGTTATAAGATTGCTACTGATCAATATTCTCATATCTCTTCTTATGTGGTTGATGGTCATTGGAATTCTAACTGGAATGCTCAGATTCCCCTGAAGATAGGATTTTCACTGGAGGCTGCTGCGTGATTTTGTCCCTTGCAAACAGAGACTTTATGATAGGGGAGTAGCTCTAGATGTCTCTTGTAACAGGTGTGGCCTAGTTGAAACTGTAACGCCCCAAATTAGGGGTTAGAACATGAAAGAAATTCAGTACGTTTTATGATTTCTATTTGGATATTGGCATGCATTCATGACAGTTTCAGGGTAAAGTGGTTTAATGAAACTTCGGATCGATTCGGACTGTACTACTATAA
>JAOTAX010000005.1:4029941-4072283 GCA_025629825.1 Erythroxylum guanchezii
GGTGAAGACTTTGCAAGTCTGCTATATTTTGGATTATATTATTGTTTTACGAGCTGTTATATTCTTCTGTGACCTTTTGATGGATCAGTTTGAGATTCAGTGAAATGGCTGCAAGTTTTGATTATGCCTTCGCATGACTTTATATACCATTAGAACTCTGTTTTGTCAGTTCATAAAGGGCATATTTGAAACGTTTTATATGTATGTTCTCTTCTTTGTTAAAATGTAGTTGATCACATTTAATCTTGGTATCTTAGCAACTTTTTGTTTGAACTGCAGCAGACCTCCCGTGCAGCTTTGAGCATGTCTAGACTCAGGTGCATCTTTCGAGGGTTGGATTTGAAGACTTGCATATTCATGTTCGTAGTTGTCCCTTTGGGACTCTTTGGCATCTATTTGCACGCACCAACTGTGTCCTGTTTCCTCAGACCATTATGGGACTCTGGTCCGAAGCCTTTTCAAATGCTTCCTCACTATTATCATGAGAATCTGTCAATGGAGACTCAGTGCAGGCTTCACGGGTGGGGGATTCGTGAATCGCCAAGGCGGGTTTATGATGCGGTGCTGTTCAGTATTGAACAGGAGATGCTCACTGTTAGGTGGAAGGAATTATTTCCTTATGTAAATGAGTTTGTACTTCTGGAGTCGAATTCAACATTCACCGGCCTACCTAAAGCATTGGTCTTTGCGGCTAACCGGCACAAATTCAAATTCGTGGAATCCAAATTGACTTATGGGACAGTTGGAGGAAGATTCAGGAAAGCGGAAAATCCATTTGTGGAGGAGGCATATCAGAGGGTAGCATTAGATCAACTTATAAGAATAGCGGGTATAGAAGATGATGATTTGCTTATAATGTCTGATGTTGATGAGATCCCTAGTGGCCACACCATAAATCTCTTGAGGTGGTGTGATGACATCCCACCTGTACTTCATCTTCAAATGAGTAACTACCTGTACTCTTTCGAGTATCATTATGATGACAAGAGTTGGCGAGCTTCGGTTCACAGGTACCAGAAGGGAAAAACTAGGTATGCACATTATCGTCAATCAAATCTTCTGCTGGCAGATTCAGGGTGGCATTGCAGCTTTTGCTTTCGTTACATCAGCGACTTCATATTCAAGATGAAAGCTTACAGTCATTACGATCGGGTTAGGTTCTCTCATTACTTGAATCCTGAAAGAGTTCAGGAAGTAATCTGCAAAGGAACTAACCTATTTGACATGATTCCTGAGGAATACACTTTTAAAGAAATTATTGGCAAGATGGGTCCTATTCCACGTTCTTATTCAGCAGTTCATCTTCCTGCATACTTATTGGATCACCCTGAGGAGTACAAATTTCTCTTGCCTGGAAACTGCAGGAGAGATGGTGGCTGATATTTCTGAAAAATTAAGTAACTTTTGTTAACGTTGATCTATGGTGCATTGCATGAAAAAAAGAACACACCCCAGTAAGACGGTACAGATATACCTTGTCTAATTTCCGATTGCAACAATGGTGGGTTGGTTCCGGAGGAACTAGGGGTAAAATATGTTTAGTTTGCTTGTCCTAAGTTTCTTCCACGATGGAGTTGCAAGGGGGTGTAGCTTGTTCTGAGGATTGCTTTGCAGCTATTGCAGAAGAATGGTGTTGATATCTTCCCAGGTTTTGCCTGATAGGAATGTTACTTTTGGCTGACTAATTTATCCTTTTATTTTGATCTGATCTGTAACATTTGATTTCTAATAAATTCCAATAATATAGATCAACCTTTTGATTTCTTCATGTGGGTTATTTCTCATTTCCTTTTTAATTCTCAGTATTCTAAAGGACCAACTCTACTCAATCATTTTTCTTCTTCTCCCTCGTTCGGATACATCTTCTCTTTGTTTCTCTTTCTCGAGCCTATAGTGAGTTACGGACAGACTTCGAACCAGTCAATTCAAATATAATTTGTCAATATAGGGGGAAAAGCATCAACTTTTTGGTAGTTTGAACTCAATTTGCCAATTGTGGTCCATAAGCACTAGTCTTTGAGTGGAGCAATTCAAGTCGTGGCATCAGGAACTTCTCTTCACCACGCCCATAGTGACTTGGTCCTCCGTTCTTGTTTGACGTTTCAATTGTATTTATACTTTTAATTCTAGAATTTGTTATTTTAATCATCTGATATAAGACTTGGCTGTTTTCGGTAGATCTGCATGCGGATCTGTCGAAAACAACCTCTCTATTTTACAGCCTCTTTATTTTGTAAAGACAAGACTTCGGAGTGAGTTTCCATGGCAGAGTCATTATTCTAGTTACGGGGGCCGCCCACTAAAGAGAAGTCTCACAGCAAATGAGTGAAAGAGGGAAGAAAAAGGTTCTCATCTTTTGCTATCACAGTTCCTTTTCTGACAACTGCTGTCACAAATTGAGTGCTCCTATGATGTGTTATTGTCGGAATAAGAAATAAGAGATGATATTATTAGAATATTATCAAATTATTGTTAAGATATTTTCAATATATTAATTTTTACCTGAATATTTTCATTGATAATTTTATTCTTATCATAAAAATTATTAATAATTATTTAAAAATTAATAATTTTATAAATATTTGTAAAATATAATTATTTTAATTATTTATTTTCAAAATAAATCATATAACAATTAAATATAAGTAAAAAATTTCTTATATCATTTTTAATATTTAATACTAAATATTAACAATATTATACCAAATACGTATAATTATTAATTTCATTCCTATTTCAGTTCTCGTGTTTCATTTCTATTCTTATTCTTTTTGTTCCGATTCTTTAATTGATGATTATCTTGGCTTTAATAAGGTAGAGGCATACCAAATTATATTAAAATTAAGATTACTTTAATTTACACCTAACTAATCAATATCAACTTATTTACAATAAAAATATCAATTCTTATAATTTAAAATTTTTGGTTAGTCTAATCAACTATTTTATACTTCTTCATATTTATTTAAGGGATAGCATATTCAAAATTTTCTATTTTTAAAATTTTTTATATTTAATATGAAAATTTTTAATTTTAGTTTTTTTAATTCGTATAAATTAAGTTTAAATATTGTTTTTATTGAGGTAACTAATAACTAGACATATGTGTAAGATTTAATGTACACATTATATTAGTAAAAATAATCATGTGACTTTATTTATACAAATTTTAAAAAGTTAATTATTAAATTAAAAATTTTAAAAAAATTGACGAGACAAAAAAAAGTTCTTATTTGGATAGAATTTTGAGAGGTCAATAAGTAATTTTTTACTATAATAGTCTTTTTTTATAAAATAAATGTTTTGCTGTAATACTTTTTTAATAGATATAACTTTTTTGACAATCAAAATACAGCTTTTTAAGAAGCTTAAATTCGGAACTTCTCAAAAAAGTTTCTCAAATAGCTTTTTCAAGTAGATTTTTTAGATTAACTAATGAGCCTATTTTTTAGTCTTTTTTATCTTTATGTTTTACATATAATTCCTACAAGACTCATAACCTCAACTTCACGTTTATCTTGCAAACTCATCTTCTCTAATATTTATCTTTGATATTAGTTTACTTATGTTATAATCCATATAAAAGATTTGGTTAGATATATTTTCATTTATGTTTCATATGGTTTAAAATTATATAATAATTAATATATTGTGCTTTGCATATTGTTTAATATATTTTAAATAATATTTATATGCATAAATAATTTTTATTATAAAATAAAATATAGTTAAAATTAAAAATACTTTTTATTTTTATGTTGTTAAACAGTTCATTATATGAAGCTCTTTTAAAAAATCTCTTTTTTAAATGACAACCAAATAGTCAATTAACTTCTTAAAAAAGTTTTTCTCATAAATTTTTTTTTAAAAAAACTCTAATAGCAAAAACTTTACTGGTATAAGTCCGATCAAACCAAACAGAAGCTAAGCTTTAATACACAGGGAACAGTTTAATGTTCCATTATTTCTAGTACATAAGTCCTATAAAACTGACTTTTGGTAATGCCACCATTCATCATCTTATGGAAAGTTTCTTTTGTTTACATTTACGCTGTCAACATATATTATGATCTTGATTAGTTAAGTAACTAGGGGCTGACCTAAGTGTAGGAAGCAAGCTATTTTCACATCTATAAATGGCAACCAAAAGCATTTTGTGGGAGGAACTTGAAAGAACTGAGAATCCCTTCACATTCCTCCTCAATAATGTTTTTTCACATTTTGAATGGAAGCCGTAAGAGTTCTCAACAGTGACGGCACCAAAATCATATGGATTGTGTCTCCGCTCACTCAACTACAAAAGGATTGGAAACTAATGTGATTCATGTGTACAATGAAGGCACCAAAATCATATGGATTGTGTCTCCACTCACTCAACTACAAAGGATTGGAAACTAATGTGATTCATGTGTATTCCCATCAGGTGATACTGCTCCTGTTTTATAGGAACAGACTGAGGGTTTTGGCAATCAAATGTTAAATTCTAAGAAATTTTAATGCAATTTTTTTTTTTTGGACTAATTTCTTGATATGAAAAGGTTTCGTGGGCTTGTTTCTCTATGCAGGCCAGTTTATTGAATCAAGTGTTTTACATAAGAACTAGAGTAAGAATGCAAAAACTGACTAGGCCTACATGAAAATCAATACTTCCTTGTCCATGTTGGACAAGAAGCACTGAAGCCCTGTTTCATTTATAGGTCCAGGTTATCATGACGTCAGCAGCTCTTACATTGACGGCCAAGATTTGTCTTTGCTCAACAAAGGACAGGAAGATTATAGTTTTTCAATTCTCAAATCCTGCATCAGCTTCCAACTGGTGAAACGGAAGTTTAGCAGGAGCAGCGCGATGGCAGAGTCGAATCCAGACCCATCAAAGTCTCCAACGGGTATATTAATCTGCATGTAATAGTTTATCATTTGAAGCTTATGAGTGTTGCTTTGGGCTGCTGCTTTGATATTTGAATGTGTTGGAAAGCACCATCGATTGATGGATTCTTGCAAAGGAATGATATTTCTTTTATGCAAGCAATTTTAGATGCTTTTGTGGAATATGGATCGTGTTTCTTTAGTAAAGTTTTTAGCTTTTTCAATGACAGAAGGTTGCTTGAAAAATCCCATTTGTCTTTTTTTTCTGTGGTGTACTCTCTGTGTTTTGTTTCTGTTCAAAAATACGTCCTAGGAGATGAATTGATGTTATAATTTGGATGTGTGTCTTAAAAAGAGAACTTGGTTGAAGGAAAATGGACATCTTTGGCAATTGTTTCCGAGGAAAACTAGTTACCATTCGGATGCAAATTGACTTGGTTTTTTTTAATTGTGCTTTATATGGAAAGAAAAAGGTGTGAAAGGGCCAAACTTGATCGAAAGAGTCAAGGAAGAGATTGAAGCAATGGTGCATCCTAACAAATCCCCTCGCCATCACAAAGAAACTCATGGGACAAGCGATGACATTGATGAGAACACCTCCACAGATGAGGTAAAAGCGCCAAATGTGTTTGAACGAGTGAAGGAAGAGGTGGAAGCTATTACGGAAACTATTCATCCTAATAAAGAAAAGAAGAAAGACACATCCACATAGCCTTGGAATGTAATTTGTGGTTGTTTTGATAACTTCCATAACTGTGAAATCTAATGGCAGAAGTTGAAAGTTCCATTCTTGATTCCTTAACTTACATAATGCTTCTTTATGAAAATGTTGTAGTTTGGTCTGTAGTTCAAGTGTCAATCGAAAAGACTGATCTTTTACTAAAAGTCTAATGTGATGGTTTCGCAAATTTGTTGATCTAATATATGGTATACCAAATTATTTATATCTCTGTAATGTCTCACATTAATGCAAAGAATGAGCTTCAATTTTTCATATACACATTGACAACCTTTTATTTCTTCTTCTTTTTCTGATGTTGAGTTTTCAAGATCTTATCAGAAAGTTCAACATTTTGAACTTAAAAGCTCTTTGGACGTTGATATTTGGCATATGTTATGTTAAGTGTAGTACCATAGTTGTTCAATGTGCAGAACTGTTCTTGAACTGATTACTAAACTTCCACAGATTGGGTTTGGGTAGAGATGAATGGAACTACCTTAGTTGATGCACTATCTACCTTTAGAAAGAGGAAACAACTTTGTTTCCATGCAACTACGAACTGGGTAGTCAAAATTTTGTTAATTTGAAGAGTCTTTTTTTAATTATTTGATTTATTATTAGACTGTGTATTTGAATGGATTTCTTTTCATCTTTAATAATAAAAGTTACAAGAAAAGACCTTATGACAAGTTTAGATGGGTCCTCACCTCTAGACAGTGAAGATTGATTGTGAAAACTGAACTATTGTAGACCATCATCTTGAGGGCTGTTCCTGTCTCTGTCATAACTTCATTTATTAGTCCGAAAAGGTTTTCGTTGAATCTAAATATCAGACCAGGATTAGAAACATTTATGTTCTCAATTTGACTGGAATAGTAGCATGAGCCTAGGGGATGCTTCTGTGACACATGGTCTTCATTCACATGAGCTTTCCTTAGTTTTTGTAGCTAGTTTTGATTTATCAATGACAAGAAACATGAGGTTTTTCATTTCCTTTTTAGCAAAATAATTATTACTCATGTTCAAATTCGCTTCAACTGATATAGATATAGTTTGATTGATGGAGCCTATGGGCAAAGGCTGAAAACTTTGGTTTGTCCATTGCTTTGCTTTGTTTCACTCTGTTTGTAGGTGAAGGGAGTACAGAAAGAAAGTTTGAATAATCAAATCACTCAAATCAACACAAATATCAAAAAGCACTGCCTAATTTATCCCCTTTTCACTTTCTTGCTGATAATTCACTCATACTTCTGCAAAACTTCTGAGCTTGCTAGATCTCCAACTTTCGAAAACTGCTCATCACATCACATTCACTGTAAAAAGTTAACTGTGCTTATATATCATCAACCAAAATACCAAGTACCAACACACTCTTAAGCTGAGGAAAGAAATGTTACAAGCAAGACCCTGCTTCTCAGGTTCACCATATCTTGGTGCAACTCTTACCATACATGGTAGGTTGGCTGGTACCAGGAACAACCAATCACAAGAATGTGGTAATTTGTGTGTTTGTTAGAATTGCATAACTCAAGAGGTGTGCACCATCTGGACATTATCAGGGTAATGTGGACCACCAGAAACTCTTAATTACCATCATGTTTGATGTTACAAATGGATGAACCAGATTGTATCAGCCTGAGGACCCCTCACCTACCAACACTGTGAAAAAGGTTGACCCCTGCACACTCTCAATTAATTTATTAACTAACTCATTTAATGACTTCCTGGCAATCCTGCAGATATCTCAGAATTGATGCGTTTTCCTACTGGTGTATACAAGTCTCTGCCACTGGATTCTTTTCTTCCTTGTATAGGAATGAAACTAGCAGGGATATGAGGATCACCAGTCTAGACCACTAGGCTTAGGTAAGATAAATTATTAACAGAGATTCAAGTGGGCCCTTCCAGATTTTTCAGACTCCCAGAAAAGGGAGCTGTTATTTTGAGCAAAATGACCAACCTGTCAAGCACTCTATACTGAACTTATTAGAGAAAGGGTGTGAGAGATTTGCTTGTCTTGAAAGTTAAAGAGGATGGAAAGGAGAGACATAGAGAGAAGAGATTGCTGATAAGGTTTTGCAAGTGAGTTGTCAAGTGAAGAGAAAGCTTACACATTTTTTTTTTCCTATTTGACAAGAAACTTCAATCACTTGACAGTGAAGCAAGCCAACATCTCTAGCTCTAGTATGAGAAATCCAAAAAAAATTTTGTGGCTTTCTTTGCTGCTTTCTGGGAAATAGGAATTAGTTTATTAACCCTTTTTTTGCCTTGACATATATATATATACCAATCATACATGGACTCCTAAAACTGTTTGAGTGATCCAAAGCCTCCCTCTTTTGTCTCTCCTTAATTGACACCATTTTTTCCATCATCATTAGCCTAAAACAGATGGGATCAAGACACTGTTTTTTCTTATTAGCACTACAAGTATTGAGTTTGGCCTCCGCAACCACTAGACATTTTGCAGCTAATGATGATGTTGGAGCTAATCCTCCAGGTTCGTTATATAATGATTCTATGTCTTTTGTTTTGTAACCTATGCTAATTCATGTCAGTTGACGCATTTTTTTAACAACGTAAAACAGTCCATGCAATGTACTCTCCTTCCTAGTTGCAGTGAAACAATTTTGTTGGCCTCCCCGGTTTCACAGTTCTTCCTGAACTTGTCTGTACTTAAACATCAGATTCTTCAGGAATCACTTTTGCAGAGCCACTTTCAGCATCCCCAGTTAATTGCTTATCGTATAACTTAATCTGAAGTTTCTCATTTTTCCTTACATGAACTAGAACTTGACGTTAGTTTTTGAAGGTATACATTTTTCCAGGACCATTTCTGATCCTGAGAGACTTCTGTAAGTAATATTGTTAAATGTTTCCTTGATCAGTGACAGGCCATATCCAAGACTCTTCACAAGTTTCTTTGGTCTCAAAATCTGTCTCTCAGGTGGGCACAAAGCAGGTAGCTTCACAACCTCACTTATTTTCTCTGCCATTTTCTTTTCTTCAAAACGATCTCATGAAAGTTGGGGAAAAACCAAGAAAGTTAACAACATGATCAGCTTCCAATCCTGAAGGGAAACAAAATCATGGAAAAAGGAGTTGCAGGAACAAGTGAAGCAGCATACACAAGAGGGTTTGGCAAAGTAGGTTCAAGCCCACCAAGCTGTGAACACAAGTGCTACGGCTGCACACCATGTAAAGCAATTCAGGTTCCCACAACCAGCAAAGTTCATGCCCATTTGGGTGTTAACTATGCAAATTATGAGCCTGAAGGATGGAAATGCAAATGTGGACCTTCCTTCTATAGCCCTTGATGGAGGACAACAACCTCACAGAATTCTCTTTTCATGTACAAAAACTCCCTGTTCATATTAGCTCCAATGAATCTTTGTTAGCATTAAGATTTTATTTGTTGTAAAATATTCAACCTGAGCTCTTTGAGTGGTGGATCTGAAAATTGAAAAATCACTTTTAAAAAAAAATTCTTAAGGAACTATAACTCTAATTTTAACCTTTAAATTTGTAATTAATTATTAAATAATTATGTCCAATCAAGAGTGGCAAATTAGTGTATGAACTTTAAAATTTTATTCAGATTCAATCAATTATAAAAATTAAACAAATTAATCTAAATTTAATAATTTAAATTATATTTAACTAAAAGGGTTCAAATTTAAATTTTACAAAAAGTTAGAACTTAGGCTTAATCAAACCTCATATTACTCCTAATCCAATCTCACATTTAGTATTATAATTTACAAAAATTGGATAAAACATCCAAGATTTGAGGAGTTAATTGACATTGATAAAAAGCAAACCTAAATTATGACCTTTATAAATAATGAGGATGCAATAATTTCTATATTTTCAAATATTTCAGATCTCAAAAAATTTGAAATCATTAAATTGAATAATAATTATTTTTTAACATAAAAATTGAAATCAATATAATAATTATTTTTGACATGATTATCATTTTTGTTTTTACCAAATTACCCTCATAAAATGAACATACAACATATTAAACAGAAAAGGAACAAAATGTTGGAGAAATAGAGCTGAAGAAAAAAAAAGCCAAAGAGTCTGCAACAAACACCTCAGAGGAAGAACTATCTCGCATCGATCATGGCTCTCTCTACCTCTGTTGTAATTCTCTCTATCTCGCTCTGTGGATCTTAATTTCGATTAACAAACATACCATCGTAATTTCGACTAACAAACATACCATCTTCTTTTGTGTCCAATCTGATGTCTTTTAGCCTAGATTATGTACTCAGAAGTTGCAGTCATTTTTAGATCTTGAAGTTTTCAGTGTACATATCGTGTGTTTTATCTTTGTTGGTAAAGGGATGTTGGAAATTTGTTGGTGTGAGGTAAAGATTCAATCTTTGAGTTTCTGCTTGTTCCTGGATCAACGATGTATTGGTAAAGGCGTGGTCTTGAGTCTGATAGGATTGGAAACTGAATTATGATAAGATGGAGAAGTTTGTGAAGTTGATTGCTTTTGCGGGTATTTTGTGATATGCCCATTTTTTCTTATGTGGGATAGTTGGCGACATTTGGATCCCTTTTTGTTTTAGTTTGATTGGCTTGTGTAGGGATTTGGGAATTATTGTTTTGTGGTTCTTTGTTGTTCAGAATCCTTAGTGCCTTTCTTTACTTAATTTGGATATGGAAATAAAGTATGGAGACTGTTTTATTCGACTTCTAATGTGCATATATTGTAGACGTTAGAGGAACTTTGTTAGTCTTTTGCATACTGCAATTGGTGCTTAAAAATGAAGTTTATGTTTGGCACCATGCAGTGGTTGAAGTTTATGTTTATGTATTAGACCATACACTTAGTAAAGAGACATTTGGTAAGAGATTGTTAACTTGGGCATTTAGGAAAAGATAGTTTGCCTTCCTATTTCAGATGGGTTTTCTGGGTTTAACATACTAGGATTGGTTCTCTTCCTTAGTGCCTTCCTTGACTGTTCGTCCCACATGGCCACATTTTACCAATGATGTTTGAAGGGATCATGTATCTTTCTATTCCTAGTGATGGATGATTAAATTTGTGATTTTTTTTCAGGACTTATGCCCTAAGGTTAAAAACATTCTTCTGCTAGATTCCGAAGGGAAACGTGTGGCCGTGAAATACTACTCTGATGATTGGCCAACAAATAGTGCCAAGTTAGCTTTTGAAAAAGCTGTATTTGCAAAGACAATGAAATCAAATGCACGGACAGAAGGTTTGATGCTAAGTTGTCAACTTCTTCCCTTTCTAACCTTCTAAAATTGTTTGACATTTCATGTGGTATTTTATACAATTATTACGTATCCATTGAGATTCATAAAAATACAAGTTTGTAATTTGTTAGTAAATGATCAAGACTATTAGGAATAAAATGCAAGGCCTGATTTCTGGTGAACAGTTACAGTCTGTCAACTTTTGCATGTTTGCTTAAAGTTTGATTCTCTTTATATTCTGTGCAAAGCAAGTGCTAAGGTACAAAAGGTATTGTGAATTACTACGAGTTGCATCACTAGATTCGTTTCATTTTATAGCAATTCAATTGGTCAATTTTTATTTAGTTATTTGAGGCTGCTAGCGCTATGTTACTTTGTAAAGACAAGATCTTTATTATTTTGCTGATTCTGATGATCACCCTTGTCAATTTCAGAACTACCTTCTCTGCGCTCTGGTCAAGGATCTTAGTTATATTTTTCCTAATGTAGACAATGCTGAAAACTTTTTCAAGTAGCAGATTGATAATGCTGTGTTAACTGGATAGCATTCTTGATTTGCTGTTATATGCAGTGGAGATCACAATGTTTGACAGCCACGTTGTAGTCTACAAGTTTGTCCAGGATCTCCACTTCTATGTGACTGGAGGTGATGATGAAAATGAGCTTATCTTGGCAGCTGTTCTTCAAGGTTTCTTTGATGCAGTCGCCCTTCTCTTGAGGTATTTTTGTTCATAATCATGGTCTGATTCTCGAATTGACTATGTTCTCTTCCCCATTAACCTATTTTCTCCTTGTTTTAGGAGCAATGTTGACAAAAGAGAGGCACTTGAGAATCTAGATCTTATCTTTTTGTGTCTTGATGAGATTGTTGAAAGAGGGTACGCATCATTACTTCTCAAAACCCTCTGTTTGAAATTGTAATCATCAGTTTCTTTGGTGTGCTGGTTGTGAGTGGTTAAGTAGCATGATTTGACTTAGTGTGGGAAGTGGACCTTGTAACGGAAACCACTGAGCTTCTTCTGGATCTATTCTATGATGCCATGTGGCTTTCTTATGTTGATCCATCCATGACATTCAAGATGTTTTGCCGGTATTTCAAACATTTGTTCTGTTTTTGCAGAATGATACTTGAAACAGATGCCAGTGTTATTGCTGGAAAGGTGGCAATCAATAGCATGGACCCAACTGCGCCTTTGTCTGAGCAGGTTGGGAACTTATCTAAACTTTTATTATACAAGGACCTAATATCAAATTTGGGGTGGCAAAAGGGTCCGGGCTCGGCCTGGCCAAAAGTTAACAGACAAAGCCTAATTTAATCAAACTTGGGCCTTAATTTTAAATATTATGCCCAAGCATGAATAAAAGCTTAAATGTTGATCGAGCTCAGGCTTTTCGGACCAGCCTGAATTTTGAGCTTCGAGTTTGACTCCGGTTCGTTGCTACCCTTAGATCAAAGTGCCAAATGCAACTTTTAAATTCCTTTAGTTGCTTTAATTGCAGATTCTAGGCCAGAGTTTAGTTTTTCTATACCTTTTACCTTATTTCTTCATCTAACCCTTTTTGCTCTTAATGTTGCAGACCATAAGTCAAGCATTGGCCACTGCTCGTGAACATTTGACAAGAACTCTTTTTCAGTAAATTTTGTATGAAGGTGTCCTGGAATGGCCTTTTCCCACTTTTCAGGCACATTCCTTGGAGCTGTTGGCAGTTATTCAGTAAAATTTTCCATCTTTTCCTTTCCTTTCCTTGGGATCATTAGACTTCTTTTTGTTCCATTTAGGTTCATTTTGTCCAGAGCTGTACTTAAATATAATGAAGCCATTTTGTACCAGTTTGTCCTTATAAATTGGACCGGTGGCTTAGTTTTTGTTTGCTTATGACAGAGTCATGGTTTTGAATTACAGTTTGCGATTCAACAATCGCTCGTAATGTACCTAGTTTTCCCTTCGAACATCATTTTATTTTGTAATTTAAGAAATTTAAGATTATAATAACATCATTTTAGTTAATTATACTAAAATGATGCTTTTTCAAACAAATTAGACTCGAATCGTATAACTTAAGATCGGTAACTCAAGATCGGGCTGCAAGTAATGGAGATCGGGCCAAAACATTGTAGTTGTCACTTCAAATTAAAAAAAAAAGTCAATGTATTCAACGTATAATATTCTCTACTTTGTTGGGATCTGAAAAAAGTCATAATGTACGTAATTTTTCTTTCGTATTTTTATAAAAAAATTATTTTCGTAACTTGAACCTATAATTTTACGGTAAAAAATGAACAATTTTATCATTTGTTCTAAGACTTACCGTCAGTTTTTACTTCAAATTCGCCCAATCAAATTAATCGAGCTTTAAACTACTACGTGATTAATATTTTAAACACAGCATAAAAAATAGTTTATAGGAAAAAAAATCCAAATCATGGAAATTTAGATGACTACTATGTGATTCAAAGAAAGATGAAGATTCAACTTAAACACGTACCTGGCACAAGAAGTGCAGAATAAAGACAGGACAAAGAACGATTAAAACTCAGTATCTAATTTGTCATTAGTATCATCAAGCTTCGGTAATGACCATTAATGGCGGATTTATCTATTCGTTTTCTACAATTGATTATATTTATTTGTTATAAGAGGTTTTATGAGTTATAAATTGGTATCACAAAAATATGGTATTGATTAAAAAAAAATTCAACTGGTTCGAATTGAACTATAAAAATCTTAAAATCTTCAAAGTTTTGATTCAGTTTTTAATTTTTTAGGTAGAATTTTTTTGATAATTCTTGTTATTAAAATTGTATTTATATATTTTCTTTAATTAAATTTCAGATTCTAAGATAAATAAGGATATTCTTTTTTATTTATATTTTAAATTATTTAATTTTTTCAATCCGAGCTTTTTTATATTTTAAATCTCTTATTTTATTGATTCGGTTTTTAAAACATTACTTTTAGATACGATAATAAGTTAATTTGAATTTTGACCAAAACTTTTTTTAAAAATTGAGTTTAGTGTGAAATTTCCTAATTTTTTTTAAGGTTTATAATTATGTGAGGGGAAAATAAAAATTAAATACAAAAAATTAGTGCAAAAATAAAGAAATGTACATCATTAGTCAATGATTGGTATAATCCATCAAATCATGTGACAGAAATTAACTCCTAAATTCCTGGAAAGTCTCCATTTGTCAATCCGGTTGAACCAAACTTCAACCATAACTTCCAACACATTGGTGTAACTTTTATTAAAAAAATTAGTTTAGTTTAATTTAAAATTAACATTTGTAATTAAACTCAACTACATAAATTATATAGGTTAATTGAATCTTCCGTCCTAGGTATTATTTCGAGATGGTCCGTTAATTGAGTCTTTCGCCCCGGGTATTAGTTCGAGACGTTCCGTATATGAGCCAAGTTTAATTTACGAATTTTACCATATAATAAGAAATAATAAAATTTTAATTATAAAAATAAATGATAAGAGAATTTTCGTAAGGAAAAAGGAAATTACAAAAAAAAAGTATTATTGCTATTAGTGCCAAACAGAAAAAGAAAAAACAGAGGAACTTCTATAGACAGACATGTCAAACGTATTTAAGAAGATTGGAAACAGAGGACTCTGAAGACGAGGTACCCCGAAAATTCCTGGCTTTGATTCTGGTTTCCATCGGTGTCGGTGGGGAAAGAGAGGAAAGAAAGAGAGAAAGAGAGAGAGAGAGAAAGAGTGAGAGGGAGCTAGCAGAAATGGGGAAGACATTGGAGAGGGGGAGAGAATTTCTCTCTCTATAGCTCTCACACAAGTATTCCCTTTCTTCTATCACTCTCTCTGTCTTGATTCATTCTTTCTCCTGAAAGAAACAATCTTTCTCTGGATTTTGTTCATACCCTTTTCGTCTTTGTTGATCTGCAATACCCCAGCTCGTGTTTCTTCCGTTTTCCTCTCATGGGTCATTGTCAAAATTTGTTCTTGAATTGTGCTGAATCCTGACTCCAAGGTACCATCTTTCTTCTCTTTCTGTCTTTTTCTAATGTCTTTTAAGTTGTTCCGTGTTTTGTTTTCGTTCTTGAATTATGTGTTTCTTTCTGTTTTCTTGTGTTATGCGGAGTCAAAGACACAGTATAATGAAATTGTTGTTCTCTTCAGAGATTGGCTTTTGAAGTTTCAGCTGGACACACACAAAATTTCCCCCCATTCTTGTAAAAATTATTTATTTTCAGTTTGTTGCGATTTGGTGATACTTTCTTTCCTGTTTGGGTGTTTGAAGAAAATGGAGAGTTGACCTTATGATTTTAGCTCATATGGTGGCGTTTCTAATTGGGAAAGGGATCATGTTGATCCTGATGATGTTTAATGAATCCCTTTTTGGTTATAGACAGATATAGATTGTTCTTAAGAGTTCCTTCGCGTTTATACCTCTTGCATTTTTTTTCTCATATTTTCCAGATTGAAAAATCTGAACATCAGATGTATCAGTCTGTCCCCCAATGCACCGAATTTTGAATTTTAATGCATCAAGTTTAGTTACTGTCTATTACACGGTTGTTTTTTATGTTGCAATTCGTCAGATAGATGTTAATTCCAGTTGCTTTTGCATTTTAAAAATACTGTTAGGCCTTAGAGGAAGAAATCTGGCACCTTTGCACTCCACTGAAAGTCAGGATCGTGGCTGCCCTTTTTTGGTGCTTTTAGCCAATTATAAGTGCTTGGAATTAAGTTGGTTCAATGGCAAGGGGAAGGATACGGGCAAGGCTCCGGAGAAGCCATCTTCACCCATTCTCATGCCTAAGGCCGAGTGTCAACAATGGCAAGGGCCCTCATTCAGTAGGCGGCCCCGGTTACTCGAGGATTGTTTATTGCAACCAACCACTCATGCACCGGAAAAAGCCCTTAAAGTATTGCTCAAATTACATATCGACTACAAAGTATAATGTTATTACATTCTTACCTAAGGCTCTCTTTGAACAGTTCCGACGAGTTGCCAATATCTACTTTCTTTTGGCTGCAATTCTTTCCCTTACACCTGTTACGCCCTTCACTCCCGTTAGCATGATTTTTCCTTTGGCTTTTGTTGTTGGTATTAGTATGGCCAAGGAAGCCTTGGAAGATTGGAAGAGGTTTATGCAGGACATGAAAGTCAATAGCAGGAAAACTCTAGTTCATCAAGGGGAAGGTGTTTTTGAACATAAATCATGGGAAAACATTCAGGTTGGGGATATAGTGAAAGTCGAAAAGGATCAATTTTTTCCAGCTGATTTATTGCTTTTGGCTACTGATTATGATGATGGGATTGGTTATGTGGAGACAATGAACCTAGATGGTGAGACAAATTTAAAACTGAAGAGAGCTCTGGAGGTAACCATGCGACTGGATGAGGATGAGACTTTTAAGGGTTTCAACGGAACTATAAAATGTGAAGACCCAAATCCTAGTCTTTACACCTTCATTGGTAATTTTGAGTACGACCGTCAGATTTATCCACTTGATCCTAATCAGATTCTTCTTAGAGATTCAAAGCTAAGGAATACGGCTTTCATATATGGAGTTGTCATATTCACTGGTTTTGATAGCAAAGTCATGCAGAACTCAACAAAATCCCCTTCTAAAAGAAGCAAAATAGAAAAGAAAATGGACAAAATTATATACATTCTTTTCAGCCTGCTTCTCCTGATCTCAGTGATGAGCTCTATTGGCTTTGCTGTGAAGACAAAAGTTCAAATGCCAGAATGGTGGTACATGGAACCCTGGAATCCTGAAGACTTGTATAATCCTAAAAGCCCTACCAAGTCGGGCCTAGCCCATCTGATCACTGCTCTTATTCTCTATGGATATCTACTACCCATTTCTCTCTATGTTTCAATTGAGGTTGTGAAGGTTTGTCAAGCAAAGTTCATTGACCGTGACATACATATGTATGATGAAGAAACTGGTAATACTGCTCAAGCACGGACATCAAATTTAAATGAGGAGTTAGGTCAGGTAGATACTATCCTTTCTGATAAAACTGGAACTTTGACTTGTAATCAGATGGATTATTTGAAGTGTTCCATTGCGGGTACTGCATATGGCGTGCGTGCTAGTGAAGTTGAACTTGCGGCAGTAAAACAGATGGCCATAGACTTGGAGGACCAGGATTCAGAAATGTCTAGTGGTTCCAGACATAGAAATGGAGCACGTAAATCATGGGAGAATGGCAGACGAGCATCAGAAATTGAACTAGAGACAGTTATTACTTCTAAAGATGAGAAAGATCCAAAACAAGCAATAAAGGGATTTAGTTTCGAGGATAGCCGTCTCATGGATGGGAATTTTGTGAAAGAACCCAATGCAGATGTCATTTTGCTATTTTTTCGCATATTAGCAATTTGTCAGTCTGCTGTTCCTGAGCTGAACGAAGAGACTGGCAAAATTTCATATGAAGCAGAGTCACCAGATGAAGGGGCCTTTGTTGTTGCTGCCAGAGAATTTGGTTTTGAGTTTTTCAAGAGGACTCAATCGAGTGTGTTTATTCGTGAAAGATATACATGTCCTGGGCAGGTGATTGAAAGGTGATGATTTGAATAAACAATTATTGCCTTATTCAAGCTTTTCGTCTACCAATTTCAGAAAATTCAGTTTTTTTTTTCTCAAACATGCTCGGCTGTCTCATGGAAATCTTGCAGAGAATACAAAATTCTCAATTTGTTGGAGTTTACCAGCAAAAGAAAACGAATGTCTGTAATTATTCAGGACGAAGATGGACAGATTATGATGTTCTGCAAAGGTGCTGACAGGTTAAATTCATAACTATCTGTTAGCATACATTACAATCTGTTTCGTGTTTATGTAAAGCAATTAGAATTTTCACGGTCTCTTGTTCATCATAGCATTGTTCTGACATCTTTGAACCCCTTCTTCTTTTATTGTAACCTACTGCTTTGATTCAATCATGCAGCATTATTTTTGATCGTCTAGCAAAGAACGGAAGAATGTATGAGGAACTTACCACCAAGCATTTGAATGAATATGGAGAAGCTGGACTGCGTACATTGGCACTTGCTTACAAAAAACTTGATGAGTCTGAGTATTCTGCTTGGAACAGTGAGTTCATAAAAGCAAAAGCTTCAATTAGTTCTGATAGAGATGCACAACTGGAGCAGGTGTCAGATATGATGGAAAAGGATTTAATTCTTGTCGGTGCAACTGCTGTGGAGGACAAATTGCAAAAAGGGGTACACATTTTTGTTGCTTGAGACCCATAATTAAAGTTTCCCTTTTCGGTGCTTCTATTTAATTTTCTACTTTGTCACTCTAGGTGCCCCAGTGCATAGATAAACTTGCACAAGCTGGTCTTAAGATTTGGGTTTTGACAGGAGACAAGATGGAAACTGCAATTAACATAGGGTGAGTTACTTAATACCTGAAATCATTCCATTGATGGTTTCTATCTCCTTTTGAGAACTAATTCTTGCTTGCACAAAGCAGGTTTGCTTGTAGTTTGCTTCGGCAGGGCATGAAGCAGATCTGTATAACAGCAATGAACTCTGATGCAATAGCCCAAGATCGCAAACAGGTATTTGTTACTTCGCAAAACCATAGAGTTTTTCTTTATGGTTGGATTATAACTTTTCACTACTTTGCAGGTTGTAAAAGAAAACATTTCAATGCAAATCACCAATTCCTCTCAAATGATCAAGCTGGAAAAAGATCCACATGCTGCATTTGCATTAATTATTGACGGAAAGACTCTAGCTTATGCTCTTGAGAATGATATGAAGGGTCAATTCTTGGCATTGGCGGTTGATTGTGCATCTGTCATATGCTGCCGTGTCTCTCCCAAACAGAAGGCACTGGTATGATGTGTTTTTCTCCATCCATTAGCTTGCCTTTCACTTCCGTTTCTGGTATTTAATCTCCGAAATACAGGTGTCGTTACACTTACAGAAGTATTAGATATATGTCATTTTCTAGGATTCTTATTCTGTTAGGAATTGGTGCCAGGTAACAAGGTTAGTAAAACAAGGAACGGGGAAAACTACCTTAGCAATAGGAGATGGTGCAAATGATGTTGGAATGATACAAGAAGCTGACATTGGTGTTGGAATCAGTGGAGTCGAAGGTATGCAGGTTGGTAACATCCAACTGATTTTCTGAATTGAAGTACCCACAGAATTGAACTTTGGTTTTTTCTCTGTTTTCAAGTCCTAGGTAATTATAAATAGGTTATTAGTATTCCGTTTTCAGAATACTAATAACCTGTTTATGTATTTGAACATTGAACACTTAAGTCAGTGTGTCTGACTGTCCACAACATTTCTAGCTATTTTCTTGTTTTAGATAAGGAATTGAGCAAGGGTGTTTCCTCCTTGTATACATGGCTTTCAATTTCCTGTGAAACTTACAGTTAACCTTTACAGGCTGTCATGGCTAGTGATTTCTCCGTTTCCCAGTTCCGGTATTTGGAAAGGCTCCTGGTTGTTCATGGACACTGGTGCTATAAGAGAATTGCTCAGATGGTAATAATGAACAAGTGGGAGCCACACTTAATTTAGTTATTTGATAATTCCATCTTTATCTAAATTAGGTTTCTTTGAATTCAGATCTGCTATTTCTTCTACAAAAATATAGCCTTTGGTCTCACCCTGTTCTACTTTGAGGCATTCACGGCCTTTTCTGGGCAATCAATTTATGATGATTGGTACATGCTATTGTTCAACGTCATTCTAACGTCATTACCAGTGATTTCACTTGGTGTTTTTGAGCAAGATGTGTCTTCTGAGGTCTGCTTACAGGTTAGTTTCATTAGTTGCATTTTTTCCGCTGCATTCATCCTTGTATATTTGGTTAGATATATATTTGACATGTGGACATTTGGTTTGCAGTTCCCTGCACTCTACCAGCAAGGGCCCAAGAATTTGTTCTTTGACTGGTACAGAATATTAGGGTGGATGGGCAATGGCCTCTATTCCTCTCTCGTTATTTTCTTCCTAAATATTGCAATCCTTAATGATCAAGCTTTCCGAGCTGGAGGCCAAACTGCAGATATGGCTGCAGTGGGTACCACAATGTTCTCTTGCATCATATCTGCAGTCAACTGCCAGATTGCACTCACTATGAGCCACTTCACATGGATACAACATCTCTTTGTCTGGGGCAGCATTACCGCCTGGTACCTCTTCTTATTGCTTTATGGGATGGTATCTCCAATATATTCGGGGAATGCCTACAAAATACTCGTTGAAGCTCTTGCTCCTGCTCCTATCTACTGGTTGTCCATCATATTGGTAACAGTAGCCTGCATTTTTCCATACTTGACGCACATTTCGTTTCAAAGATGCTTCAATCCAATGGATCATCATATCTTACAAGAAATCAAATACTACAAAAAAGATGTTAAGGATCAACAAATGTGGAGGAGGGAGAGCTCTAAGGCAAGGCAAGAAACAAAGATTGGTTTCAGTGCAAGAGTGGATGCAAAGATCAGGCATTTGAGATCTCGGTTGCAGAAGAAGCATTCAACCATGGTAATACAGGCTTGACGCCTTACACCACCCATACTAATGCCAGTTGTTTTCCAACTTATTTTTGCTAAAACTTTAGGCTGGAGATTTTTAGTTTTCTACATTTTTTGATTAATTCTTCTATGATTTTTACAGCGACGAGTGGGGTTCGGTCTAGTTCCTTGTTTTGTACACTATGAAGATTTCATGTGAAAAAATAGTTGATATCTAACATTTCTGTTCTTCATTTGTCTCATAGTTCTGTTCATCTCCTTTCACTTCTCTGGACTCAAGAAATTTTAACTCTTGAATGTGAAATAATCCAGAAAATGCACTGAGATTTCAAATGCCTGAGAATTTTTGGCTGAACTGATATTCCTTTACAAGTCAGGGGACTGCTTTTGGCTTCTGTCCTAAAAGGTGTAGTGGCTAAGGCAAATCATATTAAGTGAGCTGATAATGGTTCAGTTATGATCTGTATTAGACCAATCCAACAACCCAAAAACAGTCCAAAGAGGAATAATCTGCAACAACTTGCGTTCATTTGATGAGTCAGTATTTTGAATGCGTATTAAGTAAATTATCAGATCAAGTCACATTTAAAGAAATCATCGGTCTACTGTTCGGGAATAAGGTCTCATGTTGGTAGGTTGGTAGGTGTGTCTCCCACGACAAACCAAATTGAGTACTGTTTTTATGAATTTCATACAAAGATGAGTACTTTTTGTCTTTTAATGTGATTAATCAGAAATCTTATAAATAAAACCATTTTATTGTAATAGAAATAAAATAAAGTAATCCGTTTCATTAAAAAAAAAAAAAGAAATTTTTAGGAAAAGACAACATTTAAGTAATGGAATCGCATTGCTTCGATTGGATCGAAAGCAATCACTCTCAGACAAGCATCGGCCTCATCAGCAAACAAGAAAGAACGCCAAAAGAGCACTGAAAAAAGAAGTATGCCTCCTTTCTCTCCCCCAAAGTTCCCTTTCCCTCTCTTCAATAATCTCTAGAGAGAGAAAGTTCCCTCCTTAGTTTCTCCTCTTATCCACTTCGTGCTCTTCCTTCTTCTCCGCGTACACTTTATTCTCAATCATGTAAATACTCCAAAGATCGAAGCTTTCGACACGATTCCTTGTTTTTTCTTTTGGCACGAATTTCAGGGTTTAGGATTTTGATTCTTATTAGTAAAAGAGAGTGGGTGTCTGGTAAGGGTTAGGGTCGTTTCATGGAGCCTCGAGTTGGGAACAAGTTTCGCCTCGGTCGAAAGATCGGTAGCGGATCATTTGGAGAGATCTACCTGGGTTTGTATAGTTTTCCTCTAGTTTCAATCCCTTTTCTTCTCTTCTTTCTTTGGTTGGTTAGTTAGTTAGTTAACTCTGATCATTTTATTGGGTTGCTTTTCTTTTTTTAGGTGCTAATGTACAAACAAATGAGGAGGTTGCAATTAAGCTCGTACGTGTTTTTCTTACTTGTCTGTTTTCGTTTAAGAATTTGGTCTTATCTTTTTTATGTAGAAATTTTGACTCACTTGTCTACTTTTGCTTAATGTTAGCTCGAATTTGATAGGCCCTTTCATTTTTAAGCTTGTTTGCTTATTAGGTGGGTTAATGAGTGGAAATTTGCTACCTTTTCCTCATTTTCTGCACTTTTTGGAGTTAGTTTTGATTATTTGCTTATTAGTGTCATAGCTTAGTTAACTTGTCTCATCAGTCAAGCTGCCTAGGTTTATTCATTTAACATGCTTAACACCTAAATCTTAGTTTCTAATTGGTTGTAAGTTTTAGTCACGAGAACTCTTGTAGCTGCTCTACTTCTTACTAAATTGGACATTTGGATGTGACAATTATTGAAGAGAGTTTTTAAATTTGATAAGATGAAAAACGTGTCCTTTTGGACATCCTAGTGGAAAAGGCATTCACAGCATATAACGGAACGATCTTGAATTAGAATTGATGCTCTCGGGTACGTCAAACGTTAGAAGGCTAGTATTTAAAGATTGACCAAGTCATGGTCGCCAGTATCTAGGTCTTAATTATTTCTCAAGTTCATTTTATGCAATACTGGTATTTGGGAATCCTCTTTCAAACTTCACCTGGTGTAGATCAGTACTGTGGTTGATGCGTTTGGAAGCTACAAATGGAAGTGTTGAAAAGATTGAAGGACCTAATACAAGTATTGGAATGACTGAAATTTGACCTAATGGAAGCATTTAAAAGATTGAAAGTTGATCTAAAAATGTGCTATTTGTCTACCCATCACGCAATGACTCCTTGTTGGCCTTTATTTGATTCATTTTTAGAGGTTGAACAGCATACTTATCGTATTTTCACATTGATAGTTTGTTACTAGCTTCATCATCGACAGCTTTAGTAGGCCTATGTGGAAACTTGTAGTAAATTTCCTTGAGAGTTGAGATCAACATGCTGTGTCCTTTTTTCCAGTTTCATTGTCTGAGTTTATATTGGAAATGTCTTCGATGAGCTATCTTTATATTCATATTCTTTCCTCAGGAAAATGTCAAGACAAAACATCCTCAATTGATGTATGAATCCAAGCTGTATAAGATACTACAGGGAGGAAGTAATGTCTCTTTTGTCTTTGTACTCTAATTGGTTTTGTTTTTTGAATTGGTACTTCTGATTGTGTAGTCCCTAATTGTCTGCTGCTCTCTTTAATTTTGATAGCTGGAATCCCAAATGTTAGATGGTTTGGTGTTGAAGAGGAGTATAATGTCCTTGTGATGGACTTACTTGGACCTAGTCTTGAGGATCTATTCAGCTTTTGCAGTAGGAAATTATCTCTGAAGACTGTTCTGATGCTTGCAGATCAGATGGTATTTTTATTTGGTTTTTGTAACTTCTTCTATCCTAGTGCTGTGTGCTTTCACTCATTCTGGAATTGGGATATTTGTTTTAGATCAATCGAGTTGAATTTGTTCACTCCAAATCATTCCTACATCGCGATATCAAGCCTGATAATTTCCTTATGGGTTTAGGAAGGCGTGCAAATCAGGTGTTGGTTTGGACACTGTTCTTATCATTCACAATTTTCTTCATTCTATTTTTGGTATGTTAGTTTATACATGTTTGCATTTAGGTCTATATCATTGACTTTGGTTTGGTGAAGAAGTACAGAGACACTTCAACACATCAACATATTCCATACAGGTTGGTCCTGTTTAGCTACAAGAAGATGATTTGTTTTAGCTGATTGTGAAACTTAAAATACAAAGGCCAATGCTTCATCTGGGTGACCTTACTGTGCTACATGTGCGTTAGAATCGATTAGTTCATGTTGATGATGTGGGTAGATCATGATTTTATCTGTGTTCAGGTCTTGTAGTTGGTCTTTGATTACGACTGGTGCTGGCTGCTTGTAGCTGATTTATGTAGTGTCTTGTTTTGTTTTGCGTATTAATTGTTATGCTGTTATCATGTCTTAATTTTGAATATCTATATAGTTTGCCTATGCTGGTGCTGTAGGAAATTTTTTAATCCTTGCGGTGGCCTTATTGGATGTTATTGGTGAACCAACAATTGAGTTTGCATTCCTGATGTAAATATTAGATTCTCATATCATTATGCAGAGAAAATAAGAATTTGACGGGAACAGCAAGATATGCTAGCACAAACACCCACCTGGGCATTGGTAGTACAACTGATTCTTGGTTTTAGTTTTGCTCATTATGCTTCCATTTCATTTTATCATTTTCTGAAATTTTCTTTTATGATTTGTAGAACAAAGCCGCAGGGATGATCTTGAGTCTCTTGGATATGTTCTTATGTATTTTCTGAGAGGAAGGTAATATTCCTTTTCATCATTATTTTATTGGAACACTAATTGTGTGGTTTGTTTGGTTATGACCATATATGTTCTTAGTCTACCGTGGCAGGGGTTAAAAGCAGGAACTAAAAAGCAAAAATATGAAAAGATCAGTGAAAAAAAAGTATCAACTTCCATTGAGGTGAATAAATTTATTTGAAATTATACTACATTAAGTGTATGTCTTATAGGGCTGATAATAAAAATTCATATGCTTCTATTTCAGGCGTTGTGTCGAGGTTATCCTACAGAATTTGCTTCTTACTTTCACTACTGCCGATCACTTCGTTTCGATGATAAACCTGATTATGCTTACCTTAAAAGACTCTTCCGTGATCTATTTATTCGTGAAGGTTTGAACTTTTTTATTGTTAAAATTTTTCTCATGGATGTTTTGCACAATAGGCAACTCAAGCATAAGCTCTTAATTTGAAACTCTTCCAGGAACTAAGTCAGCTGTGGTTTGTTGATTTTCTTCCTTTCAGGTTTCCAGTTTGACTATGTCTTTGATTGGACAATTTTGAAATATCAGCAATCGCAGATTGCTAATCCTCCTACTCGTGCAATTGTAAGTGGCAGTGTATGTCTTTTCCTTCTCTATCTGATCTTTGCACGTAGTATGTTGCTACAGAAAACTCATAAGGTGCTTCATTTATTTCTTATCCAGGGGCCTGGTGCTGGGCCAAGTTCCGGTATGCCTCCTGCTGGTGTTATTGCTGATAGGCAGTCAGGTGAGTGTTATAATTACTTTCTTAGTATTCTGTAGCCAAATGGAGATATCTGAATAGATAGGCTTTCACTTATTTACAGGTGGAGTAGAAGATAAAACAGGTAGGTCGGCAACTGATCCAACTCGAAGGAGAAACTCGGGACCAATTTCAAATTCTGGAAACTTATATAAGCAGAAAAACCCGGTTGCAGATGATCAGGCTCTATCTAAAGATGGAGTGGTAAGCACTTCAAATCTGCTTTGATTGAGCACCACTTAAAAGTACTTTTGAGTCTGCTTTGGTTTGGCATCACCACAGAAAAGGTTAACTGGTTCACTTTTCATACTTGGGATACAGTTGGAAACTACTGCTTGATGGTTCTTAGGCTCTTTTTGTTCTTGCATGTTATTGTGTGGGATTGGCACTAAAAGAATTTTACAGGGCTAATGTTGGTGTTTAGTTACTTATATTGAAGTGGTTTTCTAGTGATTCATTCTAAATGCTTCAATTGCTGCAGCTATCAAGTTCAAATTTTTTCCGGTCCAGTGGTTCAACAAAACGACCTGCTTTCTCTTCTAGTCGTGATGCAGCAGTTGTCGGGAGTGATTGTGACCCCACTCGCCCTCATACTACGGAAGCAAGCCCTGCAGTACACAAAATTTCTAGTGGACAAAAAAGTTCCCCAGTTGTAACTTCAGAACTGAAGCATTCAACCTCAGGTCGAAGTACATCAATCATGAAGACATTCGAGTCAACTCTTCGGGGCATTGAGAGCCTGCATTTCAATAACGATGAGAGGTTACATTATTAGCGAATATCACATCATACCCCCCCTTATGTAGTTTCCGAACCAGGGTACTTCTTCTGTCACACATGAAGGAGGATATATACTGCTCGTGTCTATATTATAACTAGATGTTGATCTAGACTCTGAATGGAATGTGTTTTCCCAGTTCAGTGTCCCATGTCTGTGAGGCAAATGCTCGTCATTGTAATATATTCACCTATTTCATACAGTGTTTTTGATCAATCAGATCATAAACATAGAATACAATTCCTAGATGGATATAGCAAGTATTGTTTTTGTGTATTTATGCTGGTTGCTTACCATCTTTTAGTTTCTGAAGTAAAGTGAAGATGGACCAAACCATGCTTAATACAGGATCATTTTCTTTATTGCCATGTATGCATTCCAGCGACCGATCACTCATTCAAGCAATAAATCTTCTTGTCTTATCTTCCTCTTATAGTTTGAACTATCCCTGCCCTTAAGGAGAAAGTTAACCCAAATCACATTCTCAGACTTGATAAGTTTCACAGGAGAAAGTAGACATAGTAATGGTCTTATTTTGCTGTCTTCTGGCCTACATTTGATATTTCAGAACTAGAAGTTTTCCTGGCAGAACCTGATGCTTTACCTTGTCCATATAACTAATAGAAGTAACATTAGAACAGGTTTCTGACTTAATCAATGTAGTTATGGCTATGTTAATCTACTTGAAAAGAGTTCAGAAACACAGAGAAAGTGTACCATATCAGCTAATAAACGCGGTAGGGAGTAGATCAAAGTAGTTCTCAACAATTGATGATCTGCCAGTTTATACACAGAATTTGCTCAGTTTATTGATGTTTGTTTCTTTGCCCCACTAATGCAGTGGATGAAAAAAAAATTAATCCTTTATTTAAATTTATTTATCTGATCCTTTCACTTCCAATCTCAACAAGCATGTTAAAGATCTCACTGTCATGATCCATCAGATGAAGAAGAAGAAAAACAGCAGCAGCAGCAATAAAAACAACAACAACAAAAAGGAAAGTTCACAGCTTTATTTCTCGATAAGATACTATATGTCAGCTACAACATTTCCAGTAGAATAGAGTTGGATCTTCATTTCACTAAGTCCAAACACAGGAAAGCACAAACATAGACAGGTTTTCTTAGCACTGATCCTCACATGTAAAAACAGAAGAAAAGAATCTGGGATTTATATTTCTTGTTTTGATGATTCGTCAACTCCGACCATAAACAACTTTAGAGTAGGTTTCCTTGATCCATCTAAAGCTCTTCGTGAACGACCCTTTCATTTTGCCCTCCATAGCATAAACCTTGTAGCTTGCGACCCTTTTTCTCCTCTGAAACTCAGGATCATTAAAGCTCCAGCTTTTTGAAGATAACCCAAAATTTCTCTTTTGTTTCTTGATCGTCACCTCGTTGTTCAATTTATTTGGCTGCACAGAACCTGCATAATTCACGCTGTAAGACCTCAAGTCTTGCATGCTTCCTGGGGTTCTTTTGCCTCCATAGTAGCTCTCCAGCTGCATCCTACCATTTCTGCATGACTTGGATCTAAATCCCTCCATTGATCAAAAATTGACCAACAGAATAAAGATTGAAGGACTCAAGAACTAAGGTCAGGGAAAGGTGTCAAAACCTCAAAAGAATAAAAGAATCCTGCTTTGGGATTGCTTTTCTTCTGTGGAGATGGTGTTGCTATAATTTAATACCCATGTAACCTTCATAGTGTGTGTGTGAGATTTCGTGTTGAAATTGGTAAAAGAAATCTAAGTTGACGTCTTCAGCATATTAAATGATTCAACTGTTGTAATAGTAGGTTTTTGATATAACATGTAATAACAACAACAACAATCTAGTTAAAATTTCACCGACCTGTTGTTGCCAATCCTGCTTGCTAGTTAGGTTGACCAAGCTGTGATGGAGGTGTAAGACTTTTCAACACTAATGCATGTGGTGTTCAATGAGGACTGGCCGCCAGCTGCTTTTTGAATGGTCTTTGATGTGCACTTGTCAATATTAATCACATTTGATCATTCTTTTGATTCAAAGTTTAGATGGTAGCTTTTGGCTTATTAATTAATAATGACACGGAAAAAGTGAAATTTGTTTAATTTTAATTTCCATCTTTTATAAAATAATCTAGAAAGTGATATTAAAAAAAGATTTTAATGTTAAATTTTGGCCTATCAAGAGATTCTTTAGTGTTATTTAGAAAAGTAAAAACCATTATATAGTCCTAAAATTCACTTTAAAATTTTAAGTTTCATCAAATAAATCCTCATTTTATAAACCCTTTATTCCTTTAATTTGATCATTATTTTTTAATTGTATCCACTTTAAATTAATGTCAAGCATCAGGATCTTGTGTTCTTTGACCTGAATGATATGTTTTCTAACAAAAAGCTTAAAGCAACTTGAAATGGAAGACTAAGAACAACATTTTCCTCCTCAATGCTCTTCTTTCATCAAGAACATAAATATTGTAGACATTTGCAGAGTTCAAGGTACAAGAAACCCAGATGCAACAAAAAATTTTGTAACGGATACATCGATCATAGCACTGAAAGAGGAACTTGGCAATCCCTTCCCTTGTCCTTCCAAATATGAAGGAAACACTTGAGATTGAACAGTCAATGTCTCAGATGATTGAATTAAGACAACAACTAAACAACAAAATGGAAAAAAGCAGAAGAAAAAGAAAGGGTTAAAAATAGTACTAGTAAATCAGAAATCCTGTTTTTGCTCAGCAAGCACCCAAAAAAAATTTATGGTCACAGAAGATCTGCAACGTTTGATGGCAGTTCCTCAATCGTCACATTGTAAAACTTCTGGATATCGAACAGCATTCGTTCATCATCCTTTGTCACAAAGTTGATGGCTACACCTTTTCTTCCAAACCGTCCGCTTCGTCCAATTCGATGAAGATAGTTTTCAGGTTGAGTCGGCAGATCATAGTTTATGACGAGGGAAACTTGCTGCACATCAATACCGCGAGCCAAAAGATCTGTGGTGATAAGGACACGAGAAGAACCAGAGCGAAACTCACGCATAATGATGTCACGAGTGTTCTGGTCCATATCTCCATGAGTAGCGGAGACTGTGTGATCACGGCTTCGCATCTTATCAGTAAGCCAGTCGACCTTGCGTCTCGTGTTGACAAAAATGACACTCTGGGTGATAGCTAGGGTCTCATAGAGATCACAGAGTGTTTCAAGCTTCCAATCTTCCTTTTCAACATTGACATAAAATTGCTTGATACCTTCAAGTGTAAGTTCATCACGCTTAACCAAGATCCTAACTGGCTTGTTCATGAATTTCCGCGTGATTTCAAGAGCTTCAGGAGGCATTGTAGCGGAGAATACACCGGTTTGAACTTTTGGTGGCAGCAACTGGAAAATATCATATATCTGGGAGCAAAATCACTGCAATTAGAGAACAACTACAAATGGAAACTTAACAGATCATATTGAGATTGAGCTCAAACCTGATCTTTAAAACCACGTGAAAGCATCTCATCAGCCTCATCTAGTACAAACATCTTAATATGATCTGGACGAAGTGATTGCCTCCTTAACATGTCAAATACACGACCAGGAGTGCCAACAACAACATGGACACCAGCTTGAAGGATACGCTGGTCCTCACGGACACTTGTTCCACCGACACAAGCATGAACCTTAACACCAAGGTAATCACCAAGGGCTCGCATAACCTTCTCAATCTGCTGTGCGAGCTCCCTAGTAGGAGCCAAAACCAGTGCCTGACATTGGACTAAACTGTAATCAAGTTGTTGAAGAATGCCAGAACAGAAAGTTGCTGTTTTCCCAGTTCCCGATTGTGCCTGCTGAATTACATCAAGGCCCTTGCAAAAAGGAACAATTCCCCTCTGCTGGATTGCAGAAGGCTTCTCAAAACCTTCAAAGGAAAAAAGAGAGAATATCAGTGAACAATTGCATATATCCCAGGAAGACAAAAACATCAGCAGTGCGGGTGAATAAGAAAATATGAAAATTCCCATGACCAAGTAAATTAAATGTGAGGAATCATGTAAAGAAACAATTTAAATCACGATATACCTACCACAAGCATAAATGCCTCTTAAAATTAAATGTGAGGAATCACGTAAAGAAACAATTTAAATCACGATATACCTACCATAAGCATAAATGCCTCTTAGAAGGTTCTCTTGCAATCCCATAGCATCAAAGCTGTCATAAACTTCATCATATGAGGTGAAGAAATCCTGTCCTTCAGTGGAAAGGCTGCAAAGTAATTAACAGAAAGTCAATATCAAATTGTAAAAATTTTACATTCTGTAGCCATTGAGAATTACGGAGAGTCAAAAGTTACAAACAAGACATACACTTCACTCATTTTTGCATCAAATTGTCGAGCATCAAACTGAGATCCTTCAGGTGCTAACCCTGCCATAGCTGCACAAATCAAGTCAACATGTTACATATAAACAAGGTCCATTCATGGAATGGAAAGAGCAAATACAAGCTATAAAATTAAGCAGGTAGAACGCACTGGTTCCATAATCAATGCAAAGCAGAAACATAAAACAAATAAAATCCAAAATTCCAGGACATATTTAAGATGTAGAGTGTAGCAAGAAAGCCCTCCACCAATGCAAAGAGAATTATTAAAAATATTACAGAAGAGCCAAACTTGTCAACCAAACCAAACAAAGAGGACAAGCATTAAACTTCTGTTTGAATGTCCGGAGAAGAAACACAATGGGCGTGCAAATATCTGATACATTAGATAACACCAGATGCTACTTTGCCCGCTGCTCCAAAATATCAACTTAGGACTTAAGCACTTAATGAACTAACAAAAGAGTCTACGTGCTTATATTACTAAAACACACACATTAACAGTATCACATGAGGATTTTTATCCCTTCTGTCCAAATGTTGAACAAAAAACTTCATAAACAATTGACAGTTGTTGCTGCTGCCCGTTACAAAGCACTAAATCCAAACACGCACAGAGTCTTGGACAACATATCAACACATACAAAGGCGCAGCGTTGCATCTGGATTTGATGCCAAAATATAAGCAAATACATGCAAGTCTAACATAATGTGCGGTCACGGGAATGCAAAAATATATGGCAAGAGACTTCTACCTATAGAAGACCTGAATCAGTACTAATCACACATGACCAAAGACCTAAACAGAACAAACCAAACATAAGCACGCAATAAATGCAATATCCCCGAAACCTGAAAGTAACATGGAGACCATAATACTAATTCCTGAACTCAACCCAAAATCACTAAATCGTCAAGAGTTCCCTGGAAGTCCTACCCACTCAATCAAATACTAAAACAGGCCCAAGAAAGTCAGAAAACAAATAACAAAGATCAAAGCTTTCAGACCAAAAAAGAAAAATCATAAATTTACCAATAAACCAGACATACAGATCAAACCCAGATCCCAAACAATAACATCTCATCCATACTACAGAAGAAGAAAAAAAAACAATCTTTCACACACATCAAACCCAAAACCACAAACATAGATATGGCCCATGACCCTAAACATCAAAATCAATCTAAAAACAGATCTTTTACACGAAACCAAATGCAAGGAACCTAGACAAACAAAGAGCAATAAAGAAAAGGGTGAGAGACCTGCAAATTGGTGATTAAGGAGTGTAGTGAGAATTGGAGAGTTTCTGAAAGCAAAAGAAACAAACTTTAGGTTTCTAATCCCAAACTCCTCGGATCTGCGCCGAGGAGACTCTTTACTTGTACTTGCGCTGTGTGAGTATGGATGTTTTGTTAGGTTTTAACAACAGAACCCTCCTAAGGTGATGCTGTTTCTTTGCCTGTGTTACCACTTCTGCCCTTTGTAATGGGATTTGTTATTGTTTGATAATGAAAAAGAGAAATCCTTGTTGATGTAGGAATATGGGAAATGTCAAATCCTTGTTGATGTAGGAATATGGGAAATTTGACATTGTTGAAGAGTTTGGATTTTGGAATCCAATTTGGATTTGTTTAGGGAGTTAGAAATTGAAAGGGACTTATGATACAAAGATGTCTCAATTGCTATATTTTTTTCTAGATATAAGATTATCAATAAAAAATGTATGAGTTATAATAATATAAAAAGAAATATTGTAAAAAAAGAAAAAAAAAGGTGCAAACTTTTTAAATCTCTTTGTTTATAAGACATTATTATGATAATCATCAACACCTATGCAAAGTTTCGCAAAATATTCATTTGAAGTTAAAGAAATGATATCATTTTTTATTTTTATTTTTATTTTAGATTTGAGAAAATTTCGTAGGTGGGTCAAGTAGGCACACTTTTTCGAGGGTCCAGTTAGCATACCACCTTATAGGTGGGTCAAGCAGACGCACTTCATCATTAAGGGCCTAATTAGTTCTTCATTTACAAGTAAAATTTCGGCTGCCTTAGACTCTTACGAGAGGAGCTAGTATGTAAAAGAAGAAAAGGAAAAAAATAGAAAAAAGGGATATTTTTAACATCTGAATAAAAGGTTAGTTCTTTTTTTTTTCCTTAGAGGACAAAATAATTCAAGTAATTGAAAATTAAAATTAAAATTAAAAACTCAATTTATGGGGAATCTAGCATTTGTGTGTTTTGGTGGGGCATGAGCATGAATTAGTCTACATTGGTCTTGTCCTCCTAATCACTTCATTAAATTAAATTCCGATGCCTCGATTTTATCTTCTAATTCGGCAGCAACTTGTAGGGGAATTTTTAGAGATCATTTAGGTAGGTGGTGCGGGGGATATGTTGCTAATATTGACCTTTGCTCTATTTTGACGGCTGAAATTTGGGGAGTTCTTTATGATCTTCGACAGGCTAAAGTATTGGGATTCTCTAACCTTATTGTGGAGTGTGATAATAAGGTGGTGGTGGATAATAATCGTTGGAAATTATGTTGTCAATTCTTGCTGCGCCTCCTTAATTAAGATGATCCGTTCTATTGTTAGGGAGTTTGTAGCCCTCTTTTTTGCTCACATTCATAGAGAAGCTAATTTTGCAGCAGACTTCTTATCTCATTTGGCTCATGCCCATGCTCCTGGCGTTCATTCTCTTACAAGTATTCTTTCTGGAATGAATTCTTAGCTTCATCATAATTTAGTTGGTGTTATGTAATTGCGCTAGTTTATTTTGTTTACGAACTTAGCTCACCATTTGTTACCAAAAAAACAACGACAAAAGAGTTTTATCAAAAAAAAAAAAAAGGCAAAAGAGTTAGAAAGTCGAGGCATTGAAGTATAATATAGTGTACAATTTCACTTTTAAGATGTAATGAGTATTATAAGGAAATTAGAATATAGCAAATTACAAAAAATATATGTAATTATGTGCTTTAAATAATAAGTTTAATTTAAATAGTTTTTAAAATTCTTTAATATAATACATCTTGCACATTTTATTATTCAAAAATATTTCTAAAATTACACAAAATAAATAAAAATGATTAAATTTTAAAATATAAACTAATGATTTAATAAAATTTTAATTTAATTTTAAAATATATATTACATAAATAGAATTTCAACAGTAAAAATCATGTTGTATATTATAAATATTTTAATTTAATTTAATTTAATTTATCATATTAATAACATATGATTCATTTATAATCTTATTATTTTTTTAAAAATTGAAGCTAAAAATTCACCTTAAACAAGCAAAATAAGCATTTCTTACATGACCGGAAAGCCCCTGTACACCGTCTCGAATTACAACGACTGTTTCCACACTTTTTTCCACGAATTCCAAGAGTGGCCATTTTGCTACCTGTTCTTTGTTAAAGTTGCAGCAACCAGCAAGTGAACCACCTCTCTCTCTAGGTTTCTCATAGATCCTCGAAAGAGACATTCGTTCAAGGCTACGTATTTGCTTACGTTTTAGCGTTTTTAAGGTACTTTATTGGTTCAAATTTCAAAGATCGATTATTGTTCTTGTTTGCGTTATGTTCCGTTCAATGTTTTGTGTTTTTCTTTTATGTATTGCGTTTCACCATATGGGGTAGCTTAGATTTCGGATCTTGGGCAGTGATTATATTGGTTTTGGAGCTAGAAAGGTGTCAGAGCTTTGGTGGTGTTTACACTAGGGGTTTTTGGCAAATACGGGTTTGCATTGTCTATAGTCTTTGATTTATGATATTCTGGTAGCTTGTAATGGACAAGAACAAGATAAAAGAAAGGGGTGAACGCCATTTACTTATTTATTTTTTCTGAGGAGATTTAATCTGTTCAAACGCTGCCTAGACCACGCAAAATCCTGTAATGGGTCCATTGGAGTAAGATTATTGGAATTTAACATTGTCTTCTGTGTGTACCTGTGTGGCTGTTTACGTTGCTTATTTAGTTTGCAGATAATTATTTTTGTTGCTAGTTTTCGTTAGTTGGGATTTTGCAGTGCTAACTTATAATTGTTAATTTGTTTAATTGGTTTATCTTACAATTTCTCTTGTTTTAAACAGCAGCTGATGCATTTATCTGTTTATTCTGCAAACATTTTGCACCTATAAATTTGCAGCTGGATTTTTTGGACCTATATTTCCGTTATTGTTGGCTTGATGTGATAAAGCAATTGTGTTTTGCTATTCTGATTGTATTGATTCTTCTGTTGAGCACAACTTTGTAATGGAGAGGAAGTTTTTGCTGCCCATTTGTTGTGAAATGAATTGCTTTCTGTGAATTGTGTTTTGTTACAGAGTCCTTTTAGATATTGCCCTGAAAATGGTTGATAGTAATGCAAGCTCTGGAGCACCTGAAGAAACTCCTAATGCCAGTCCTGATGGAAATGCAACTTCTGATAGTGACCTTGCACTTGATAACTTGGCTCGAAAGGTTCAAGAGTCTCTTGCTCTAGGAAAGAGACACAAGTTCTGGGAGAGCCAGCCAGTTGGACAGTTCAAGGATATTGGGGATACAAGTTTGCCTGAAGGTCCTATTGAAGCCCCGACACCTTTGTCTGAAGTCAAACAAGAGCCTTACAATCTCCCGAACCCTTATGAATGGATCACTTGTGATATGGACTCTGAAGAGATGTGTATTGAAGTATACACCCTTTTGACAAATAACTATGTTGAGGATGATGAGAACATGTTCAGATTTAACTACTCAAAGGAGTTTCTTCAATGGGCCCTTCGTCCTCCAGGCTATTTCAAGAGTTGGCACATTGGTGTTCGTGTCAAAAATTCAAAGAAGTTAGTTGCTTTCATAACTGGCATACCTGCAAGAATCAGAGTCCGCAATGAAATTGTTAACATGGCAGAGATTAATTTCTTGTGTGTCCATAAGAAGCTTAGATCAAAAAGACTTGCACCTGTCATGATTAAAGAGGTGACAAGGAGAGTCCACTTGGAGAATATCTGGCAAGCAGCTTATACTGCAGGCATTGTTCTTCCAACGCCAATATCTACTTGTCAGTATTGGCATAGATCTTTGAATCCAAAGAAGCTGATTGATGTTGGTTTTTCTAGACTTGGTGCAAGGATGACAATGAGCCGAACAATTAAGCTTTACAAGTTACCAGATGCAACTGCTACCCCAGGTTTCAGAAAGATGGAGCTCCATGATGTTCCTGCAGTCACGAGGACTATTAGGAAATATTTGAGCCAGTTCATTGTCGCACCAGACTTTGATGACAACGATGTCGAGCACTGGCTTTTGCCTAAGGAGAATGTTGTGGATAGTTATGTCGTCGAATGCCCTGAAACACATGAGATCACTGATTTCTGCAGCTTCTACACTCTTCCTTCTTCCATACTTGGCAACCAGAACTACTCTGCTTTGAAGGCTGCTTACTCTTATTACAATGTTTCTACAAAGACTCCTTTGCTTCAGTTGATGAATGATGCTCTAATTGTTGCAAAACGCAAAGACTATGATGTTTTCAATGCACTGGATGTCATGCACAATGGTTCTTTCTTGAAGGAGCTTAAATTTGGGCCAGGTGATGGGAAACTTCACTACTATCTTTACAACTATCGGATTAAACAAACTTTGAAGGCGTCAGAACTTGGACTAGTGCTCTTATAGGCTAGGATCCAGAAAAAAATTATGGAAGTTTCTTTCCACTTGCAAAAGTTTTGCAGATGAATTTGATAACAATGAATGGATGGATTATTACCATTTAGACTGGAATGGTTGGAGGAAATTTTTTGGCAGCTGATTCTTTCTTGTATTTTAAGGTTTTTATTTGTCTCTATTGTCTTCTGCTTCTTCTTCTGAAAGAAGAAATTGCATGATTAAGTGGATGGGAGGTAGCTTGCTATGAGTTACACGGAGAGTCTTTCTTTGTTTTACTCTGTTTAGATTATCATTTCATATACCGTCATACTAATTCATTCCAACTGGCACGTGGACATAAATTCCAAAAGTTCTATATAGTTTCTCGCGCTAAAAAATTGCATACATTAGCCAATATACATAAAACAAAACTAGTTTCTCTGTTACGTACAACAATGGCAGACTTCTACTGACAATGTTACTTTATCATTCAGTTCAAATGGACTTGACAAACTTTGTAATTAAGAATCCAGCTTCAACCTCTGCACTTTGGTTCTAATTCTATAACGAAACAAAATGCAAGGTGATCGGGAAGTCAGGAACCGACCACACAATTGCAACCTGCAAAATGGCAAGCGTAGACCGTTCTCTTGTGTTGGTTGGCCTACATACATAATTGGATGATTATAACATTGCCTTTCCTAAACTCTACATCCATCAACTCAAGCCAAAAGCACGATTTCACCTCGTGAACCTGCCAAATTTATAACAGCACACCATCTTTAGATTTCAATCACACAGAACAAAAGCAGATTTAATCATTGGAGAATAGTTTGGTCATTACATTGTTTGTAAATCTCCTTCACTAACTGGAGCATTGCATCCGTGTCTTCTACCATTTTGCAGACTCTTTCTGCCTCCTTAACTGCTTCAGCAGCCAAACAGGATCTGTTTTCTGCTTCAGCAACTTTGTAAGCTGCTGCTATTGCTGCCTCCTCCACAATCTCACTAAAGGTCAAACCCGAACTCGGTGGCTTCCGAGGTCTGATATCTTTCTGTTTTGGTGTTGGTGTTCTTGCTCCAAGAATGTTATCTGTCTTAATTCTGTAGTAATTTTGGACCTGCAATTGTTGATATCAACACATAATAAGATTCTACAAATGCAGCATCATGTGCTCCCAGCAATTTTTGAGCTCACGTTTAGTGAACCTAAGAAAATTGACGCCAGAAATCAAAAACTAGAAAAGGGAATAGCAAAATACATAAAATGCAAGAAGAACAATTTCTTCACCTTTTCCAGCTTGCCTTGAGCGACAAGGCCTCTCAATCTTGAGCTTAATAACTTTCTAAAATTTTGGGGCACTTCATGCCTTTGCTGCAGCATGTATATCAAAAATGTTAGAAAGGAAAAGTGGCCACATAAAACATAGCAATAAGTTTAAAGAAATAACAAGGATTGATCTCATAGTTCCACAAACATCAGCCTCTCTGCAGAAAAGCTCAGGTTCATTACTTTTCTTGAGAGCTGATATGTTTTATAATGTTCAAGCCTCAAGGTTTAAAATTACAAGATGGGCACGATATCATTCCAGCACATAAATTTCCATCAGAGAAAATTTTATGCAGCAAATTTTGGAACACAAAATGGACAATGACAAACAATATGAAGGGAAATTCATCTTGCCTCAATAAAGTTAACAATAGCACCAATGTCACATCCATTTGTAAGTTTTATAGTTGAAAGTGCTTCAAAGATCATTGCATTGTACCTGATAAGTAAAGATTTAAAGAAATATTAACAAGAATTGGACCAAGTTATGAGTAACTTCAAGGAAAATTCTTGCATTGGCAAGAAGCTATTTTAGCTACCATTGATTGAAGCTGGTAGAGAAGCAATTATAAGCATTGAAATAACGACATGGTAACAAAAACCATTTGCAAGCTCAATCCTAATCAATCTTCTTTCGACATTGAATGTCGTTGCTTTTAATTCCACAATCACCATTGGAAACTAAACACAAATGAAAGAGTTACGTGAAACCTTCATTGATCTAAGTACAATGACTTATTCACCGTAGACAAGCGCATGCAGTCCCACTCCCAATGACCACTTAACTTACTATTTTGCCCTCTCATCATAGCACACCGCAATTTGTCTAAGAATTTTAAGGTGAGACAACAGATTTAGATTCTTGTCAGAACAAATGAGTAACAGTGTCAGAACATATAAGTCAAACCTCAGTGCATTCTTTCTATCCCCTTCATTACTTGAAGGATCATCAGTAAGAACATCAACCGATTCATCCGGAGAGGCCAAGTTTTGAGCATCAAAAGAAGGTGGAGCCACAGATTTTGGTTTAGGTGCCCTTGATTTTTCTTTGGGGCCTTGTGAAACATGGCTAACAGTCAAATTCCTCCATTTATCCTGCACGTATATAGCAACGATGAGAAAACTTACACCATCTGGGCAGCGTCGAAAACTAATGTACTTGAAGATAAAATGGCTTAGATACCCGGAATCATTTTGCTTCACCTTACAAGGAAACATCACTATATCACTCATTTGCTGGGTCAATATCAATAAAAATCAAACCTTTCAAAACCCAAACAAAATCAAGACCAGAATTCAATCAAAAGCAAGCTCTTTCCCTAGTACTTCTTTTTCCCGGGAAACAAACAGAAAAGCTAGTATAAATTATGAAACTAAGAGTAACAAATACAGAAGACTTGACCTTGAGGTCGATGTTGGAGCGGAGAGTGAGGAAGGGGGCAAATTCCGAATCTCTGAGAATGTTCTTCCATTTTCCGGGCCCGTGCTTCGCTATTCCGGCCAAGAGCGCCTTCTCCTCCTCCACCGTCCACTTCTGCTTCGGATTTCCCATTTTACCCCTCCCTCCTCCCGCACTCTTCAATATTAAGCAAATGCCGATAACTACAGAACAGTGAATGAGTTAAAACTTCAAAGGCTCATTTGGGTTTAATAGGAATAAAGAAAATCGTAAAAGATAATTTCTCTTAATTTAAAAAAATTTAACCTTTTATATTTATAATCTTTTAAAAATCTTACATTCTCGTTAAAAAAAATTAAAAACTCACACTTAATATAATTATCGTAAGTGAACTAATTAAATATCATTTCATAAATTTGATATATATTAAATAATTTAAATTAAGTTAATAATTTAAAATATACCATATTAAATTATTAATTTTGGTCTAATTTAATTAATTAGACTCAAATTTTAAAAATAAAGTTGAATAATCGCATAATTAGTGTCCATTTTACCAAGTTTTAAAAAAGAATTTTTAAAAAAAATTAAAAATAGTTTCTAAAATTTCAACATAGCACAAAGTTCTTTAATTTGTGAAAGAAGGTTATCAATGCACGTAACTTATTTTTGTAATTTTTATAAAAAAATTATTTCTGTAATTATTAAATATCTAACATTGTCATAATACCAATAAAATAATCATCTATAGATTAGGGATGACAATTGTACCCGAATTCGATGGGTACCTGATAAAATTACCCGAACGGGGTAGATATGGGAAGCTAATTTTTACCCGTGGGACGGATATAGAGGGTTAACAAAAATATCCGTCAGGTATAGGGCGGATATGGGGATACCACCCCCCATACCCGTTTACCCGTTATATAGTAATTACAATTTTGCCATTATATATATATACGTACTTATATAAACGAGTACCTGATGGGAGTCAAACCCCCAAGTACGAGTATAAGGGTGTCAAAAAATCCCCGATAAAGATGAGGACGGATATGAAGGTGGGTGCAGGTTCATGGGGCAGGTACGGGGATGACATACCCGCCCCGTTGTCATCCCTACTATAGATGAAGCATAAAATCAAAAGAAATTATTCATAACATAAGGGTCAGATGTTAATATTATAAATTTTTTAATAATTTAAATAATATTAATTTAATTTAATTTAATAATCTTTAACTAAAAAATCATCTTCAATCATACTTAAAATTCTTTAATTTTATTTTATCTTTAAATAATTTTACAACGATTTAATACTAATTAAATCTTTAAATTTTAAACCCTTTCTCTGTCTAATATTTAAAATATTGAGTAAGAGCAATGCCACAGGAATCAGACAGATTGCACCGTAACATTAACAATAACTTTGACAATATCACTTCACAATTTGATTCAGTTCCGATGCGTCCTAACCCTGCGTTTGGTTAGTGTTGGGTGTACAACCTCCTCCTCTAATCTCTAGAATGGTGGGGCTGACGAAACCAACCCAAATTGAGCCTGATAATATTACTCACTTCAGAGCTTAGCGAAAGAATTGCAATGTAATTAGTGCTATAACCTGTGCTCGTCTTATCCATAAAACACAAGAACAAATCGTTATACACATGCAATAAGTATTTGCAGGGCACTCACTATAATTTCAGACATTTCAATATTTGTATCCACATCTTTCTCTACACAATTAAGTGGTTACTAATTTAGACAATCTACCCATTCTATCTACCAGATTGAATGGTGTGTAATTCCCCTCCGGTCTCGAGATGGAGATTCCAGATGATCAAAAGGAGGAGAAGAAGCATACTGGATAACAATATGCATGAAAAAACTCTGCCTAAATAACCATTGCTACATTCTTCAATCATTATAGGCTGCCTAACACCATTTAATAAGATATCTCGAACTGAACCACTGCATCCCCTATAAAACTGATATAGACAATGGTCTTTCATCACACCCATAAATGGGGAAGAGTTATACATAAGAATAAGTACTCCTCTTTGGCAAGTAATCTAATTACAAATCTTTACATCCTACATCGTTATGTCCCGTTCCCTGTGAGATCTAACAACAATTTCAAACCATATATGGGGCAACACTTGCTTCTCCTATGGAAAACAGCACAAACATTATATGCAAAACAAAAAGAAATGACTAGCAAGGGAAACACTAATAGAGGGACTATATTAATTATGATACTTGCAGATTAGCCGCAACTGCGTTTCCTCCTCAATGACTTTTGAAATGCCACTAACTCAGACTAACCCATCATTTTGCACCCAAGACAAAGCCGCGCCTACTTAAACTGACCAATATGATTATCATTCGAATACAATTCAATCGTACAACTTGAAGATGGTTATTAGTTGTCAAAATACGAAATAACCGAACCAAAATAGAGATGAAAGTTTCAATACCTATATTGTAAACCTCCAACTCTCAACTCAAGATACATCACTCAAGTAATCATCCTTTCCCCACACAAAACTACTCCTACTTACATTAACCATAATCAAATTAGTTAATGAAAGAATTACTAGTTGTCACAACAAGAAACAACCAATAACCCAAGTCAAAAATGGAACTTTCAATACATATAAACCCCAAACTTTCTACTCTAACAAATACGTCTAAAGTAATCACTGTAGCATTTCAACAAACAAGTTTGACACATTCACAAAAGGGGAAAGCACTTTGCATTAGAACAGAATCGACAATATTTCAATTCAATCTTATTCATCCAACAACAAGTCGATCAAATTACTCAACTTTTCATTGATTCTAGCAAAGTTTCAATCCTCATATTTCGCAGATACAACTACTGGTCAAAATCAATGCAATTTAGCAACACAAAAATCATCAAACCCTAATTTTATTGTGTTTCTAAATTCAGTATCCAATCTCTCTCACTCTAATCTCTTTCACTTTTTCTTTTCCTCAGAACATCGCATACCTCTTCAACGTCTGCTTCCCGGCGACCACTGCTCCAGCGGCCAATCCTCCTAGAGCTCCGGCGACAGCCGCGGATCTCACTCCACGCGCAGCCCTACACACGGCCCCGGTCCCCAACCCCGCCGCCGCGCTAGTCCACACATCATCCCTATCCGTGAAGGCGACGACGCCGCTCTCAATCATCGCATAGATCAATCCAACAACTCCGATTCGATTCCCCCAGAACCGACCTGAATGCCCCGACGAATTCAGGATCCGATTCACCTTCAGCTTCAAGGTATCACCAGGCTCAAAAGAGCGGATGCCAGAGAATAATCCGACGGAGGCCCCGCCAACCGAGGCTGTGAGGTAGGCTGAGCCGGTGTAGAAGGTCAAGTTTTCGCCCCAGGAACGCCGTTGCCGGAAAGATTCCTCGGTGAAGAGATACTCCGGCGAAGTCGGGAGGTTGTAGAGACTGTGGGTCGGTAAGTTCAGATCTTGGTAAGGATTGTAGAGTCGCGTTTGCGGTGACTGGGTCGCGTCCGATTGGTGATCGGAGCGAGAGTGAGCCATTAGCTTTTTACAGAAAGAAAGCGAGTGTGTTATTATTGTTAAAAGCTTTTGGGTTCGATGTCACCGAACTGAGGATTTAAATATGTAAATAATAAAAATAAAATCTCTAAGAGCAAGTGGCATAGATAAAACATAAAAGTGTTAAAAGTGAAATATAACACAGAGAGTCAAAAGGAAAGGGTCATTTTTTTTACTTAGCTTCTTTCGACAGGTCTCTTTTAGGATCTATTTGGTCGCGGGTTATTTGTTTTCGTTTTTCTTTTATTTTTTATTGTCGTTTTTAAAAAAAAAAAAAGGTAAGTAAAACTTGTTTGGTTTACTCTGTCGTGATTTTTTGTTTTTGAAAATAAAAAAACTACAACAGTTTTACAGAAACCAAAAAACATCGTTTCTCTGAATTTTGA
>JAOTAX010000005.1:4075850-4106354 GCA_025629825.1 Erythroxylum guanchezii
ATATGGCCTTTCTTACTTTTTCAATCATGGAATCCCACATCTCATACACCAAATGGAGAGTAGATGCATCCGTATCTGTGCTTCTTAAAAAATCATAAATTGGATTGGTGAAAGAAAGAATGAAATCTATCTTTTGCCACCAACAATCACTCAGTAGCTTCTCTTTGACAAATTCAGCTTTGCCAACATCATCTTACTTGTAAGCAGACCATTTTTCACTTATCACCATCTCTTGGAGCCCATGTGTTGAGAAGTTTAAACCACTTCAACATCACTATTGTAGAGGTAAATCGAGTAGGAGCAACATTAAGTAACTTCAATGAAGCAAACTCATTAAAGATGGGCAACTTTATATGGTGATTAACAATGAAGTTCTTAATAAAAGAAACAACGTCAGCGATTTGTGAAATCCAAGAACATTCTTGATACACGAGATTATTCCTTTCTGTATTCTTAGCCGCACAAATGCTCTTCAAAGCAAGGTTAAGACTGTGGACAACACAAGGAGTCCAAAAAATAATTGGAAACTCTTCCTCAATCATTAAACCAGTCGCCCTAAAAACCGGTGCGTTATTCGTCATAATTTGCACAACATTATAAAAACCAAATTCCATAATCACATCTCTCATTTGCTTGGCTATAAAATCCTTGTCCTTGATATTATCAAAGCAATCAACTGCTTTCAGAAACATTGGCCCACTTTCAGTCACAACCATAAAGTTGAGAAGAGGTCTTCTTTGTGGATCACTCCACCCATCACTTACAATGCTCACTCCTTTTAGATTCCATGTATTCTTTATAGGTTGAAGAAGCTTCTCAACATGTTCTCTTTCTTTGTCAAGTAAAGTTGTTCTCAACTTGTTGTAACCCGGAGGAACATAACCACTAATATAATTATTAGCGGCAAAAGAGAAAGCTTTGATGAAATGAGGATTCCTTGCAAGATGAAAAGGCAATCCTGAAGAGTAAAACATTCTAGCTATCTCAAGATCTAAATTTTCTCTAGTTTGTATGTTGAAAGCATCCTCTACAGGTCTCGATGTTGTCCTCCTCTTTCTTGAATCAAAACTACTAGTAAATGATGCTTCACCAGTTGAGAAATTTTGAGATTGACTAGATAAGGGTGGAAGAGGGACAAGTCTTGCCTTGGAATTTTCAATCAACAATGTAGCTTCATTGTCAATTGTTTTAAGTTCTGCCACCTTTGAGGATGAAATGTCACTACAAACTCGAATTCCCTTGCCTGACAATTTCAACAGATGCGCTTTTACCCTAGTGTAAGAACCTCTGAATGAACTATGGCCAAAACTACACTGAAACTCAAAGTTTCCACCACCCTCTGTTTTATTTTTCTTGACCATATATTTCCATAGTGGTTTTTTTGGATTTTCTTGTTCAACACCACTATTAGAAGCCATGGAAAAAAGGAGAATAGTGGATTGAAATACCTAATTAAGATACCAAATTATATTAACAAACAAGTAAAGAATATTAAGAAACAACAAAGTATTTTTGTATCAATGAAGAAAGCAAGAGCTTTTATCTTAATTAGACAAATGTAGAATTCCAAATGCTGGGCAAATTATTTTTTTCAACAAAGTTAGCTTATTTAATCAAGAAATTAAACACGGAGCAGCATTACAAAAAAAGCAAGCTACATAATGGTTTCAAAAGACGGATAACATTTATTTAATACTTGAAAAGTGAAAACAGGCCTGAACTTTTGAACATTTGTTAATCCCATTGACGCCAATAGGTAACCAGTTTTCTAGTTTTATACATCTTAATAATCCAATGACGCCAACGAAAATTGTCATTCCAAAAGCCACACATGGTCATTAAAATAATGAGAAAACACAGATGTCGATTGATCTTGGCCCAAAAGCTACACATAGTCATTAAAATAATAACAAAACAGTACATAGCTGGTTGATTGATCTTGGAAGAGAAAGCTACACTTGGTCATTAAAATAGTAAGAAAGCAGTACATGGTTGATTGATCTTGGAAGAGAAAGTTACACATGGTTATTAAAATAATAAGAAAACAGTATATGTACAGATGGTTGATTGATCTTGGAAGAGAAAGTTACACTTGGTCATTAAAATAATAAGAAAACAGTACATGGTCGATTATCTTGGAAGAGAAAGCTACACATGGTCATTAAAATAATAAGAAAATAGTACATGTACAGACGGTCGATTGATTTTGGAAGAGAAAGCTACACATGGTTATTAAAATAATAAGAAAACAGTATATGGTCGATTGATCTTGGAAGAGAAAGCTACACATAGTCATTAAAATAATAAGAAAATAGGACATGTACAGATGGTCGAAGGTCGATTGATTTTGGAAGAGAAAGCTACACAGATGATTCAAATACTGAGTGGCGATGCTTCCTGATGGTGGCAACTTGAGCTCGACGTTAACTGGAAAACAACGACGAGCGACAGGCGCTTGAGGGAGTGTGGATAGCTTCGACTGAAATCGGCGGGACAGAAGAAGAAGGGATTTGGGAGTTCTTTCTTAATAAGGAAGACGTCAACTATTCACATATCCAAGTCGTACTGAGTTGTCTTGAGCCGTATTCGCGCCGTATCCAAGCCGAGAAAAAATATTTAATTATTTGGACACGTACGGACACGTGTCCACCGCGTGTCCAATGCGTGTTCGTGCCCGACACGTGTCAGACACGCGGACACGGCAACATTTTGCCGTGTCCGTGCTTCAGAGGTTCTAAATAATTGGACTTGTGATACAATGCTATGAAGGATGAGATGAATTCTATGACATCTAATCAAGTCTGGGATCTCGTTGAATTGTCGAATGGTGTGAAAACTACTGGATGTAGATGATTATTTAAGACAAAGAAAGACTCACGAGGCAACATTGAGAGACATAAAGCAAGACTTGTTGCCAAAGGGTTCACTCAAAGGAAAGGAATCGACTATACGGAGACATTTTCTCCTGTATCTAAGAAAGATTCTCTTCGTGTAATCATGGCATTAGTAGCTCATTTTGATCTTGAGTTACAGCAAATGGATGTGAAAACGGCGTTCCTTAATGATGAACTAGAGGAAGAGGTTTACATGAAACAACCTGAAGGATTCTCCTCTAGTGATGGTGTGCATTTAGTTTTAAGCTTAATAAATTCATATATAGGTTAAAACAAGCCTCTTAATAGTGGTATTTAAAATTCCATGAGGTCATCACTTCATTTGGTTTTGAAGAGAATATAATAGACCAATGTTTATATCAGAAGGTCAGTGAAAGTAAGTTTTTTTTTTTTCTTGTGTTGTACGTTGATGATATTTTGCTTGCGACTAATGATAAGGGTTTGCTATATGAGGTGAAACAATTTCTTTCAAAGAATTTTGATATGAAAGATATGGGTGAGGCATCTTATGTCGTTGGCATCAAGATCCATAGAGAAAGATTTCGATCCTATATCAACAAAGTTTTAGAGAGATATCGGATCAAAGATTGTGCAGCAAGTGTAGCACTCATAGTCAAGGGTGATAGATTCAGTTTGAATCAATGCCTGAAGAATGACTTTGAGCGGGAACACATGAAGAACATTCCATATGCTTCAGCTGTAGGAAGCCTTATGTATACTCAGGTCTGCACCGGACCTGACATTGCATATGCTGTTGGAATATTAAGCAGATATCAGAGTAATCCAGGAATTGACCATTGGAAAGCTACAAAGAAGGTCTTGAGATATCTTCAGGGCACAAAGAACTATATGCTTTTGTATATGTATAGCAACGGAAGCTTAACCAAAACCATAAATATCTCCAACCATTGCCTCTCCACCGAAGATCTGGATGTCTCTGTGAAGTTTTGAGTTTCATTCCTCTTCCTTAAGCAAGATAGACGGTGTACTTTGATGCTTGGCGAGAATAGGACCCAAAGCTAACGTTTTAAAAACCATACCTACTTAGTCTCTGCCCATCACAGAGAAAGAAGGTTGGGAATGTAGGCGACAATGTGGGCGACACCATGTGTGTGCAACAATGTGGGCGACAATGTGTTGTAAATGGACCATACAATCATATGTGAACAATAGGAAAATCTTACACTCCAACCTTAATTTCTAATCGTTACATTTAACTTATGAGACTACCTATCCAATGGAGTTTTATAAAATATCTTTATTTAATAATATGTTTAGTAAGTATTAAAGTTTATTACCAATTTCTTTTTCAAATAAAAATGATTATTTAACAAGTTCGAATAAATTTTTTATAATAAAAAATTCTATGCTCACATTTTCTATAGAATTGATATTTGATTTAATCTAATCTAAATTTAATAAATTTAGCTTATTTTCAGGTCGGACGCTCAGTGCATTGGAGAAACTTGATTGAATCTGTTACGTGAAACAAGCAAGAAGACAAAACAAGAGAAAGCAAGTTAGCTGAAACTGTTACTTTGTAGAACTCTAGATTGGTCTTCTGTGAAAGTATCTCCATGGAAACACATGTTGCCGAAGGTCAGGTCCCATAAGACACGAGAACTATGTTGTCAGGAACTCGAGGGTTAATCATGAGAAAGACTTGAATCTTCTGATTGGAAGATTAGGCTCATTACTGCAGCTTACAAATGATGAGAAGCAGCCTAGGAATTGGCCTGCATTTGGTTTTGCAATGTCTCTGCTGCTTCTGGGTGGAAGGACACTAACTTTTCCAGGACCTCTATGCTTAAAGCTCCACAGTTTGGTCATTGTCTTCAGATGATGCTGCCACCCGTCTTTCGCTTTGATCTACATTGGAATTTTCGATTTCGGGGTTAGAATTGGATCCCATTCCTCCCTGATTTTGCATTATAAAGGTATGCCAAGCACTTTCAGGGAAGTTTTGAGATTTTTTCTGTATGTGAAAATACAGAATATCTGTATGCTACTGTTGCGGTAACAGAAAATGGGAAATTTGTGTTGTCAAAGAGTTAATTTCCAGGTTTGTTCATCCAGTTAACTGAGTTTTGGACTAACCTGATTAGTTTCAGTGTGGACTAGTGGATCTGAGTCACGAGGACAGGAAGCCAGCAGGATTGGCTCGTGCTCACCCCCTTTACTTGCCAATGCAAAATCTCTGAGCCGATTTAGCTCCGGTACAACGACTGAACCGAGGCTCGGCCGGTCCTTCATCCTCAATTCACAGCATTTCAATGCCAGTTTTGCAAGTGATAAAGCCTGTTTTACAGGCCAATCTGTCACTGCTGGGTCAAGCATGTCTGAAAACTTCCCATTTTTAATGGCCTGCTCAACCTGGAAGGATAGACCCATCGGACTCTTTGCTGTAATAATTTGTAACAGCAGTATACCTAATGAGTATAAATCTGACTTGACAGTTAACTTTCCGGTTTGTTGGTACTCTGGATCGATATAACAGAAAGTACCAGCTGCAGCTGTTAAGCGATACCGAGTGACATTGTCAGCTACAGATGGTGGAACTAGCCTAGCCAAACCAACATCACTGATCTTACTTAAACAATTACGGTTTAGGAGGATGTTTGCAGGCTTCAGGTCACGATGCACCACCGGTTCTGGTTTTGTTTCGTGGAGGAAAAGAAGGGCAGTGGAAATTTCAGAAGCTATTTTGAAACGGTCTCTCCAAGGGATTGGATCAGTGTCATTTTTCCTGAACAGGCGGTCTTCTAAGTTTCCTTTGTCCATGTACTCATATACAAGGCATCCGTATGCAGGACAAGCACCAAGCAGGATTACCATGTTTGGATGTCTTATGCTGCTCAAAACCTCAACCTGTCATGAGAAAGTGGTTTCAGATAAATTGTCAAAAAGGAGAGCAAACCTGAAGGTAGATTGTCAATGCAATGATCAGATAGTCTGTACGTTTCAGAAAGGAAAAGGAACCCATCTTCCCAAAAGACTCCAACTTATATGAACATATCCATCGAAAGGCCTGATTTTTGTTTCTTTCTTTTCTTATCGGTGAATGTAGTCCAATGCAGAATTTATGCTTCCCTGTAACCACATTCCGATAAATTAAACAAAAGAATTAGCTGTACCTCTTGCAGGAACTGGCGCTGTCCCTGTGAGAAGTCTGGTCTCAGGACCTTGATAGCTACGTCAGTGTGATCAATTACACCCTTAAAAACAGGACCGTATCCGCCTTCACCGATCTTGTTTTCGATGTTAAAACAATCTGTTGCATCCTCTATCTCCTCAATGGTGTATATCCTGCATTTTACATTTCTCTTCGCCAGAGCTTGCATTTCTTTTATCCTCTCTTCTGCCTGCTGCTTGGCCTTCCCTTTTGCATTCTGTCTTTCGACTTCCGCTAGCTGATGTGTCATTTTTGCTGCTTCAATGGAAAGTTTGTTCTTCTGCCTCTCCTTCTCTGCTAGAAACAATGCCGGCTCCTTGTCCACCATTGCTTCCTCTAATTGGCGCTGTCCCGGTGTCTGCAACGGGTGAAGCTCCCTGGGCTGGAAACAAACATAAAATGTGTTTAGCAATTGAATTGATTTATAAGTAGTTGGTTTACTAATTTAGCTATGTACTTATATTCACCTTAAGTTCAGCCAAAGCAGCTTCCTGAGAAACTGAGTTATACTTCTGCATAAATTGCTTCAGTTCAAGCCTTAATCTTTCCATCTCTTCCTCCAAGATTTGCTGCCAAAGTGGAGAATTCACGACAGTGAGTTGATTCATTAAAATAACGGGATATCGAAACATCGGAAACCTTGATCATTCAACAAAACATCTAACCATTATGTGCATTAGTTCTCTTTGTTCATGGACAATGGTTTTGAGTAATAAATCTTACTTACTGAACTATTTGCAGAGTTAGAGCTCTTGGAATTTGCTGAATCGATTGGGAAGTCAGAACTTCCAGATGAAATATCAGTTAACTGCAAACTTACTGGACCAGATAAATCAGCAGTATCTGATTCGGGATCTCTGTTCAGCATTTCTGTTGACTGGTTATCTGTTGATGTTTTTGCCGATGTACCCTTGTTACTAGTTGGTGTAACTGCTGGAATGCCCTTGTTACTGATTCTGTCCTTGTCAAATGACACCATTTGATAAAAAGCATAGTTTCCCTCTGTAGACTGTTTGCCAGAACTTTCACTTCCCCAAAGTCCTTGGAAAAAATTAGTTCTGCACATTTCAATCAAATGCAGCTACCCTTAGAGCAAAACACTTGGTGCCAAGGATAGAGAAAAGCTGAATTGGTATGCAATTGAGCACTACAGACAAAACCTACACTACATTACATGACATAGAAGAACATTCTTGACACATGAATAACTGAAGTAAACAGAAACTACGAAGCCACTTATGGGAATTTAATACAATTCCTCTCTTTTCCATTCTGCTCAACTGTTCGATGCATGTTCTTTGCTGTGATCATTCCGGGGAACCAGAAAGCAAGGAGAGGAAAACATTTGCATGTTTCAAGAGTTAAGAAATTGGAAAGTAAATGCATTGTCCTCAGAACTTACCTGGGGATATATTCAGATGTCTGACTCTCAGTTGGAGGACTAGGAAATTCTAGATTGTAACGGATCACATTCGTAGGAGTAGTGGCTTCGGCAACAGGTGTCTTACAAGGAGTATGAGCATTACTTCCTGGTGTTTGAGGTGGCCTTGGAGTAACAAGAACTGTGGAAGGTGATGGAAGATATTTTGGTGTCCTGGAAGTTTGAAGTTTTCCTTTCGATATGACATAGACTGCACATGATTCTGGAGCAGATTTGAGTAAGACAGATGGAACATCCGGGTTCCAAAACCTCCTGGATGAAGAGAAATTCCATCAGACACAGAAAGGAAACTGCACCATGTCAATGCAGGTAGTTGAATGGAGAGACCTTATAAAAGCATTCCTGGTGGAAGCACCAACCACAATAGCACTAATGGAGTTCCTAACTATGTATTCGGTGAGTGCATTCGGGATATCGGAATCATGAAGAACTACTTCCTTGGCTACAACCTGAATCCCAGAAGTCAAATAAATGTGATCAGGAAGATAAGAAACAGACTAAGACATCAAGTTATCTAACTTCTGCAGAAGTTTCTGTGTCTGTATTCAATAACAATGGGTGCTTTTGCAATAAAGAGATGTGGAATTGTTTAACAGATGCTTTCTTCTGAACAAAGTTCTGGAACTCTATGATTGCTCAGGTCGGATTCTCAGAATCAATCTGCAGAAGAGCTAGCACCAAGTTCTATATAAATCAAAAAAATCACAAGGTTTTTAGTCCTACGGAGGAATCAGACAATCAAGTAGCACTCACCCCTTTTCGAGCACAGAACCCTTGGTAGGGAAGGAAGAATTGGTGAAGCTCTTGCGCGGTTGGAAGACGACCCTCTTTAGATACATCTTTGAAATCCTCTGCAATACCGTTTCACACAAAAAGTGACCTTTAAAAGCATTACCAGGAACTACTCTCGAATATATAACCATAAACAGTAATTTTTCTGAACATAAAAGGACAATAGAGACCTTGATGCAATGTCTTGCCTAGAACATGAAGAAGGACACAATGAGGATTCTTGACTAAAAGATTATCTAATGCCCATTTGACTGCACATTGGCTGTTCTTGTCTCTATCAATTGCAATGACAGGAACTCCTGTCTCTGCAGGCAACTGCAGAGGTTTCAATTGTTCTCTGAACGTCGATCGTTTAAAAGCCATTCCAGGTAAATTCAAGACCTGCTCAAGATTATCAACGAACTGGGTATTTAAGGTTACTTGTAAAAACACAATTGGCAGCTCCAAGCCAGAGCCTTGGGGTGCAAGAACAACTATGATCTCAAGCACAAAGAGGAAGAGATGAGAATCAAAAGTTTTAAACTTTTGCACGCAAAACCTGTCAAAACCCGTGTCTGTTACATGTTTTTACTAAGTATGGAACATCAAATGACGAGGAAAACCAACGTTAGCCGTTTCCAAAAACTCATTTTTCTTCTGCAACTGTAGTTCAAAAAAAAAAGTTGGGAGTTTAAAAAGCTGTTATGAAAGTTTTTTGGCCTACCACTGCTTTGTTTAGTGTCATGTTCTACCACTTGTCTTCAAAGGTTGTCTCTTTTAACCAGACAAACCAAAACAACAATATCTGCAACGAAAACCAAAGTTGGTTGGGAGAGTTTCTGATAAAATGTTGGATGATTCATAACTAACCTTGTCTTCCAGGGTAATTTTAGTTAGTCTGACAAATACATGATGGTTCATAGAACTTATTTATGATAATATTTATTCTAACTACTTAGTAAGAAATATGTTAATTATTTAAAAATTAGGTTTGAGTCGGACCAAATTTTGGGTTATAAAAAAATAATAATATGTTTTGAAATACAAAAGAAAAAAAAAATAGAAACAGAAAAAACTGCAACCGCTATTTTTTGGATACGCACTGAGTAAATTTTCAGATTAACGCAATAACTTACAAATCAGGTTAACCGGATACTTCGCACTATGCAAGCTCTGTACGATATGCTCAATCAAAAGAGCATAGATAAAAGGATTTGAACACAAAATTTTTTGAGAAATGAACATAGGACCTTATTATTAATAAGCATAATAAAAAATAACTACGAAATTATTAATAATTATTTGAGAAATGAATAGGTATAGAGTAGATAATTGAAAATTTTTAGTGATCGTCACAATTAACTAAAATTTTTTATTATTTATAACACTAATTATGGAATAAATAATTTTTTCCTTAAAAACATTATATTTTAGAGTAAAAATACGTAACAAGAGTGGAAAAAGATCTTTTGTTTTGGTTAATCAATTTCTATTATATTCTATTAAATTTTATCTATATATTTAAATAGTACAAAGTTAAAACACCCTAATAAGAACAGCGTGCTCCGAGAGTGTATCCCATAAAAGGAGAGACAAAGAACTCATTGGACTCTTGAAGAACCCAACATTCTCGTTTGGCCCATAGCAGAGGTTGATAATAATTTTAGAAGTTGTCAATTGAATATAGGCATTGCCGTGGACTAGCCATTTTCTAAAAAGTTTAAAGTAGTTATTATTATTATTTATAATAATGTTTTAAAAATCGAACTGAAAATTAAATCTGTAAGATAACAAATTTAAGGTCTAAAAGATTTAACTAGTATTATACCGTCATAAAATTAGCTAAACATCAAATAAAATTAAAGAATTTGAAATATAATTGAAAGAGATTATTCTTATTTATTAAAGAATTTGAAGTTTAATTAAAAAATATATTGATTTATTTTTAATTTATAAAAAGTGAACAATTAATTAATAAATTTATTAATTTTTAACAACAATAATTATTAAAGCAAATCAAATCAAAAAGTCAGACGGTTTAAAATTTTTACGAGTAAATCAGTCAAATTTGTTGAGTTTTTTAATCATTAATTTATAGTGTTTCGTTACACTTTAATGTTTTAAAAATAAGTTTGAAATTATCCTAAATCTAAAACTTAACTAAAATATAATTCATTTTAATTGTAATTATGTGCCTGAGTTTGGTCTAAATACAACTAAAATTTTTTATAGTTGAAGAAGAAGGTGGCCCAACCTAGCACCTTCATGCTTTTAAGCTTCAAAGTGTGCAATCTGGACAAGTTATTGCTATCCCATTGGCTTATTATATGGATAAGACAGCCATTGGCAGGGAAGATGAGTATAAAGCACTTAGAGTCTTAATTTTATAGTTTAGAAGATGATCATATTGCTTTTTAATGGGATAAGATCTTCTATGTTTATAACTCTGTGCCAACTCTAACTGAGACGATCCCATTTACACATTTCTTTGGATCCCATATATTTGTATAGATAAAATCGCCTAGAACAGGGTTGACATCTGACTCTAATTGAGACGATCCCATTTACACATTTCTTTGGATCCCATATATTTGTGTAGATAAAATCGCCTAGAACAGAGTTGACATCTGATTATGGGCATAGAGTATTTGATTCCCTTTTTAATGCTCTTTTTATAATTTCTCAAGTTCAAGAACTTTTTTTTTTTTTTTACCAAGAAAAAGCATAATGTCCCTCCGAGCAAGATGTTTCCTTTTTACCAAGAAAAGCAGCCTTTAAAGAAAAAATCATGACTTGAAAATTAGGGTTGATAATTATTATCAAATGGATTTTAATTTTTTTCGAATCCAAATTCCAAATTCGAATTTAAGATCGACTGGATTCGGCCTAATACAAAATTGTTTAAGCAAAATGTTCCCTTTTTACCAAAAAATTAAAAATAATTTTTTATTTATAATTATTACTTGAAAACCTAAAAGGGTTATAGCTTTTGTTTCATAAATATTTATATTGGAATGAGTAGGGTTAAAGATAAGTTGAGACAGATTTTTCTATCTATGCTCTTTTGATCGAGCCTATCATACAGGACTTGTCTAATATGAAATATCCAGTTAGCGTGATCTGCAGGTTATTGCATCAATCTAGAGATTTATCTATTGTGCATCTAAAGGATAATGGCTGCAGTTTTTCCGTTTAAAAAAAAAAAGGATTGAAACTTTTTGTTCATTCAAATTAAATTATACTCTAATTGAATTTTATGTAAAATTTAGGTTTCAAGGTTAGTTAGAATACAAATTTAATCTTATTAAATTAAGTTCTCAAATTCAAATTTTAGCTTAAAATCTAAACTTTTTGTTAAACTTAAAATTTTCAAATTAAATATCAATTAAATTAAAATTTGTTCATTAATTAACTAAAATGTATATATTAATTTCAATTGAAATTGACTTTAAGCTTATCTTTTTAGTGATTTAATAGAATAAAGGCAATATTTGTATTCGAATTCGACCCATTTTAATTCGAAATTAATAGATTTGACTTGAATTACACGAGTTTTAACTCGTATTTTAACTTTTTTTATTTTTTAAAATTTTGAAAAAAACTTATATCTATCTCAATCAAATATAGAATTACTCAAATCTAATCAAATATAGGACCAAATCGTTATGTTAAAGAGCCGCTCGATCCAATGTCATCACTACAAGAACCTTAAATGGAAAAAATGGAAATAACAAGTCACCTGGTGGGTTGAGGAAGGGGAAGGAGACTAGCTAGGAACAGGACGACGAGGAGGATAGGAGGGATCTACTACAGATAGAAACCATTGGACCACGTGGGTACAGAGACAATTATTGCTCTTCAAAGTGGACTTTTTCAATCTTAGACAACACGTGTCTCTCCTGAAAGTTTGCCTCATGAAAAATCCATGAGGACTTGTCTTCATGTAACCACTATCCTCACCTCACCCCCTAACCTAAACACCATTTTCAGACAGCCTTATAAATGATAACATGTATACGTGTCTTGTTGAGGAGATATTGCGGTGGACATAAATTTTAATTAAATGCCCAAAAAATTAAAGTAGAAGCATTTCCACAAAAATTCCTTCTTTTTCTGTTGCCTCTCTCTTCTTCTTCTTCTTTTTCTCTCTTACTTACATCCAATCTTCTTTGTTACCTTACCTTGGAACGTAGGGAGTGAAAAAGGAAAGATCTTTGTGGGGAACAAGTCTTAAATCACCACCATATTCTCAAGCTCCAAGTGATTTTCAGTGTCAACTGGTAAAAACCCTGCAATCTTTTGTTTTGATATGCATGATTTGATTCGTGTCTTGACTGGGTTAGGATCATGAGAGTGTCATTCCCTGAAATTTGTTGTTTACTCTTATGTTGTGCGGAATACTGCATCTTTTTTGAAGTTAGTAAGATAGATCCATAATTTTTGCGAGAAACTTAGATGGATTGACTTAGATCCAGGAAGCCATCTTCTATGTGTTAAAGGTTGCACCTTTTTCAGGTTTTTCTTTTGATAATGATTTGCAAGGTTTGGTCTTTTATTCGCCTAGATTGTATTCCTGCGGTCCATTTTGCATCCTATTCCTTGCTTCATACATAGGGGCGTGATTTTTGGTACTTTTCGGTTGTGTTCTTTGTATTAAACGTTTGGTGGCGCTCGAATAGGATTTGGGTCGCCTTGATGGCTCTTTCACGGAGGTGAAGACTTTGTTTGAGTTGTGGAGATTTGGATAAGACAGGCTAACAATGGATGCTTGAAATATTCATAGTTGGAAGGTTGGATCCGTCTTCCCCGCCAGATCTGATGATCCTTGTGCATCTTTAATCCAATGTCTCAGTGGTCCCTGTAAAATTTTCTGAATCAAAAGGGTGGTGGTGGGTAATTTGGATTTTGAAAATGGAAGAGATATTGTTGGAAGGTGCAAGCTTTATCCCAAGTTCAGTGTTGGAAGGAGATGAAGAGGATGAGAATCAGTAGATTGTCCTAGGTTAGGGGGTTGGAAGTTATAATTGGTGACTGGGTGCAGAGAGAGCAGTTGATGGAAGAGATGTCTCCAGCAGTTGCAATGACGCTTAGTTTAGGAAATTCTATTTGTGATAACTCAGGGGTTTCAACTCACGTTGAAATTGCACGAATAAAGCTTGTAACTGAAACTGCAAGTTTGTTATCTGATCCTACCAAGGTGGTGTCTGAAGACTCTCATTCCAGAGAACTGGAAAGTAGTAATAATATTAAAAGTGAAGCGAACTTCTTGATTTTGCCTAAACAAGAAGATAATACTGTTGGAAGGACTGATTTATTGAGCATGCTGCCTGAGAATGGAAGGGGTTCAATTAGTAGTGATGTCACGATGCAGGAGAGCGAGGATGATGAAGTTCTATCGGTCACGGAAGAAATTGATGGAGTTATCAACAAGGATTTGTTGCTACTGGAGACAGGGTCTGAAATCAGCTTGCCAAAGTCTGGTGAAATTGAAAATAGTAAGATATTTGCAAAAGCTATCATTGTGGAGTCATCAGATGAGGTGCAGGTGCCAATGGCCAAACTCCTTGTTGCAGCCGTAGAACCAAATGGAGAGATCTCTGATGGCTCTGACTTGAAGGCATCTGCAGTGGTTCTGAAGTTACCTTGTGAGAAGAATCTTGATCGAGGCGCAACAAGGAGTGTTTTTGAGCTTGACTGTGTACCTCTTTGGGGATGCGTATCTATCTGTGGAAGAAGATCAGAAATGGAAGATGCTGTTTCAGCTTTTCCGCAGTTTGTGAAAATTCCTATCCAAATGCTGATTGGTGATCATGTTGTAGATGGGGTGAGCGAGAGTTTGACACACCTAACCAGTCACTTTTTTGGTGTTTATGATGGCCATGGAGGCGCCCAGGTAGATTTACATTTTTGGTTATTTGTTTAATTACTCCCATATTGAAGAACTTTCTGAAATTTGGAGGCTTCCTGAATAGAAACTAGTCATAGATACTTTACCCGCCTTAACCTGATCTTGATTTGAGCATTATATGGTTTCCTTTTATAGTAGTCACCTCTATAGGTCCTAAATATTTGTTTTATTCCTATTCAAACTTTGACAGCTACACAGGCTTACTATTGGTTGATCATTGATGTAAATTCTTCTATAGCGTCTCCTGATCCATCTGTCATTTGTTTTAATTGGGTTATTTTCGATGTTGTCTATCATTGGCTTGACTGTAAAACATGTCAGCATAATAACAAGTGTCTTGCACAGGTTGCTAATTACTGTCATGATAGAATCCACGTGGCCTTGGTGGAAGAGATCATAAAGATAAAAAACAGTCGAACTAATGGATGTTTATGGGGAAATCAGCAGATGCAGTGGGAGAAAGCCTTCACTAGTTGCTTTCGCAAGGTTGATGATGAGATTGCAGGAAAATGCAGCAGCACGATCGAAGGTGATACTTCTGATTCTTCTTGTGAGCCTATCGCTCCAGAAACTGTTGGATCCACAGCTGTGGTTGCGCTGGTCTGTTCATCCCACATAATTGTTGCAAACTGTGGTGACTCAAGAGCTGTACTTTATCGTGGGAAAGAGTCGATGGCATTATCAGTTGATCATAAGGTAAGTCTTATCTTTTTATTTGATTAAGAACGTGGTGGTGCTAATAGTAGATGCTGATTTATGCTTATTTTCCTTCTTGTTATTCCCAGCCAAATAGAGAAGATGAGTATGCAAGGATTGAGGCATCTGGAGGTAAGGTGATTCAATGGAATGGGCACCGTGTTTTTGGCGTTCTTGCAATGTCACGGTCCATTGGTAGGTGTACTTGTTTTATGTCATCAAGGTCAATCTTTACTTAACTGAGTAATATCATGACAATTGGCAAATTTTAAACTTATATCCTAATAACAAGCAGAAATTGCTGCAGATTGCTGCGTTCAAGCTTATGTTTATCTGATTTTCAATGTCACCGCAATCTTTTTAAGGTATCTTGAAGCTCAAGTGGAATTTGATCCAGAATTGAAGACTTATCCTATGATTTATTGTATCTGAATAGGTGATAAATATTTGAAACCATCTATCATCCCGGACCCAGAAGTCATGTTTGTTCCTCGAGCTAGAGATGATGAATGCCTTGTCTTAGCTAGTGATGGTTTATGGGATGTCATGTCAAATGACGAAGTCTGTGAAATTGCTCGAAGGCAGATTCTGCTCTGGCACAAAAGGAATGGAGCTACATCCCTTGGCGAAAGAGGGAACAGAATAGATCCCGCCGCACAAGCAGCTGCGGATCACCTTTCCATGCTTGCGCTGAAAAAGGGAAGTAAGGATAACATCTCTGTGATTGTGGTGGACTTGAAAGCTCAAAGAAAGTTTAAGACCAAAACTTGAAGTTTGGCTTCTCCCATCACCCAGTTTGAGTTTACATACCATAATTTAGTATAAGAATGCTCTCTAATCAAATATATAGCTCGGTCCATTCCTTTTTCTTATGGGCTTACTGTGTGTACAAGAATAGAACTAGCATGTACTATATAAGCATAGCTAAGTGTATCTGAATGCCATATCGAATGTGTTTTTGATATCTATCATCCGAATTCTTATACCTGTGTACCTTTATGTTCGTCCTCTTGGTGGGTGATGGGGAAATTTTTTACAGGGTTCTTATTTTTTGAACTTCCAAGATCAAAGTGTGTGTCACACTTCAAATGAATCATATCCCTCTAACTCATAAGCACATATGTATAGTTTACTTGTATATATACTCAGAAATGTATTCACTGACAAGGATCAACTTGCCAGTTTGCTCTTAAACGAGTGCTTTTGCAAGCTTCCATTGTGACTCTGCTGGTAAAAGATTATCTGAATCACCAGTAGACTGTACCGGAACTGGATTCGGTTTTAACCTTCATCTTTGTACTGATCAGTACGGTTGGTATAAACCGAAAATTTTCGATATAATCTGGTAGAAGTATCTGGTATGATATGATTTCAATGCCGGTAGGAGCTGATTGCTTTGGAAGTAAATGTCCTCAGACTGTTACCAAACACAGCATGGACCTGGAAGGCTACAAAAGATCCCATACCCTTAAGCTTAAGGAAAGAGACGAAAAGAAGTGATCTTTCTTCCAATTTATCATGTTTGCTTCGCTTTCTAGGTAACCAAACTGAAAATGACATGGGAAAACAAAGAGGGGAGTTTGACTTTGCTCAACAACCAGAAAGACAAAAGCTTTCTGATCAAACTAAACTTGATGACATTACTGGTGCCAATTAGTCCAATGCTTTATCTTTTTCATTTGTTCTTAAACAGTTATTTAAAAATGTCAACTAAATTTTAAATTTTAATAATAATGAAAGATTTATTTTTAGTCTTATTTTAAATTTCTAAATTTATTTTTTAAAAAATATTGTTACTGAGCAATTAGATTTATTTGGTCTCCCAGTCGACATTCGAGAGCGAGAACTGAGAGCAGGTAACGTAAAAGCTCTCTTTGGGGCGCCTAGACGAAAAGAAGAGTTATTTTCACCATGAAAATTCCAGAAAGAAGCTTCCTTTACCCTTACCTCTAACACAATAAAGGAAGAGGAAGAATAAAGATTGCTTCTTTATGCTTTTTTTCTTTGATTTTCCAGGAAGGTTTTTTCCTTTAGTACTATCATCAGTGATCAGCTATCTGATCACTGTACCCTTATACCCATTAGCGCCTTCGTCTAATTACGGTAACCTTCTAACCTCGACGCACCTACCCTTTGTTTTTCTGCTTTGTAGGGGTTCTTATAGTATCCTTTTGTGGGCAGTAGCAGTCGAATTTGGATTCGTCATTGTCCTTTTGGTGATGGGTTTTGGGGGAAATTGGTGTTCTTTTTTGTTGGACTTTGTGTTTGTTTCTAGGTGATTAAAATATTGTTCTTTGGTGAAGTTTAGTTTCTGATATTGTTCGATTGTTGGGCTTTCATTAATCCTTGTAAGCTTCATCTGTAGACAGTTTTTGGGGTAATTATAAGCTGAGACGTGTGAGAATTTGTGAATCTGTTGGTTATTAGGGTTACTGAATGATTCGCTTAACCAGTCAACCTTAGCTCTTTTTGTGCCTTTAGTGGCATTTTGTGTTCTTTATGTAGTCCGTTTGCATGATTTTACTGTTCTGGTTCAAATGAGCTTCCATCTAACATGTCGAATAATGAGGACTGATCTTTATGGGTTTGGGGACCTGTAGGTATACAAACTTGCATACAACTTCTTTAGAGATTCAAACTCTGGCAAAGAAAGGTTCACTTGCTGGTGTTGCTGTTCTCACGTCTCTTTGTAACATGTGGACTCAATAATTATATTTTGGAGAAAGGAATAGTTTTCGTGATTCTGTGGAATTTCTTACCTGGTATATCGATCTCTGTTTACTGGTTGGACCATTTTCTCTACTTGTAAGCAATGTGAATGTGGTCTCTGGTCTCTGGTCTCTACTGTTTTTCGGTCTCTTTGGAATACAAAGGTTACTATTGAATTCTATTATATATTCCTAGGTTGACGTTGAGTTTACCATCTTGTTAAGCTTGTTTCTCTGCTTTATATTGAAGAAATGTATAGCCTTTTTTGCTAAATAGATTCTGCTACCTTATATTATGTGCGATGATATCCTCCTATGTGCTACCATATTGGAGAGTTGAATCTGATTATTAGAAACTACCTTTGTCAATTTACTGGAGTTTGTCTATGTACTGGTTCGGGGAATGTTAGTGAATTACCCTTTACAACCAGATTATTTGCTTGTAGCAACTTGGAGGAATCCAAGCCTGCATGATTCATTATGTTTTCTTGGATGTGCTAATATATGTTGCTCCATTTGAGGGGCTTGAATGTTTTCTACCGTTGACTTTTAAATGCAAACAGTAATCGATGCAGGCGAATGAAATGAGGTTGTGATGCTTTTCAGTTTGATAGCATTCTTCTTTCTTGAGACATGTAATTTGCTAGCTGCCAACTTTTCTGTGGCTATGTATGTGAAATGATATTGGTGTTAGTGGTGATGGCCTTTCCTTATGATATTTGCAAATGTTTGATGCTTCCTGTTTTCTCGTAGTGGTCAAACATATTAACTTTTAGAAACCAGGAGGTTGGATTTAATCCATCTTTCAGATTTTTTATTTATTTCTGGTCCAATATTGTGAAAATTCTAGTACAAGCTTCCTTGCTTCCTTTATTGCACTTTTATTGCTGCCTTCACTGGAGAGGTCTTACACAGTTCATTAGATTCCATCCTTGTTTAAGTAAAATGGCATATTTTGTCTTGCAGACCAGCTAAAACATAGACTGAGAAGCTGCCGATACCAACTTTTAGTGCTATCTTGCGGACATGGATCAAGGTACTCCACACCTTCTACTTCTTGTAGCAATATACATATTTGGTAACATGACACTAAATTTTTATAACTTGAAATTGGTTAAGACATCAAGTCAAGAGAAGCTGCTTTTGTTGAGTGTTATTTATATTAATTGGTCTTGTTAAGAGTACCTTCAAACTACATTGTCCTTTAAGCAAGCTTAATCTGGATAAGTTGCCTGAGGTAGCTTGTTGAATGCAGGGCACTCGGATGATGCTGCTGATAGCATTAAAGTAGATTATATTCCCATTAGAGATGCTGAAGATCCTCAGCTTGGATTTTTTGATAAGCCACTTCCTTGCTGCGGCTGTGGAATAGGATGGTTTTCGTGAGTTTTCCTGCCTCTCTCTTCTGCTCTCTTTATCTCTATCTCTCTCATCCTCGAGTTTACCAATTTTTCTGCAGTTTCTTGCTGGGATTTGTGTTCCCATTGATGTGGTACTTTGCTACAGTTCTCTACTTTGGCGGTTACTACCATAAAGATCCAAGAGAAAGATCAGGTCTTGGTGCATGTGCCGTAGCAGTAAGTGCTCTTCGCTCTCATTTGCTTTGGTATGTTTTTTATGTTTAATCATTCACTCTAAAATCAGAACTTGTGATAGGGCTTGGTGCATGTGCAATAGCAGTAAGTGCTCTTTGCTTTGGTATTTTTTCTGTTTAATCATTCACTCTAAAATCAGAACTTGCTATCTATGTTCTAGAATTGTTTAAGCAGTGATTTGACTGTTGAAATCTGAAAAGCAACATGTCATTGCTGTGATTGGTTTTAATTCCTCGGAATTTTGAGATAGAGTTTTTTCATATCCCCACACAAATGAGCTTTTTCCTTTGGATCCAGTAAACTGCAATACATCAATTGCTGACTTCTTCAGATCTTTGAACAAATAATTCTCCATATCTCAAGTATGTGCTGTTGGGGGAGGTTATCACTATCCCAATATAGATGGCATACAAATTAGAAGTACTAGTTATTTTATATGCTTATATCCCTTTAAAATCAAAGCAACCTTTTCATGCAAAAGCAGCTAATGTCCCCATCCGGGATCATAATCCTTCCATAATTCTTATTCATTTGGTATAGACTTCCAGCAACAGGTTAGATTATGGATTGGTAGTCCATCAATTTGGATCAAATGTTTTCAGTTTAGACATTTCTGCTTCTGACATCCACCTAATATACTATGTGTTCTGAAGTGGTTGATGGTTGAATTAGAGGGTGTTGCTTGATATGTATGGATTTCTGAACTCCAATATTTTACGTGCGTTGGTCTGAGCCCAAACATCCTATGTAAGGGTTATCATGTGTTTGTCTTTAGGATCTCCTTTTAGAATACATGTAAAACCAAGTGCTGGAATGTTTTCTGGCGTTCGGCCTTTCACAATCAAGTCAGCAAAAGCTAGAGAAATGTAGTATTTTAGTGAGATAAAGTGGTTAGGTAAGAAGCAACTTCATTCTTGGGAATATTGATTGCTTTTATAGTGAAATGTGGGTGCATGAGATACGCTTGTCTTTGTCTCATGCAATGTGGGAAGATTCTTGGTGTATCGGGCTTTTTGCTGGTCTTTTGGCATATTTTCATCTATATCATTGCTCAAGTTCTTCATCTTGGGACAACTGGTCCTATCCTGCATTCCTGCCAATAATTCCAAAATTTATTGATTGTTGCAGGCTTCAGTATGTACAGTAGCTGTGGTGATCATTATACTTGTTATTCTGTTGTAACCCTTCCCATCAGTAATTCCACTATGCTTCGGAGCAAAACCTCGGTGCTAGAAGGAGCGTCTGTCTATCTGAATTCTAAGTACTGAATCCCCTGTCCTGTAAGTAATACACATGGTGTAGTTTCAAGTTTAAAGAGACCGATTAAGTATGCATTAGTAGTAGTTTAACTTTGAAAAAACTTCGTTCCACTGTGAACTCAGAAAGTTTATGTAAATCATGTATAATCCTGCATAATCTCAGATGTTATCAGTTCTGGTATATAGCCCAAATAATATAATGCAAACAAAAGTTCCTAGATTCACGGAGATGCTTCCTATCTATCAGAAAGGACAACCTTTAATTGGCTTAAGCAGCAGCTACAGTGAGATCATAGCTAGTGGTTTCTTATGCAAACATAAGTTCCTAGATTCATGGAGATGCTTCCTGTCTATCAGAAAGGACGACCCTTAATTGGCTTAAGCAGCAGCTACAGTGAGACCATAGCTAGTGTTTTTGCGCACCACTTGTGGGTGGAATGTTTGAAACTTACTGGTTGGAATATATGAAACTTCCTCCTTTGTTAGTATCATTGAACTAGGAATCCAATACATAATTTTGAGATCACAGGTTAATTCTAGTTCTAAATTAGGCCTTTAATCAATTACTTTGTGAGAAGTTAATGCCAAGAAGTGATGACCAGGTTCTGATCATCTCCTTAATGTTCAAGTAGTCAATGTTTATGTTTTGTGATCTACATACTGATATAGCATGACACAAGAAAGGAGGGTGATCTAAGCCGCAAGCCCTATTAGGAGTCTATTTACTCGGGAGGTTGAAGGTTCGAGTTGCGGTGAGAATAACTGCAACTCACTTCAATCTTGAAGAGGATAGCCAGTCAAGAAAACGTCACTTAGATTTGATTTGCTGGAGAGCTCACAGAAGCAAAAGAATATCTGATTTCCAAAATGGTGTTTCTTGTGCTGATTTCCTAATTGTTAAGATATTTAATGCACCATCAATCAATGTTATTACCGATAGATGCTAATTTATATGATTTAAGTGAATGTTCATAAAGTTGGAATCTTGAAACTTATATCAGAAGCGGTACTGCATAAAGTTGGAATCTGGATATGTTGCATCAGCCACAACCACCATCACACGGAATTCTACCTCATCACCATTAGCAATTGCCAAATGTATTCCATCTTTTCTATGTCAGAAACTGTTTTTATATCATTGGAACCATTTCAAATGCGTATTATGTAAAAAACCAGCAATGAAACAGACGTGTCCAAGAACTATGTAAAAATAAGAATGACAAAGAGTCGACCAGATTTAGGCCGCCATTAAATCTAATCTGACTCTTGAATAGCTTAAATTCAATTTTGATTTAGGTCAGGTACTATAATAACATCATTTTATTGAAATAGTTCGGATTAATTAGACTAGATTTCATTTATTAACTCCAGTCAAAAGATTTCCTGAAATCAATGTCTGCCAAGTGATTCGGTCCTCACATGAGCATGGAATCCCAAAGAAGCTATATCCTAGTATACCAAGAAGAAAGCGTTGGAAAAGCACCCTGATAGTGTCAGTAAAGGTCACTTTCTCAAACATCTTGGAACTTGATGATGCTCTGTTACTTAACCTGCTTAGAGTTTCCAGGTTGGCCAACTAAAAGATACCATATACTTTGAAGCAACTCACAGGCTCTTATCTGAGTTGTGTTGTTAAACTGAACATGTTCCTTTCCAGAAAACCAGCAGATTCATATGTCTGCTAAGTATGCTTATTAGAGTTGGTAAAATGGTCCCCGTTCAATTAAGCTAGTAAAACTTAAACTTGGATTCGATCTCAATCTTAATAAATTTTCTTTTTTAAAATTTCGATTGAAGTGATGTGATTCGAATTCTCATCCGAAAGTTAACGAAAGTTACTTTTTTCAGACCAGTTTAATCTCTAAACAAACTTTTGACTCGGGTTTACTTGAGGGTTCGGATTTTAGCTCGGTTCATTATCATCTTTATGCAAGCACAAGTGTCTTAAGCTATTCAGCTGGCATTTCTTGGTTGAGTATAGACGCTCCCTGAATTTATGTTACAAGCAATGCCAGTGAAGATGAGGCAGCCTATGAACATAGTGCCGATAATGCAGACAAAAGACAACAGCTTTATATGGGGAACATATCAAAGTTCAAACCTTGATTTCATGTCCTGCTCCTGTCAAGAACTAACTGTACAGTTCCTTCCTTTTCAGAAAATTTTAATTTCTTGCACCAAAAGAAAAAAGTAGCTGTCTCCTCTCTGTGTAAGTCCAATTTCACGTTTTAAGGTAAAGCGCAAAAGAGGTGATAAAGACATGCAACGAATCGAAACGCGGTTTGATTTGGTCCACAAAGTCACTTTCTGGCTTGCTTTTCCTTCAATTTTATGTTAAAATATCCAAATTTATGTTTTACAAATTAAGTAAAACGTATAATTATAATTATAATTTAATATAAATTATTAAATTAAATTAAACCTTTCAATTGTCAAAAGTTTAAGGAACAATACCAACTTTCCATAAAATAGGGTCTTAATTTTAAAGATAATGATCAAATATCTTAAAATTTACAAATAGTTAAATTATTAATTTATCAATTAATTAATTTGTAATTAATAATATGTAAATTATTATATGATTTTAATAATTATATTAATAAGAAGATAGAGCCCCCTAGGAGTGATTGAATTGTTGGAATGGAAAGGTATGAAGTCAAAAAGTCTTGTGTTCGATTCCTCTTACCTACACTTTCTCGATTAAGCCTATCGTATAAACTTACCTAATGCAAAATACCCAATTAATATAATTTACAGGCTATTACAATCAGATCTTCCGTTTTAAAAAATAAAAAGACAATCTAATACAAAAAGCCAAAGTGGTATGGTCAACAAATTTCACCACTTATCTGCACACTTTCCTCTCACAATCATTGAGAGGACAGATCCTAACAATTTCACTTTATTTTCTCATACTTTTAACTCATTCCAAAAATAAAATTATTTTAAATTCTAAATAAAATATCAATTAGTATTAAATTTTAATCATATTTTTAGAAATTATAAGTGAATATAACAACTTAATCAATATTCCACTTAAATGCAGAGTTTGAAAAGATTTAGAGACACAAAGTTTGCACAAGACTCTTCGATTTGTGATGGTTAGAAGAAGATCATCAATATAAGCAGCTTTTCTTTTATAATTTATATAGATAGGTTGACTCTGTCTTGAATATACATAATTAATTTGTGTCAATTTTAATAATAATTTTATTATAATAACTTGAAAAATAGCAACTTTTTAAAATTTTTAATTACTAATACAAAATAATGTTTTTAGTTTTAGTTTTAGTTTTAAATTTAATTTATGAAATATAAACTAAAGGACAACTTGGCATTTGCTCTTGCTATAGCTGTCACTCCTACAATGACAGTCAGCAACATGTGGTATATGCCACTGTTTTCTTACATTACGATGATAAGTATAGGATTGCTTAGCCTCACCCTATATTTATTTATTTATTTATATACTAATTAATTAAGTAACTAATCCATTTTGTGCATTACTATATAGCAAGCCAAAGCCAAAGCCAAACCACAGGCCACAACACTCTAAAAGCAAACGTAAAGTCTCTCAAAAGGTAAAAGAACAAACATTTACAATCTACAATACAATGCAAGAAGAGGAAGAGTTGCCACCCTTTTGGCTCCAAACCAGCACCACCCTCCACCGTGGTCGCCGCCGCCGGAGTAACCCATTCTCCTCCTCCATCTTCCTCAACTCTGGCCTACTCCTCATAGCCTTAGTAGTCATAGCTTTCGTCTTAATCTTCATTGTTGTTCCTTCCTTAACATCTTTCACTTCTCAAATCTTTAGACCACACTCGATCAAGAAAGGTTGGGATTCACTTAACCTTGTTCTTGTCCTCTTCGCTATTGTCTGCGGATTTCTCAGCAGAAACAACATCAACGACGACAACAACAGCCAAAGTGCAGGTTTTTATGGAGACCAGAGCCTGTCTGGTTTGAGACAAGATTCTCAGAAGTCGCACCCTTCGAAACCTCGTACATGGTACGATCAAGATCGAACAACGTATAACAGCTTGAGCAGGTTGAGAAGCTTCAGTTCTTATCCAGATCTACGTCAGGAATCCAACTGGATCACGAACGAAGAAAGATGGCGATTTTATGATGATACCCATCTTCATAGTTACAGAGCTTCAAGCTCTTATCACATCAACCATGGCGATCCTCCACCAGAGAAAGAAGAAGAATCCACCAAGAATGAGGAAGCAGTACAAGAAGGTGTAGATACCAAAGATATACCTGTGATTAGCCATCAGAAGGAAGTTATTTATAAACCACCACCTGAAAGTCCATCTCCTCCCCGTCGACCAACGTCACCGCCTCCGCCGACCAAGCCGTCATCTCCTCCACCACCACCGCTTTCGGGGGCTACCTCCAAAGTTGTGAAGAGGAAAGTGAAGAGAACATACCATGACCTTGGACATCATGAGAAACGAAGTGAAGATAGAAACTTGGAAGCGGTAAAGGACATTTATATACCGCCGCCTTCACCTCCTCCTCCGCCACCTCCGTTCAACGAAAATGAGAAAAGGAGAGGTAAAGATAGTTTCTTCGTGTCTTTGACAAGGAAGAAAAAGAAGCAGAGACAAAAGAGTGTTGAAAATCTTGCGAGCTTGTTTGATCATCCTCAAACTTCGCATACATCGATAACACCGTCACCTCCGCCACCTCCGCCTCCGCCGCCACCCCATTTCTTCCAAAACATTTTCTCTCCCAAAAGAGGCAAAACCAAGAAAATTCACTCAGTGCCACCACCGCCTCCGCCCCCACCATCATTTACCATCACACAACCACTTCAATCTCGTGCGTCAAAAACCAAGTCCCAAGTTGCTCAAGTCACGTCAAATAAACCACCAAAGCCGGTGAAAACAAACACCACCCTTGAAGAGAACGTCGATAGTGGCAATGCATCACCTTTGATTCCGATACCACCACCACCCCCTCCGCCGCCGTTCAAGATGCCACCTTGGAGGTTTGTAGTTGACGGTGACTACATAAGGGTCGGAAGCTTCAATAGTTCGCGAAGTGGGTCACCCGATCCTGACAACCTTGAAGATCCATCAGATAAAGAATCAAGTGACAGTCCAATGGCAGACGGTGGAGGGACAGCTGCATTGTTCTGTCCAAGTCCTGATGTGAACACCAAAGCTGATAATTTCATTGCAAGGGTCAGAGCTGGTTTGATGTTGGAGAAGATCAATTCTGTGAAGGGTAGATCAAATCTTGGCATAGAACCAAGCTCAGTGAACGAAGGAGAAGGTAGAAGTTAGACCTGATTCTCTGTTCTTGTTCTTTCTGTTCTTGAGCTCTCATTGACTTTACTTTTTCTCCAAATTTTTCATATTTTATAGTCCAGTCTTCTTCTTTCAACGAGGATTTGTTGATCTGACATACAGATAAACACATAGGAATCTAAAGGGACCTTTTGAATTTTACAAGGAATTGTTTGTTTTTGCTTTTTTGTATAGAACACAGGCTCATTCTTTCAGAAGTTTACCAGGGGAAGTTAGAGATGTTTGTATGTAATGATTGGAGTTGTGGTTGAGATTTGCGTTCTTGTTTAGAAGAAAATGATATTTTTAAATATTATATTTATTGATGCCTTAAATCAACGGATAAAATAATTAATTATTTATAATTAAGTCAAAACAATAATTATTATTAGACAACAAAACACGTTTCCACTCTTAACCAATCACACGTTACAGACATATTTTGATTTTGGATCGTAGGTGTCTTGAATCAGGAATTGGGCCACCATTTTCGGACAAAGGAGTAGGTAGTTGAGTGTATATATATATATATATATATATATATATATATATATATATGTTGCGTCGTGCCATGTGAATCATATGTATTTTACTTGAAGTTAATGGCTTTTAGTGCCTTGATGATCAAGTCATGTCTGAGCATGAACTCCAGACCATTCCAACTTACAAATTGTGTATAAGCAACTTTGGCTTGCAGAAGACATTGTTACGAGCTAGAATTTCTTTGTACGTAAATCAATCCGAAATGCTGATTCTAATGAAAAACTCATTCTTTCTTTATGCTTTAACCACACCTTGCTTGATTCCAACTAACGTCTATGCTTTGCTTCTAATCCTTATCAATCTATGGATTCACATGAGAAGCTAACAGTCCCACCATATCTGCAGCATTTTCAAAAGAGTAGCTAACAAAACTGCAAAGATCGATATAATTAATGAATGTCTTGTCTGCCAACTTACCTAAACTTGTGTGTTTTGCTACACTAAAACGTATTGAATAGGACTTGAGTTGTGTAAACAAATAACGTTCCCCACGTTTTAGGGGCTTGTTTGAAGCCTAAACAAACATAAGGTTCAAGGATGATGTAGCTCGACCAAGAGGCTGTAGTTAGAGATGACAAATTAGGTCAAGTCCGAAAACAAATTGGATCAATCGTGAAAAATCAGGCTGATTTGCTCCAAACTTAGATATTGGAGCCTGATTGAAGATTTTCTAACTTGGGTTAGTAGTGAGTTGGGCTTCTTACAACAAAATAGCTTTAGTAAGTATGAGTTTAGCCCATAATGAAACTCAATGGGATGAAGCTTTTCAACAGTTTATCTACTTAATGATCATTTTTCAAATAAGATAGGACTGAAAGTTCTTTCCTTCATGAGTCTCTGATGAGCCAAATTGGAACTCAAATCAGAAAAGAAAGGAATGCCAGGAAGGAACATAATCTGCAGAGTTAAATAATAGAAGGAGCTGATCTGAGTAAAACTTGTTAGGCTTTAACCAGAATAATATAGGGACTACACCAAGACACATAAAGCTCACTGGTTGAGCAAAGTGTTTGATATGCTGGGGAATGAGAGCCCTAGATCCCGGAAGACCGAAACATTCTAATGGCGAAAAGATACAGAAATGCTCAAACAATAGCAGCAGCAGCTGTTAGTATGGAACACAATGAACATCTAAAACAAACTATGGAACACAATGAACATCTAAAACAAACAAGTTACAAAAACTTTCATTAGTTCAAGAAAGGAAACGGTATCTCAAATGTGTTTGTCCTCTTCTAAAAGCTTTGAGCTCAGACAGTTTCAATCCTAAGGAGAAACTTTCAATACCACAAATACAAGTTCAAACAATGACAACCATGCCTAAAACAGCAATAACCTTGACTAACACGACATGACTTGCAAAGGTTCCTAATCAAAATTTGGTGTTTTACTGCCCAAATACTTCTTCAAAACATCCATAACCGAGCCAAAATCAGCCTTGACACTCACAGGTGGATTAGCAAACCGACAAGCCATATCTTTGATATTATTAGAATGGTAGTCAATCTTACTCTGAGTAAACTTCAAGCCGTGAGCTGTACTGACCACCACAGTCCGATCGCTCGGCCCAATCACACCTCTATTCCTAAGCTTAAACAATGCTGTCAGCGCTACCCCTGTATGGGGGCATATAAACATACCAGTAGAATCTGCTTGAGCCATAGCATCCATCAACTCCTCCTCAGTAGCCTCTTCAACAATCCCATCAGAATTCTTCAAGGCATAAACAGCTCTATCAATAGAAACTGGATCACCGATCTGAATGGCAGATGCAAATGTACTATTTGCCCTAATAGGTTTGAACTCTTTCCAACCAGATTTGTAATACAGATACAAAGGATTTGCATTAGCGGACTGTGCACAGACAAGCCTAGGAATCCTATCAACAAGTCCTAACTCCTTACACATGTGAAAACCTTTGTAAAAAGCATATATGTTCCCCAAATTACCTCCAGGGACAACCACCCAATCAGGAACTTCCCAATCAAACTGCTGCAGAATCTCAATTGCAGCTGTTTTTTGCCCCTCCAACCTTAAACTATTCAATGAATTAGCCAAGTAAATAGGTAGCTCAGATGTGATTTCCCTTATCAACTGCATACACCCATCAAAGTCAGTATCGATACTCAACACAAAAGCCCCATTAGCAATAGGTTGAACAAGTTGAGCCATAGATATCTTATTAGCAGGCAAGAAGACGATGGAGGGAATACCCGCCGAGGCACAATAAGCAGACAAAGCCGCCGACGTGTCTCCGGTGGAAGCACAACCAACTCCTACCACCGGCTTATTCATTTTCCGGAGCCTATTCACTTGACTAACCAAAACAGTCATTCCCAAATCCTTAAAACTACCAGTATGACTAATCCCACAATGCTTAACCCACAAATCGTTCATACTCAAGAACTGTTTACCAAACCTCTCTGCCCAGAACAGATTCGAGTTGCCTTCAAAAGCACTAACAATGTCATCGCTCGATATCTCCGGCAAGACCCATTCTTTCTTGGACCAAACCCCGGATCCGTATGGCCAAGTGGTCTTCCCAACCCGAGAATCGAAAAGGTTCCTCCAATAAGATCCAGGTAAGGCCTTTAGTGCATCCATATCGTGTTGAACGTCGAGAAGACCACCGGACTGCGACCGGTACACGATCTCATCGAGAGAGTACGACTCCGTACAGGCGGGTCCAGCGTTGAAAGGCACGTACTTTGCCGTCAAGTTTTGGTCTGGCTGTGGATTGCTGAGGTTTAACAAGCGAGCAGAGTCACGAATGTTACAACCTTTGCTCGAAGAGCCAGTACTTGTGGTTTTAGTCGTCGTTTGTTTGGAGGAGTCTGACGATGCTTTGATCGTTGGGATGAAACGGGTTGTTCTGCGGTGGTCTCCAACAGGTTTGGCGGTGATAAAATGGAGGTGGGCCGATTGGAAAAGTGAAGAAGAAGAAGAAGTGGACATTTTGACTATGGGGGATCTAGCAACTCGGAGGAGACTGTTTGTAGTGTAATTGGGAGGGTTTAAGGAACGCGACTCGTAAGTTGAGCTTTGTTTAGTTCAGCTTAGGAGTACCAACGGGTCGAATCTGACTTTAGTGGGTTCAGTTTAGATCCGATAACTGGTTGGAGTTGAGTCGGGTCCAACCTGTTATTGATTCGGTTCGATTTTTTATAAAATGATTTGACTCGTAATTTAAAATTTAATAAAATTCGAATTACACAATTAAATTTTAGATTTAAATATGTTTAATTTTTAAAAATAACTTGACTTTGTTTAAATACGATAATCGATTAGAGTTAGGTCAGGTCGAAATATCTTAATAGCTCAATTTGATTTTTTATAAGATGATTTGACCTTAATTTAAAATTTGGTTGTTTAATTAAAATTTAGAATTAAATATGTTTCGGGAGTCTATATTTAAGTATTATTTATGAGTTAAGCTTAGGCTCAGACCGAACTGAGACTTAATTATTTGCTTAGAAGAGTTAGACATTGGATAGACCTATTTTTATTAAAATGTTCTAATTTTGTACACTTACTCCTGATTGGAGTATCCTATTTATATTAGAGTGCTCTAAGGGCCCGTTTGGTTGAGCTTTTATTAGTAGAGCTTTTGTCAGTAGAGCATTTCTAAGAAGAGCTTTTTTTAAAAGCCAGTTGACTGTTTGACTGTCAATTAAGAAAACAGCTTTTTTAAAAGAGCTTCATTCAGTAGACTGTTTGACAACAAAAAATAAAAAACGCTTTTATTAATTTTAACTATATTTTATTTTATAATAAAATTATTTATGCTAAATAATTTTTAACGTATATTAAACAATATGCCAAGTATTATATTGTAGAAAATTTTTGATAATCATCGTATAAAAAAAAAGCAAACGTCGAACGTCTGCGTCAATAACACAGACGTCGAACGTCTGTATTCAAAAACACGCAGACGAAGGTCTACGCGCAGATGTCGACGTTTACGTTAAAAATGCAGACGTTCAACGTTTGCGTTGAAGGTAGACGTTTGACGTCTGCCTTCAATGGAGAAAATTAAAATTTTAGGAAACAAATAAAAATAAAAAAAAAGAACCAACCTAAGAAGATAAGAGGAATAGATGAGCAGAAAAAACAAAACAGAGTCGGCGACTGGTTTTGTCAAGAGGAGAACAGACGTTATTTCAAGTTTTATTTACGTAAGTGACGGAAACATTAAACAATTAAAGAATCCATTTTTT
>JAOTAX010000005.1:4106454-4117135 GCA_025629825.1 Erythroxylum guanchezii
AGCTGAAATTTGGGCTTTTCTGAAAAGCTCCAAATTTTAGCTTTTGAAAAAACTGTATTTTAGCTTTTTCAAAAGCTGTTTCTACTTAAAAAGTGCTTTTGAAGTTTGCAGCCAAACACCTATTTTTTCCTAAAAATAGCTTTTGCGGTGAAAAAAAGTGCTTTTGAAATCTCCAAAAGCTGAACCAAACAGGCACTAATTCTATATACTTAATCTATCCATATATTTATATATATTTTATATAAGTATATGAATAAGATTTAATTTAATATTGTGGCGACATTCTTACTGCAACTTTCGATTTTATATAATGATATCGTAATTGGTTTTGTGACTTGGTCTAAAGTTTTCCTATCCTTTGAAATGCATAAAAATAAACTTTGACCTAAAATAAATATTAAAAAAATTAATATGCCAACAGGGAGGGTTTGCCTTGTCGTAAAAGGATATCTAAAGCATTGTACTTTTACATATACAGCCACAGGATGTCTTCAAATTACAAGATCTGTCATGCTTAAAAAGTTAAAATATCTACTAATGTTTTTAAAATAGAGTTAAAGATTGGATAAAATTAAAAAAGTTTAAATATAATTATAAGATATTATTTTTATTTATTGAAAAATATAAATTTTATTTAAAAAATTTTTAAATGAAAATTAATTGATCTATGTCATTTTATAAGAACTTATTAATTTAAAAAAAATGGTTGATTAATTAATAAATATAAATTTTTTTTAACAACAAGAGCTATTAAAAAATATAATCAAAAATAAAAAATCGAATTAAAAAATTGGGTGGTTCAAAATTTTTACAATTAGACTAGTTGAATCAGCTGATTTTTTTAATTATTGGTTTTTATTAAAATTATTTTTAAAAAAATTCTGTTTAGATATTAATTGTTTGATAAAATAAAATAAAAATATTGATGATTGTTTATTTAAAGCATCATATTTAATTAAATAATGCTAAAATTACCCAATTAACTAAAATATTGCTTTTCTCAATTGAAATATTTGGTTTAACACTTGAAGGTAAGAAAATTAGAAAGAAAATAAGGAAATTAAAAAAAATTCTTTGAATGTCATAAAAAATAATTAAAAAAGGCAAAAGAAAAAGGAAAAAGGGTATTATGTAATTAATTGGGAAAACATGTCCAGTTTAGAATAAAGAAATTGAAACTTAAGTTGAGTAAGCTTAATAAGTCAATAATGATGTTCCAATGGCTGTCTTTTTTCTTTTTTCTTTTTAATTTGAAAATTCCATTTCTCAAGAGAAGTTCTCAAGCCCCCATTAGAGAGATAGAGAGAGAGACAAGACTAACGAAGCTCTCTTTGGTTGTGTCCCCACATAGCTGAGCCAAACAATCATAGAGAGAGACAGAGAGGTACAAAATCAGGCTCAAAAAGACCTTCTTTTGTGAGAGATTCACACATCCAAAGGCTAAAAGAGACAGAATCAGACCCAAAATCAAAAGAACCTTTTCATAGAGATACTTCTTGTTGGGTGTGGTTTATCTTGGTATAAAAAGCATTATTCTTGAGAAAGGGAGGGAGAGGGACGGAGTTGTGTGTATTTTTAGTTTTTGAAATTTGAGAATTTCGAATCTATTGACTGGCTCAAGCTTCAAGCTCTGATCTTAGAGCTGAAGGATCTTTGTTGGATGAGTTGAGAGGACCAGCTTCTTTGGTATTATCGAATGGTGAGTTGGAAGCAGAAAGCATAATTCTTTCTTATGCCCATCTGCCTTCTCCTTGTATATCTTCTGTTGTTCTTGTAATACTTACGCAAATTGCGTAGTGTTAAGGGTCTTTCTTGTTTGTTACATTCGAATAGAGGCATGACTCTTTTTTTCTGTTGGAATTTTGTTGTTGTTTTCCTTGTTTCTTTACGAGTTAGAACTTGGGTTGAATTTGGGTTTACTTCGTATGACTAGGGAATAACCATTTCCTTATTACAGTCTTTTCATTTGACTGTTCTAATTTAAGTTTTTGAAAGTTAAAGATTAGTACTTTGGACAGTTCTTTGTGGAGATGATATCTTTATAATGCTTAACCGCGATTTGGACGATATATTAAGCTAAACAGGAAAATAAAAAAGGTTAAAGTATTGACAGGCATATTCATTGGTTTTTGACTTGAATTGAGCTAACTGCCTAACGCTGAATAGCTGGTGTTTCAAGCAAGTTAAGTTGATAGACAGAATTCATATTTTGCTTCCTTTTAAATAGGTGGTTTAGGCTATGGTTGTTAGGAAATGGCCTAGTGCTAAGAGTATGAGTGGTGGCCAAATAATCATTCTTGAAGAAGCCAATTCTAATTCACGACCTCAACATTTCGATACAGAAGTTGTGACATTGAGGATAAGGGGTTTAGAACCAAAATCATTCCATTCCCATTTTTAGTATTTGATGTTCAGAGAGTTAGTTTGGATTAGTAGCCATTAGTTGGGACTTGTCAGGGTTTGGACGAGATTTGTTGTCCTCTACATCATACATTCAAGTCCTTACTCTTGCTCTGTGGATCAGAAACTCCTTGTTTACTTGCTTCTTTTTGCCTTTACATTTCCAGGCTGCACCAGACAATATAATTGTTGGGTCTCATGTATGGGTTGAAGATCCTATTTTTGCATGGGTTGATGGTGAAGTTACACGGATAGCTGGAAATGAAGTTCATGTCAGTACCACACTTGGAAAAACTGTAAGTGTTGTGACATTTCAGTACATGTTTAAATGTTTGTATGTATGGTTCTTGTTATACATGAGACTTATGTTTCTATTATTACAAAGATATTGAAATGCCATATTGAAATGTTCATGGTGACAAAGGATTCCGTGGCTTTTGGTTTTGATTAAGGTTGTGGCAAATATGTCGAAAGTTTTCCCAAAGGACAATGAAGCTCCTCCTGGAGGTGTGGATGATATGACAAAGCTTTCATATCTGCATGAGCCTGGAGTTTTGCAAAATCTGGCTACTAGATATGAACTGAATGAAATCTATGTGAGTTGCCCCTTTTCCTTATCAAGCTGAAATTTCATTTATTCTTATTCAAAATATGAGTACATAATGCTTCCATTACAAGTTCAAAGTGAGCTTAATGAACAGGGTCGTAGCCCAGACTAAGTTGGTGATCTATCTCTTGGTCTTGCTGAGATAGTCTGGCTTGATAATGGATATCTTTCCAATATGGAGCTGTCTTAATGAGAGAAGTTACAAAACCACCTTTACACTAGCACAGTGGACAAGGCCTTCATTAAAGGAGAAATGAAATGCCTCTCAAGGAGAGGAACAACATACTAAAAAAAAAAAAAATTGAACATCACACCTGAGGCTTAATTTTCCTTTCATCTTACCTTAGGCTTAGTTTTTCTTTTATCTTAGTTACAAAGAAACTTAAAAAAAAAAAATACAACGAGCCTAATACAATGGGAATAATGACACAATGCTTGAGTGTAATAAGTCTAAATTATTCTCACGGTGTTAATGGTTATTAGTTGTGCTATATTTTTGCAGACGTACACTGGGAATATCTTGATTGCGGTTAATCCGTTTCAAAGGTTGCCTCATTTGTATGACACTCACATGATGGAACAGTATAAAGGAGCTGTATTTGGAGAACTCAGTCCTCATGTCTTTGCAGTTGGCGATGCTGCATACAGGTGATATGAACCTCTATCCTTTTGTTCTTGTTCTTGCATGCTCTTATAGGGTTTTCTTATGTATATGCCATGGTGCAAGAAAATAGGGCAATGATCAATGAAGGGAAAAGCAATTCAATTCTGGTCAGTGGGGAAAGTGGAGCTGGTAAAACCGAGACAACAAAGATGCTTATGAGATATCTTGCTCACTTGGGAGGGCGATCTGGAGTAGAAGGAAGAACAGTTGAACAGCAAGTTCTGGAGGTAAGCTGGATTTAACTTGAAAGGTACCCTTTTTTAAAATATTCATCACATTTTGTTTATCATATTGTTTATGGTAATGATTCTGAATTTGCATTCCTTTCTGAATTTGCATTCCTTTCTTTGATATGAGTGGTACAGTCCAATCCAGTTCTTGAAGCATTTGGTAATGCCAAGACAGTCAGAAACAACAATTCAAGGTACAGATAAGCTTATAAATTTTTATGTGTCATTTGTTGAAAATATTGCGTTGGTTCTTAATTATGAACCTTGAATGTTGTTTCATCATTGCTTTTTGGGCATGTCAATGTAGTCGTTTTGGTAAATTTGTGGAAATCCAATTTGACAAACATGGGAGGATATCTGGGGCAGCTATTAGGACTTATCTGCTTGAAAGATCTCGTGTTTGCCAAATTTCTGATCCAGAGAGAAACTACCACTGTTTTTACCTTTTATGTGCTGCACCAACTGAGGTGATTTGCAATTTCTTCCTTTGTTTCATTTAAATCATGAACTTTGCTACCGTTTTGGTTAAATGATGTTCCTGGTTGTTTATGTGTGCTTGAGTTAAATTTCTTTAAGTTGTTTGCAGGACATAGAGAAATATAAACTAGGGAGCCCCAACTCTTTCCACTATTTGAATCAGTCAAAGTGTTATGAGCTGGATGGAGTCAATGATGCACATGAGTATCTTGCCACTAGAAGGGCTATGGATATAGTTGGAATCAGTGAGGAAGAGCAGGTTGCTTTTTCCTTTATCTCAAGAGGCTTGGCATTTATTTGGTTGACTCTTGATTCATCTATTGTCCAGTTAGATCTGATGTAGTACAATTGTTTCAGGAGGCAATTTTTGGGGTTGTGGCTGCAATACTTCATCTCGGTAATGTTGATTTTGCTAAGGGAGAGGAGATAGATTCATCAGTTATTAAGGATGAGAAATCTAGATTCCATCTTAATATTACTTCAGAACTTTTAAGGTATTTGCATGTCTGTGCTAAGCATTAGCATAATGATCTGTGGTTTAGAAATTGTGCCTGCGCTGATTAATTTGTGGGCAGGTGCGATTTGAAGAGCTTGGAAGATGCCCTAATTAAGCGTGTAATTGTTACACCTGAAGAAATTATAACCAGAACTCTTGATCCAGAGAATGCAATTGCTAGCCGGGATGCTTTGGCTAAGACATTATATTCTCGTTTATTTGACTGGTATAGGAGCTGATTGACCCTCATTTTGTTTCTTTCTCCTTAATTCTTTGGTATTTGTAACTATCTTGTCTTATTTGTGAGGTAGTAAATAATGTGCTTTACATTTTTGTATCAAGGCTGGTGGAGAAAATTAATGTGACCATTGGACAGGACCCGAACTCGCAGTCGATAATAGGGGTTCTTGATATATATGGATTTGAAAGTTTTAAATGCAACAGGTATCTTTCATTATCTCAGCAATATGTTTTCAGACTCTCTATATGTAAAGACTAACAGAGGATAGTATTTACTTGGTGTGGTCTGTTATAAAATAGTAACAACTGTACCTCTTGAAATTTCAGCTGTATCTAGGTGAATCTGTCTCTCAAAGAATTGTCTGTATAAAGTGGATTCAATTCTAATGTTTTTTCTTACTCTTCTAATTGACGTGGTATTAACAAAGTCTCAGAATGGTGCCTGCTATTCATTTTTCGTAACAAGAATCAAATCCAACTGCTTTCTAGAACTTGTATGTCTGGAGATGTCCCAAAGGATGTGTTCACAATATGTATTATTACGTCCAATATTTTACTTTCTAGGGTTGTGTCACAACCACTTTGATTCCGAACTTCCAAACTCTTTTGTCTACCTCAACGATAGGGAAGAATGACCAACTATCTGGACTGATGAGGTTTCCTGTTCTCTTCTTTTAACTTTAACAAACAGTTTTGAACAGTTCTGCATCAATTTCACAAATGAGAAGCTGCAACAACATTTTAATCAGGTTTGCTTTTGTATATGGTGATTTTATCTTCCGCTTATCTGGAGAAAATAAGATTGGTTTTAATTTGTTTTAATTTTATATTTGCAGCATGTCTTTAAAACGGAGCAGGAAGAGTATGCTAAAGAAGAGATAAACTGGAGCTACATTGAGTTTGTTGATAACCAGGATGTACTGGATCTTATAGAGAAGGTTTTTAGTTGTTTTCTTATGCAATTTTACTATCTGTTGATTTTTTTGCTGCTTTTAAGTTCTTTATTCCTTCAAAGTTGCTATCTACTAACGGTCAGATTGAATTTAATTTTAATACGATGGTAAGTCACATTTGATTTCTTACAGAAACCTGGAGGAATAATTGCACTCCTAGATGAAGCCTGGTATGCTGTACTAGTTGATTCTTATCTCCATCTTTTAATAGTTCATCATTTGTTGCTATGGTTTTGTTATGATTATCGTTACCTTTTACAGCAATTCTCATGTTTAATATATCATCTTTGCAGCATGTTTCCTAGGTCTACTCACGAAACATTTGCGCAGAAGTTGTACCAGACTTTCAAAAATAATAAACGCTTCATCAAACCTAAACTTTCCCGTACTGATTTCACTATATCCCACTATGCAGGGGAGGTAAAAATATTAGCTCCTGTTTGTGTGATTGATCTTCGGATCTATTGTTGGTTTTCAGGAATTTTTACAAATTTATAAACAACGATTTTCCAGGTAACTTATCAAGCCAATCAGTTTCTGGACAAAAATAAAGATTATGTGGTTGCTGAACATCAAGCTTTGTTGACTGCCTCAAAATGCACTTTTGTGGCAGGTCTTTTTCCTCCGCTTCCCGAAGAATCTTCAAAGTCATCCAAATTTTCTTCCATAGGTTCAAGGTTTAAGGTAACCCCTGTGTAATCACTTTTCAGACCTCTTGTTTAGTTGGTGAGGTCAAAGTGGAGCCTATTGTTGTTGAGTTATTGTTCTTTCCCTTTTCGGTACTGATTTCCACAGTTGATGTAAGTTGGAGATAGTTTCTAAATCTCTTCCTCTGTCATCCTAACTAATTTGAAGGTTGTAAATCAAATTGTAGGTGAAAGATAGCACTATTTGAGTTCTATTCTTGGTCTGCTTTTTGCTTGACGATCATCATTTTTTCATGCTCACACTTCATGAAATCTGAAAATGTACTTGTAACTTGCAAGTGGAGGTTGGGAAAATGAAAGTAAAGACAAGTAATGCTGCCTTTCTTTGGTATTGTATGGGGATATACTTCATTTAAAGCTGATCTTGCTTTCACTGTAAAGTAGCCTTTTGAATTCAGCACTACAAGTCAATTTTTTTTTTTTTTATATTCTGACTGAAGTCCTCTTATTTTCTTCAAAATTTTGTAGTTTTAGATCTTCAATGGCACACTGCACGCTTATTGATTGCCATGTTCCTAGCTTGATCAATTATTTGCTATTCAAATACTCATCTCAATATCTTCATTTATTGTCTCAGCTACAACTTCAATCTCTGATGGAGACTTTGAGTGCGACAGAACCTCACTACATTCGCTGTGTGAAGCCAAATAATGTTTTGAAACCTGCTATTTTTGAGAATTCAAATGTTATTCAACAATTGCGCTGTGGTGTGAGTGCTTCATGGAAATAATGCCTTACTATCTTTATAATAGACTTCTTTTTTTCTCTCTTCAAATAAAATATGATATTTTTTGTTATTGTTTAGGGTGTTCTTGAAGCAATTAGAATTAGCTGTGCTGGATATCCAACCAGACGAACGTTCTATGAGTTTCTCAATCGATTTAGTCTCCTTGCTCCTGAAGTTTTGGAAGGAAAGTAAGTCACAGTCATTTCACGAATGATGCTTTATGTGATTTCTACTGGACAGGGCTATACATGACTTCTCTATCCATATGACAGCTACGATGATAAGGTTGCATGCCAGATGATTCTTGACAAAAAGGGGCTGAAAGGATACCAGGTGATCAGGCGTTGTCCTCTGTTCTTATTTTGCTAGTTGCATATTCTATTGCAAAAATATTTTCCTGACATCTGCAGAATGCACTTTTTTATTTGCTTGTAAACAGACACCTTGAAAATATAAGTCCTTGCTAGTTTTGTGTTTGCTTTTATTTTTGTCCATCTTGAGTTTCTTTATATGTGGGCGGGTTAAATGTAACATTTAAAGCCCCCTAATGGAGTGAGATAATTTTAAACTGTATAGTTGGCCATCTGTGAGGTTTCTAAAATCTTGAGTTGAGACTTGTAAAAATGGAGAATAAGAGTTTTTAACAGTTTAGTTATATGGATCACAAGCTTTTCTAATTAATACTTGACAGATAGGCAAGAACAAAGTATTTCTGAGAGCAGGTCAGATGGCTGAGTTGGATGCCAGAAGAGCAGAGGTGCTTGGAAATGCAGCCAGAACAATTCAGCGTCAAGTTCGCACTTACATAGCTCGCAAGGAATTTCTTGCCTTCCATCAAGCTGCTACAAAGCTGCAGTCTTGTATACGAGGTGATTCCTTTGTCCCTATCAAATTGGAGATAATCTACTCACTAAAAACTATTTTCATACTAGATTTGGTACTTGAGCAATCCTGGACAACCTTTTTGCTAATATTATACTTGGCAATGCAAGTAATATACAACTTAAAAAATCCTTAAAGTTGTCTATTTTGGTTTATCCCCAAGTAAAGAATTATACATAAGAGATATAATCATTTAGTGTCTTCTTGGTCTTAGTTTGCCACTTGTTTGATTCATAAGAATCTTAATTGATGCACTCCCTTGTAATCTGCTTTTCCCTTACTTCTTTAGGTAATATGGGCCGCAAGCTATTTGAACAATTGAGGCAGGAAGCTGCAGCATTGAGGATCGAAAAGAATTTCCGATCCTACATTGCTAGGAAAGCTTATATGAGAGTGAGATCATCTGCAATTATGTTGCAGACAGGTTTAAGGGCAATGACTGCTCACAATGAATTTAGGTTTAGGAAGCAAACTAAAGCGGCCATTGCAATTCAGGTACTTTTAATCTAACACTCTGCAAATTTGAGTTTGTTTAATAAAGAAAACCTCTTCAATTTTAGGAAAATTACTTACCTCTTTTTCTTTAACTTCTTGTGTGCAGGCTCATTGGCGATGCCACCAAGCTAATTCTTATTATAAGCACCTTCAGAAGGCAACAATAGTTTCACAGTGTGGATGGAGATGCAGAGTTGCTAGACGAGAGCTTAGAAAGCTCAAAATGGTTGGATTTCAGCACTGAATATTGCCTTGTGAAAATTTTCAATTTGTAAGATGCGATTGGGCTTAGGAAGATAAATGCTAACTTTTCATTTGCATTTAATTAGGCTGCTAGAGAGACGGGGGCTCTTAAAGAAGCAAAGGACAAACTGGAAAAGCGTGTGGAGGAGCTTACATGGCGTTTGCAACTGGAAAAGAGATTAAGAGTAAGAAGTTGTCTTTATCATCTAACACGTGCATTTTTCCACCTCAAGGTGATGTCTTGAATGCTATAAAATTGATATTGACTTTGGAATTCAGACTGACCTTGAGGAGGCAAAAGCCCAAGAAACTGCCAAATTCCAGGAGGCATTGCATGCAATGCAATTAAAATTAGAAGAAGCTAATTCTTTGGTAATTAAAGAACGAGAGGCAGCACAAAAAGCAATTAGAGATGCACCTCCAGTCATTAAGGAAACCCCTGTGATAGTTCAAGATACAGAAAAAATCAACTCGCTAACAGCTGAAGTTGAAAAGTTGAAGGTAAGTCTGTTAATGACTATAAAAATTTCATCTTGATTAGTATTAGTTCCTGCATTATTGTGTAGTGCACCAACAGGAACAATATCTCAATGACCCTTACAGCCATGGTTCTTGTTGAATACTAGTCATATAATGTTGATGCTTTTGTCATAAAAACTGTGAGAACATGCCTTGCATGAGCTAAGAAGGAAAGAATTGGCTTGCTAAGGCATGTTTTATATTTGCTGTCCACTAAGTTAAGCTGATTAACAACTTTCTGAACTTGGACTAGTTTTTTGCAGTGTTTTTCCTTTTGCTTGATTCTCTATTGACTCCAGTTCAATCAATTTCTCTTCAATCACAATGAAAGTGGAGTTCACCTTACTTAGGCTGCTGTAATTGGTTGCTTCTGTGTTTAAGCTGCAATAGTGAGTTTATAATTTGCATAATTCTTTGTGCACTCCTGCTGTTATGGTCATGATCTGCTTTAGCATTTTGCTCAAAAGAACTGCAGTTTGAAGTTATATTGAGTATAGCAAGTATGAATGATGGAAAATTTTTTCTTTGCAGGCTTTAGTGAACTCGGAAACTCAAGCAGCTGACAAAATAAAACAACTTTATGCTGATGCTCTGACCAATAATGAGCAACTTCATAAGAAACTAGAAGATTCAGAGAAAAAAGTGGATCAAATGCAAGATTCAGTTCAAAGGTTTGAAATGAAATTGCTCAATAAAACCAACAAATATGTTTAGGGAATAAGAGTAGGAGAGTGTGACGCATAAAAATAGTTTCTTGCTACAGATGCAAATTATTAATACTATTTCCACTTTTCTTCTCTGCAATCTGTTAACATTTTGGTTATAAATCTATATCATCTACAGACTAGAAGACAAGGTGTCTAATCTAGAATCGGAGAATCAAGTACTCCGTCAGCAAGCACTTGCTATATCTCCCACTAGTAAAGCTTTGACTGGAAGACCGAAGACAACTATCATTCAGGTGCAAGTTACATGGCCTGTTCAATTTGGACAAACTCATCAATACTAGAAGTAACATTATGTCTTCTGTCTGCAGAGGAC
>JAOTAX010000005.1:4135805-4181539 GCA_025629825.1 Erythroxylum guanchezii
AACTTTTGGCATGATTCATGTTCACTGTTTGCCTCCAAAAATGCATGACCATATTCAATTTCATCTTTACTGACTAATGTTGCTAGAAGTGACTCGAGTAAACAGCCTTCCACATCTGTTCTCTCAGCAGACGAGTCAAACTATATGAAAATGAAGATCAGGCATTTGGTACTCATTATGAAGCACGGAATCAATATGGAACTACCTTATTCATGAAAGCTACTTCTTATTTAATGCCAACTATAGAAAAGAGAAGAAGCAAAAGAAACAAAGTTTAATGCTAAAAGCATCCAATGTGAAGGAACAAATTACACTTCTAACATGGAAACAACACATTTACTGTGGTTATAAATAATCCCTCCTCTTGTCGTAACCAGATTCAACATCCAATTTCAGAAAAGTTGGGATTGCCGAGGTCTTGTTAATAACAAAATATGTTAAAACACATTAAGTGCCACTTTCATAACCAGACAGTTGACATTTTTTAGGAGAAGAGGGCAAATTTTCAAAAGCCAAAAAAAAAAAAGCCTTTTAGAATGTAAAATAACAATTGAATTCAATATGACAGTGGAACTGTTATGCACACTATTAAACTCACATCTTCTTTCTGCGTTTTCAACCAGATAAATATCCTCTGTACAAATCATAGAAATATAGATCAATGACCTTCATAACCAAAGTTCACCATTTCTTATCATGAATACCACATTCAGAAGTATCACGATTTTCCCAAAATTTTCAATTGGAAAAATACACACTAATTATAGCAATTACACCCATCACACATCATTGCTACACAAGCATGTCTTTTCACTCTGTGCACACCCAAAAGTTGAAAAAAATCAACATGAAAAAAAGAGGGGAAAATAAAATTACCCGTCGTGCCTCCTCGTACTCATGTTTGTAGAGTTTCAATTCCTCGGACAACTTCAAGAACTCCTCCTCCAATTGATTAGCCCTAATCTCAGCCTCTTTAGCTCTCTCATCCGCCTCATTCCCAAAATCCATTAAAACCTCCCTGTCATTGTCATAAAGCGAGCATTCCCTCTCTAATTTTTTACACTGACTCACCAAATTTGCACACTCTGCCGCCAATCTCTGATTCTCCTCCACAAACTTCTTTACTGCCAATGCATTCATACTAGCCTCCGCCTATAGAACACAGACACGTACACATAAATCAGACACCAAACAAACAAAAGCAAACACCTTCAAGATAACAAAGCGCAAAGAAACATAAAAGTACGGACCTTGACTTGGTCGATGAGTTGGTCCTTCTGGCGGGACTTCTCGAAAAGAAGAGCGTACTGATCGTGAAGTCGACGTCGAGCATCCTCAGAGGCACGAAGCTTTAAGTGGAGAGTTTGTGAAGAGACCTGAAGACCTAGAGTATCATCAATCGATTCTTTTATGTAATTCTCGATTTCCTGAGGTAGTTCCATGTCGGATACCCTAATTTGGAAAATTCTAAAGATCAGAAAAAGTATTTAAATGTAAGATATTTAGTAAATAAGAATTATTGAATCTTATTTGGACATGATTAGTATTTCATTAAAATTATTTGTAATTCTAATTAAAGTTTAATTGAAATTAAAATTTAATTTTAGTTAAATTATTAAACTATCTAAAACCTATTATAAATAGACTTAAGTTCTAAGGAAGCTAGCACTCTTTGCTTAACACTCTCTATAATAGTTATAGAATTCTCTCAACACATTTTGTAGATACAAGTAAAGGCATAAAAAAGAGTAAGAGAAAAACGAGAAGATGATATAGAAACTCAATTTCCCATTCTTAATGATGAAGAGAAGAAGGGGGAAAAAAAAAGATAAGCTATACGCCTGTAAACCCTTAACACCTTTTGTAATTCAAAGAACAATATGTAATTCAACTTTTCACAAAAATTTTAAGTAAGCCTTGCTGTTATATGAGTTAAAGAGTCATCAACATTAATCACATATTATTATCTTAAATCACTCTTTAACATTTTATTGTTTATATAATAGGTTTTTTACAAAATACCCACCTCTATAATAACTATTAGAATGTACAGCGCATTTGATTTCATTTTGTAATTATACGTATGAATGTAATGCAAATTTAGAAAAAATTACACATTTATGAATATAAAACAATCCAAAAACATTTGACAAATCTTAATGAATCGTATACCTAGAGCCCTTGGGACCTTTTTCTTATTCATCATCTCTATGTTGTGTAATGGGTGTGGGACAATGTAACCTATCCTCTAATGCATGCAAATTGCCAAGGTAAACGTGAATCTGCAACTAAGGGGATGGATTCCTTGTCAATAGCTCACGAATCTGCACACTTGAATGCCATTTTGTAGCCTAGTCTTTCTGAATTTTGATTCATTTCATGTATGCTAGAGGCCAATATCCACGAAGTACTACCCAGGATAATTACATAAGTTAAAACAATCTCATTACCACATCTAATTAGGAACGTACATGGCAATCTACTTGCCCCTGAAAAACCATTCTTTACATCCACCAAGTTCATTGATAAATGATTTCCAGCAAGTTCTTTATTCAGTTGTAGGTGTATACATGAAATGATTAAGGCTAAAACGAGCAAACATGGTTAGCATTCAAGAAGTTTCTAGTCCAATGAGTCCAAACCAAATCTTGCCAATGCCCCTTCAAATAACAATGAACAGTCAACATCATATTATAAGCACAGCAACCATGACCATGCAAATTCTAAAGTAGGACGCATGGACTAGTGGCTACATCAGTACCACCATTCTATGAAAACATGATCACCTGGCAGCCTTGTACATAGATATCTAATTAGTAATAAAAGAGCTCCCAGAGCTACCTTTAAAAAAGACATGCTATGCTTAACCCACCTCATCTGCATCTAACGTCCAGTACATAACCCAAAATATCTACAATTGAAAGAATCCCAAAGAAAACAGAAGAAAAGCATATGGCCAAGAAGCCAAATTTTTTGGGCACTAAATGTATCTTCAAATATGTATTCCCAAACAACAAGGTAATAACATGAAAGAAAGAGAGAAACCCCTCAAAACCCCATGTCATAAACAAAACACATCTACCCTGCGCCCCTAACATGAAATAAAATTTGTCCACCAAAAATAGAATGGCAAAACTCAGAACCAGACAAAGAAACGTGGATTTTGCCTAATGAACATAATAACAGAAAATAATAAGGCCAACAATCGAAATTGAACAAGGAAGAATAAGAAAATGGATTAACGAAACAAAGACAACAGCATGCCCACAAATTATTAGTAAAGCACAAAGCAACAGTAAACATTAATTTTAGGCTTTTACACTTCCCTTTAAAGATTGAAAGCAAAGGATGAGAACACAGTAAAATAAATAAATGGGGGAAGAAGACTTACGGATCTGTAGAAAAGCAGAGGTCAAGCAACGTGTGAAACTTTTCCTGCAAATAAAGCCCAGAAACTCAACTTAACGCCAACATACTGACTTTTCATAGTGGTGAACAATTAAATAGACTGAGAATAAGTGGTCAATCAAATTATATAAACTCCATGGATGATTCATACCAGCCACGTATGAACACAGACCAACCCATTCTATTCGATCGATTAAGAAAAAACTGGAGATACCAGTAGACTTCAAGAATCCCCTCTTAGGGATTCAAAATTTAACGTAGCAAATGCAATCCCCTTTTCAGTTCAAGAACAGAAGAGACGATCCCAAGAGATGAATCGAATAACGAAAACAGAAGACAAAGAAAAAACCCCATTGGAATCACAGAAGACGAAAATCACGAAAATAGCCACTTACAGAAGACAAAAATCACGAGGAACAGAATAGAATCACGAACTTGAAGAAGAGCCCACTCAGTTTCCGGAGGGAGGCTCGTCAGACGACGTCGAAGAAGGAGATGTTTGGGGAGGGTTAACGTGAAGGATTAATTTGTCTTACAGAAGACAAAAATCACGAGGAATAGGAGAATCACGAGCTTGAAGAAGATAAGGAACGATGTCGGGAGAGAGGCTCGTCAGACGCCGAAGAAGGATAATAAAATTTCAAATTTCAAAAACCTTTAATCAGATTTCTCGTTACTTTGAACGCAACGGACCGGACCGTCTGGCTTTTAAATTCTCGTTAATTTTAAATTCTATAAAAATTAATTTTCTGTTATATTTAATAAACAATTTAGTTCTTAAAAATAAGAGAAAAATCTCATAAACTCCTTGTAGTTTATCATATTGTCAATATCAATAATTTCACTATAATGCTATTTTTTTATCACACTGAGTCGTTTAAAAATAAAATAAGATTGTTTATTATTGAACTTTTTCAGACTCCACTTATCATGATTCATATTAGGAGTAATCAATGATGGAGCTACGAATTTAAGATTAAAGGATTCAAATATTTAATTTTTTTAAATTTTGAGGGACCTAATGTACCACTAACTCTTAAATAACTCCGTCATATATATATATATATACACACAGAGGTACATGAGCTCAGTGGTGTACTGAGCCCCTTAAAATATACAAAAATTAAATATTTCTTATTTTTAATATAATATATATATATATATATATATATATAGTACACCAATAAGCCCATGTACTTCCGTCTCTTGGTGTAGTTATTGTTGTAGTATATTTCTCTATCACATTGAAGATATCAATTATAATTTGTAATAAAAGTTAAGGACAACAGGTAAAAATATAAAAAAAAGTTATTGATAATTTGTAAAAATGGGAATACATTAATAATATGTGAAATTATAGGAGTCTATCAAATTTAATCATAAAATGATTTTTAAATATGTAATTTTTACTTTAATATTTCTTAAAAAATTAAAAAAGCCTTTATAGGTTATCTCTACTACTAAACTATTTTAATTATAAGAAATAACGATAAAAGTAAGGATTTAATTAAAATTTGTGTGAAATATTATGATGTAAATCTCACTTTAAAAATTAAAAAACATAAAGTTTCACGTAGCGATTATTAGTATCCGTTTGTACCGTATTCCACCACCTTCGATTCGGATAAGGCCTAACACGTCATACAACGCACTTTCCGACAAGATGATTATGCTAATCTGCATTACATCCTAGTAAGATCACAACATCTCAACCGTCCATATACATATACCAAGTTGCTGAAAGAAAATGAGCGGTAGAGATCATTGCATTGTCGACAAGAGTAGTGGCACAGAATAACATGCACATCTCACTACCGAGTAAATCTAGACAAAAACAGGGCAAAAAACCTAACTAAAATCGTCACTAACCGACGGCCATGTGTCAGTAAACCCAACATCGCCGGTAACCACCTAAACCTCCTTAGTTATTTCCGGTCGCCCACTTACCTCTCTCCTATATTCTCTCTCTCTAAATTGGTTTGTAGCAGGCCTCCTCTTTCTCTCTCTACAAATAGAGATATTTTAATGTAGATACATCTGCAAGATCCAACTTTCCGGCTGCCGGCGGCGACTTCGGTGGTGGGTCGTTGTGATGAGTCGATCTCCGGCAAGGGCAATAGGGAAACTTGAGTATTGTTGCAGTAAGAAATGTTAGATCCACTAACCCTAGTTCACCTACGATCCAAGACCTGGTTTCACAAGAGGAAAAAATTGAACCCCATCTCTTGTCGATCACCGTACATATTGTAGGCCTTCGATCCTTTTCCCAAATCCAGACGTGGGGTTTTTTTTTCTTTTGGGGGGATTTTTGTAGTTTTTGGAACTGTAAAGTTTTGATTTTTCTTTTTTTGTGAATATTGTTGTAAAAGTGGCGAAGATGAATCTGAGTACGGCGGCGACGGCTACGGCAGCGAAGGAGGAGGATGAATCTCAACAGGAGATTCATATTCCGGCGGATATTAATTGGGAAATGCTTGATAAATCCAAATTCTTTTTTCTAGGTGCCGCACTCTTTTCCGGTGTATCGGCGTCGCTTTATCCGGTGGTGGTGTTGAAAACACGGCAACAAGTTGCCCAATCTCAGGTTCCGTGTATAAAGACTGCGTTTTGGATTGTTAGGAATGAAGGTTTTAGAGGTTTGTACCGAGGGTTTGGGACTTCGTTGATGGGCACAATTCCTGCTCGAGCGCTTTATATGGGGGCGCTTGAGGTCACAAAAAGTAATGTAGGAACTGCCACCGTTAAGTTAGGGTGTCCGGAGCCAACCGCTGCGGCGGTGGCTAATGCGGTGGCCGGATTGAGCGCTGCCATGGCTGCACAACTTGTGTGGACTCCTGTTGATGTTGTGAGCCAAAGACTCATGATTCAAGGGCCAGTTTCTACTTGTAAATATGCAAACGGGTTTGATGCTTTTAGGAAGATCATTAACACGGATGGATTGAGAGGATTGTACAGAGGGTTTGGGATATCCATTTTGACTTATGCCCCTTCTAATGCAGTTTGGTGGGCATCATACTCCGTCGCACAGAGGCTGGTTTGGGGTGGATTTGGCTGCTACTTGGGAAAGAAAGGTGATGATGGTTGTGGTGGTGGGATTAGACCGGACTCAAAGACGGTAATGACAGTTCAGGGAGTGAGTGCAGCCATGGCAGGAGGTGTATCAGCTTTGATCACAATGCCACTTGATACAATTAAGACAAGGTTGCAAGTTTTGGATGCTGATGAGAGTGGTAGGCGTGGACCAACCGTCGGACAAACCATGAGAAACTTGGTTAAGGAAGGTGGTTGGTTGGCATGTTACAGAGGTTTGGGACCTCGTTGGGCATCAATGTCTATGTCTGCTACTACAATGATCACTACCTACGAGTTTGTCAAACGACTGTCGGCCAAGAACCATGAGGTTTTACAATGACAGAAGAATATGCAGAAACAACTGGAGAGGAAGGGGGGGTGGGGAGTCTTTTTTCTTTTTTAATCTCTGTCTAAAGTCCCGTTGGAAAATCTTTCTTCTTGTTCTTTATCTTCTACCTTTCCCTTACTCTGCAAACCTTAGGAGAGCTTAACAATTGATGTAAGGGTTTCCTATATAAAAAGGCCATGTTGTTCCATGTGTTCTTATTCATGTTCTTCAGTGACTTGATGTTAAAAGTTGACTATGTTGGAAGCACTTAACTAAGCAACAAGTTACACAATCACTTGATAAGCTTTTGTTTCTTTGATGACGGAAAGAGCTTAATCCAAGTTTGGTTTCGTAGGGTTCTTCATTGTGGGGCTATATGGCTTTATGTTTCATCCAACTAGTTAGTGTATTTTAGGCCCTACCATGTCTGCGTTTTGTACGTTAGTATCCAAGTCAAGAATCCATAGTCCATTTTAAGTTCAATGAGTTGATGGGCAGTTGGCTTATTTGCAAAGTGGAGACCATCCTTTTTGTCTTCAAAGAACTTATAAACCATTCTCACTAAGATGGTAATGAATAAATTTAATCCACTAGTTCAGAACCCAATTTAAGTTTAATCGAATAGATTTATAAAATTGAAACTAGAAAAAGAAGAAGAAGAAGAAGAAGAAGAGATATGATGGAGATGATGACGATGAAGAAGTCATTTAGAATTAGATGTAGAAGAAACAGACGTGTACATCATAGAAGATTGAATGTAAGACTTGAATGAGACTCCAAGGTCCCACGTACACGTATCAGAAGACTCACATACAGGCAAAGTTGACAAGAAATACTACTTAATGAGATAATTAGTTCTGTTTAGTTAATCATAAGTATTGAACTTATGTAGCGTGCAAATCCATGCAATTTGGTTTCCATCTTCAGCTGAACACAAACTCTATACCTCACACACACCATGAACAGCCACCACTGATATTCGCTTCCAACACTATGTGAAGGCTGGCGTGAACAAATCACGATCGTCCTATCTACTTGGATTTATAACAGTACTTTGGTTCAAGCCAAAACAAGGTAACATCTTTTTACAACTATAACTTCATATTCTGAAGAAACAAAAGCTACAGGATCATTGTACAGATTAATATGTTGTCCTAACAATAAATCTAACTCAAGAAGCCAATTAACAAAGCAGTCAGCGGAGTCAACAAGGAGAGTAAGACAGTAGTCCTTACACCATTATCAAGGACGAGCTCTCTTGTTGCTGCAGGATGGGCACTTGTACTGCTTAATATGCTCTGCTCTGGCAGGTGTGATCTTAACACACTTGCCATGAAACCACTTCTCGCATACATCACAGCAAATCCAGAATTCATCAGACGCATAGTTCTCACCGCATGCACCACATAATGTCTCCCCGTGCTCATCTTCCTCTTCCTCCTCCATGCCCTCATCTTCATACTTTGCATGTGAAGCTTTCACATATTTTGCCTGAGATTCCCGCTACAACCCACCAAAAAAGCAGAGTAGTCAGATAGGATTCAGAATAGACATTTATAAAACTATAGCTCAACTGATTAGAGAACTTTCCTACCTCACTATTTTGAATGGAAACTAGTGAATAAAAATGTGAAGTAAAAAGTTGCAAAATACATAATATTCTTCGTCTCCAACATTTAAAAAATGAATAAGAACATCTTACTGCTTTGGAATTTGACTTTGATTTATTGCTATTGTTATTTGCAGATGAGGACTTCTCCTTGGTTTGTTTCTTTGCATTACCAGTCACAACTTCAAATATTGTAGGAAGATCATTTATCATATTGAAGAGCCGTTTCCTGTGTCAAGGTACATCAAATGTTGTAAAACAACCTTCAGCTGGGTGCTCTGGATAATAAAAAGAACCTTACTAGTATCAGAAAAAACCTTCACATAGGTACATAAATAAGTTGAACTACTTTTCATGTTTAAGAACACTCACATTTAGTTAGATTAAATAAATTAAGCCTCTCACCAGAACCACGTTAAGTGATGTCACACACATCCTACCCCTAGGAGAGTTTACATTTACTATCTCTATCCCCCAAGCTGCCAAAACATTTATTGTTTTCTCACATAGTTTCAGCTCTAGTATACAGAGACAAGACAGAAGTGCATGAACACTTCTGAATATAGAATCTGAGACTAACATCATTATAAAATGCAAGCCATACTCGATACAAACCAATTAAATATGAGCCTACTAAATGAATATAGCTAGCGGAACAGTTTATTTGGCAGGACCAAGAATAAGGAATGTATAAATCTGCAGAATGTCTCAAAAAGTACCTTATATGTTCATAAAGCACAAGGCTTTCCTTAAATTTCGTCAACCATACCTGTCAGCTTTATCGAATCCAAATCGAGCACCAAAATAGAATGCAACAGAAAGCAACCATGCATCACTATGGACAGCAACTAAGGATAACCAGTCCTTTTCCTGCATGCCGTCTCTTGCAAAATTAATGCCTAGCGCCGGCTCTGGAAGCTCCGGAGGAACCTCTTCAGCAGGTAAATTCACTTCCCATTGCTCACTAGGAAAGCCATACAAGCACAGGTTCTCTTTTTCTGAAAATTCAGCCATATAAAAAACTCCAATAAACACCAAGATAGCTAAAGAACAAAAAGCACAAAACAATTCCAAGATACCAACACCAGTTCCACACCTCATTTCCTTAGAACAACACCAAAATAGCATCTAAAGCAAGACAAAGAGATAGAATAAACCCAATTTTCCTTAGTAACCCACCAATCAAAAGACTAGACTAAAGCTCTTCACAAACACTCACCTGGGTCACACTGTTGATAGAACTCGTCAACATCTGCAACAGCCCCAAAGACAAAGAAACATGTCAATATAATTACTGAAATAACTAACCAAAACCCAAACTCAAACGGAAAATTTTCAACTTTTTTAACCGAAATTCCCCAAAACTTTGTTCATAAACTCACCAACCGCACAATAATAACTATACAGGCATTACCATACTAACCCTTCAAAAATAAGCGTAAAATTAAGCCAAACAACAGAGAAAAAGCAAGCAAACGGCATATAGAGAATGCAAAGCGCTTCACCAGTAGTGAGAGCCTTAATTAAAGCTGAGCGCCGGGCCTTGAAGTCCTTGAACACCTCCTCCACCGTCCGTGGGTTGTACTGCGCTCCACAGCCGTCCATAGCTCCGTTTCCCACTCCTTCTCTCTCTCTATATTTTCTCTCTCTAGATCAAAAATGGTGGGTTTTGATAAGGAGGGGTTTAATAAGTTGAGGAGGAGGACGAGGGCGTTGTGGAAATTTGAGAGTTTGACTCGGGGCATTTTAGGGATTTCGTCAAGTCCCGGATTTGAATCTTGTTGTCTCAGTCAGGTTAATTTGATTTGAGTGTTTGGCTTTCAAGTCCGTCTTGAACCAAAGGAGTCCTCAAATTGTAATTTTATCATATCTTAAGGTCAAGCGTTGTGGTAGTTTTTAAATTTATTAAAATAACGTCAGCATACCTGAACTAATATTTTTAAGGTCAAACTCAAGACCACACAAGATTCGGTCAAGGGTTGATCCGATCTTGATCCGATCAAAAGCCCGATTAGGTAGGATGCTCCATGATCAAGCCCATGCTCGAGCAGGTTCAAGGCTTCAGGCCCAAAATTGAGCTCGGTTGAGTACGATTAAATTTATTTTTTATTTTTAATAATTAAAATAATTTGATTTTATGTAAGACTTTTAAACTTCGAGCCCAATTGAATCAGAACACCTCAAGCGTGCCTAAAGCTCGATAAATTAAGATTGAAATAGTTGACTTCTAGTCAAGCTGGACTTTTTTTTCCCCATCTCTAGCCACACATCAAGTGTAAAGATAACATCTGTGTAGGTCTAGGTCTAGTTCAACTTGAAGTTAACGAAATCTAAGTTGACTGAGTTTTAGATTGTACTCGAACTTTGTTTCTAATTTCAAATTTTGGATTTGAGGTCGAGCTCGGACTGTCCAACCTGTAAATATATTAAATATATTTTATTAAAATAATATTAATTTATTAATTATATTTCAAAAAATTAATTCTTGACTCGAGTTTTGTTAAATGGCCGTTTCACCACAATAGCTTAAGCTGTTGTGTGAGGCCAACTTGATTGGTTTTATATATTCTCTAACACGCCTCATCAAGTGAAAGTCTTTTGGGCTTGAAACTTGCATAGGACCACTTTACTTGTGCTGAATAATAAGTGAGTGATAGGATTTGAACTCATAACCACTTAGTCACAAAAGCTCTGATACAATGTTAAATGACCGTTTCATCACAATAGCTTAAGCTGTTGTGTGAGACCAACTTAATTAATTTTATATATTCTCTAACAAGTTTGATTAGACTTCGAATCATCCCAAGCTCAACTATTATTGAGTTCAACCCATAAATTTGGAGCTTGTTTGGACCTCAGATCAAGTCTAAACTTGAAAGTAAATTTTTGCTCAAACTCAAACCAGAGACTCTGAAGCTCATCTCAATCCAATTTCAAGTCTAATCAAATTCATACTCTTATCCCGAAGCTCAACCCAAATCTAACTAATTATTTTTAAGCTCAAGTTGTCCTCCCAACTTGTATGTCCAAGCCCAATCCTAACCTAACTCTTTTGTTTTGTTGAACTTAACTTGAAACCAAATTTAATCAAATCAAATTGAATGAGATGATAGATTCTAAAGCGTACAACTTTTAAATATTTTTTCAATGTAATGTCCAAATTTTTATTATTTAACTAACCTTTTATAATTTAATTAACTCAGTTCAAAATGTTAGTTCTATTTAGTATTTTCTGATTTAGCTAACAAATTTTGTTTTGTTCATAACAAGTATCTATATAAAAAATTGTTTTAATTAACTCAGTTCAACATGTTAGTTCTACTTAGTATTTTCTGATTTAGCTAACAAATTTTGTTTTGTTCATAACAAGTATCTATATAAAAAATTGTCTACTAATCATCTACGTAGATTAAAACAACAACGGTGTTTTAAATTTTAATCCACGTAGATTATTAAATGGCAATTAATTTTTCACGTGGACGCCTATATGTCAAGAAAGTGAAAGATCTTAATAATTAAATTAACAAAATCAATGTTTTAAGTATAATTTTTAAAGTTATAAAAAGTTGATTACTTAATTGAAAATTTTAAAATCTTAAATATTGAATTGAACAAATATAACTTGAAATTGGCTTTAATGCAATACTAATAATTTTCAACCAAAAATGTTATGAGATATGCAGTTAAAAAATGGGATATAATTATCAAACCACAAAACAAAAATTGAATATCAAAACTACTTTATAAACAACAAAAGTACTAAATAAGTCATAAATCCAAATTGATGGATGTTAATAGAACTGTCAAGACATTCCAAAGCACATATATGGTTTTGTTTTCTGATAAGCAATGGAACAACAATAACAAACTGAGGAACTAATTGAGCCAAGGATGACTTCCCAATGGGACAACTTGCAGCTGTATTTTCCAGGTGATGTCAAACACAGTCTGCTGGGAATGGTGTCTCGCATCGAATGGAGTCGTGGGTTCACAGTAGGATGGAGACTCGGTGGTTGCCACCACCAGGCATACCGACATGAGAAGGGTAACTGGAGAACTTGAAGCCTTGCCGCTGCTGGAACATTTCGTCAGCACTGTTGGTAGCACTCGAGACATCTGAGCAAGAGGTGGTGGAAGCACCATCTCTGCGGTGTTCGGGTTGATGAACTTCAGACTCTGACATACTTCCAGTCAAGTGAAGCTGAGTTTGAGCAGAGCCTGTGACATTCAGCCCATGGTTTGAGAGAGTAGGATTGGAGTCCTCGAGCTTTTTCGCGTTGAGGAAGCGTCCGCCGGAACCCCTTGCCCTCCTCAATGCATGAAGATGCCTAGATTCATGAAGATATGGCTGCGGAAACATTTGGTTGGCCATATATGAAGAGATATCATATGAATGAGCACAGTAAATGCAGGAAACTGAACTGCTAGATAACATATATTTAGCAGGTACAGGACATTGAGGATGAGGAAGGAAAAGCACACCTTACGACCTCGGATAAGTTTGTTCTGAGCCTCGAGCTTGGCTCGGTACCTTCGCCTCCTTAGAATTGCATTATATTGTTTAGCATTAACAAAAATCGGTTCATCTTCTGTAAGATCAAGAGGTAACGGCACTCTTGCAGGGAACATACTAAACATGGGATGAGGAATCTGCTGGCAAAATCATCAATTGATATCTTGTCAAAAAGGAGCAAAAAATACTCATCTTTGTGATAAAATGTTATGTCCAAAATGAACAGAAAAGATCTTACACTCAACCAAAGAATAAAGGTATCAGAATCTATACAAACCGTCAGAATAAATCGATACTCATGAAACCACAACAAGAATGTCCAACAGAAAACAAGGGACAATCAGTGATGCATGAGTCATATATAATAAAAGCAATAGCCTTTGGTAAACAAATGGAGAAGAATGTTCTTTCCCAGAAAGAATAGTAAAATATAAAAAGCAGAGCAGAATAAAAGCAAAAGAGATGCAATGTGAAAAGAGAAGGAAAAAAAAAGTATATAGTTTGCAATGGCATAATTCTCCACAGACCTCCTTTTTGAGGTTAAAGAACATTAAAAAAACAAAAAAGCATTACATTTGCCAAGCATTATACTTAAGAAGCCAAACAAGTTACTCCATGGGAATAACTGGTCTAAGAGTCAAAAGAATCATAAGGAGAAGCAAAAATGAAGTAGAACTCTTCCTAGATCAATGCAACTATAGATGATGAACTACTCAGCATTGGTGTATATGGGCGACAGTGATACATAAGAGAAAGAGAGCAAGAAGTATTATAAGAATAGAATATACCGCAGCCTGAGGCCCATAAGCAGTCAGTGAGCCACCAAAGTACTGTTCTGTGTAATGTAGTGGAACATGAGCCTGCAATGGCAACATGGTAAATGCAAAATTTGGAAACACCCGCAAATTTTTAGAAAAGTAACCCTCACCATAGTTTGAATATAGTCCACTTGAGAAGGAGGTAACAGAAAATCCTGAGTTCCCAATGATGAGGCTGATTTCAGCTGACTAGCCATAGGCTTCCCTTGAGTAACATTGTGTCCTAAGCATGCACAAGACAAGCAAAACCGGTTACTTATTTCACCAATCTTAAACAAAACATAGAACATCGATTTTGATGTTTGAGGAAATACAGAAACATAGATCAAAAAGCATCTATATTGAGGTGGCAATGAACCAAACAACGTCCAGTAAATTGGCACATAGTTTATATCTTTTCCTATTCTATTCAATTTCTTTCACATTCGAAGAAGTAGATTTCTCTCCAGAACATCCAATGATACCGTTACTATTGACATGAAACCATGGCACTTGAAGACTTTCTGCAGGAATTACTAGAAATGCCGGAAACAGGTTCTTTTGATTTCAACGCAATAAAGACTCGGATTTTAACGACATCTGAAGCTAATAATAAATTTTGCAGTTATGTTGAAATGATTCTTTTTTGTTCCAACATTACCTTCTCCCATGGGAGCTAGTTCAGGATAAGACTCACTAGTGGACTGTGATGAGGATGAATCCTGTTCTTGGACTTTAAAACTCACTTGTTTAGTACCACGAAAATGCTGTGGTGGAGCCAAGCTTAATCTCTCAGACAAAGATGAATGTTCAACATGTGATTCAACAGAATTTCCTAATGATGAGCAACCAACAACGTATGGAGAGGTTGAATGGGCAGAACCGATACCAGAGTCCTTCTTAGATGAGTTTTGCATTTTCATAAAAAAGGGATACAATGTAACCCGTAGTGATTGCGAAGTATCCAAATCTTAAGAACTAAAAACAGGAAATTTTCCGCTTGTAACTATCTCTTCCAATTGTTAGCCATCAGAATCCAGCTAAATTTGGCCTGGCAAATAAGTAACCACTTCAAAAAATCTTTTGAAGCAATAAAGCAATAAGAATCAAAAGATTAAGGAGCCTCAGATTAGATAGGAAGGGAACTGATATGCATCAAATGAGACGAACCAAGAAATGCACAAGGATCAAATGACTGACCTCTAACCTTCTTCTTAAACACATGTAGAGTTAAGTTCACAAATAATAACATGGAGATAGAGCTGAGTTCATAAATAAGACTACAGAAAATCAAAAAACACTTCATATAACAGCTAAAAATCAGGGAACAGTTTCCCAAGGCGAGCTTTTCTACAGTAAAAGCAAACTATCTGTAAACAATCAACATCCTCTCTTACTACAATTACTCGTGATTTCCATTGTTTCTACATCAAACTACTAATTCCTCCAGATTTTACTTGCTTGCGTGCGAAATTATTCTAGGCACCACAAGAAAGATCTGAAAGTTCATGTGCCATAAAAAACCAATAGCTCATTTCTTGTTGTGGCTACCATTGTACACCCTATAGAAATGACAACATTAAGCATAGCCTCTCCTAATCTCAAAGCTCAGAATTGACTGCGGTTGGGGACTCTTCTACATAAACAGTTGCTCCACAGTATCTAATTATCTTTCCACTCTCAGTAAAATTACAGCTAAGATGTAAAACGAACAACATGCAAGCTATGAAAGTTTTTAAAAAATTATTACTGGACGATCAAGGAGGAGATTAACACACAGAAATATCCAGTTCAGAACAATAGATTGACCAAGCAAGCTACAACATGCAAGAGAATATATTTGAGGAGAAAACCAAATGAAAACAGAACAAGAACACAATGAGAAAGCATCTAAAGTCATTAAGAAACACCAAAATTTGAATTGAAGATTTAATTTACTACGCAATAGACTTACATCTCAACTACAAAACCTCAAATCCTCAATTACGAATCATCCCAACATGCATGCAACACCTCGAAGCAAAATCTCAAACAGAAGGGAGAAACAAAAGGAAGGCCTAAAAATGGAAAGAAAAGGCAACATCTAAACAAGGTAAATCAACAACTAAGAAATACTCTTCCTACCAATACCATAATCCAAAAAGATCCCATCTTTTTCCACTTTAAACCCACCAGGGTCTCCTCACCCTCCTTTACTTGCAAAAAAATTGGAAATACTCAAACCAAGTGGACAAAAAACAAACCTTTGTATCACTAAAACAACAGCAAGAAGAAGAAGAAGAAGAGAGAAAGAAAGAAAGAGTCACAAAGAAGAGAAAATAAGAGAAACCTATGAACAGAAACAAGAGACAAACAAACAAAAGCTCTTACCTTTCTCCATATTTCCAATCCCTTTGCACCCCATAACTCCCTTTTTCTACCACTCTATTTTCACCCTCTTCCTTCAGTCTTCTCTCTCAATCTCTCTATGGAGGGTCTTTGTCTTTTGTGCTAAGACTCAACCAAGTCTACAAGCTACATTATCTCTTTTTTTCTCTCTCAACCATTACCAGCAGCACCTCCCCACCTTCTCCTACTCCATTCTTTCCAATATAATAAACCATTTTCCTGATCATTTTTATTACCTTTTATCATTTTAGTTTTATCTTTAACAACATTATAATCAAGTTAAGTACTTTTGTTTTTTGTCCTTTTGCTGTGATGTAATAATCAACATTATCCTTAATATTCAATTCAGAAGTCAGTGTGTCCCTCCTATGTTTAAGCTTCTGTTGCATCCACGCGCGCTTCTGGGACGTGGAGGGTACTGTGTGGAGTGTTCATATATCATCTAATGTGTAAGATATTTCCAACCTTATATCATAACCATTAGTTGATGAGTACATTACACCAAACTTGAGTTAAGCTTAAATTTCACTCTGAATTTAATTCTTTCATTTTCATTAAAAATACACTTTAAACTTTAATTTTTATTAAATAAAATTTTGTATTTACAAGATATAGTTAAATATAATAATATTAACAATAATTCAGTAAAAATCTTGCCGACACATAAGGTTTAAAGAGATCCAATAGTACACAGTCTTATCTCTAATTAACAGAGAGATTTCTTCTAAATAAATTATATAAAAACGAGTTATAATTAAATATACCCTTTAAATGCAAATATATTTACCTCATAAATTTATATATTTTAATGAAATAGTATTAAGTTAATAATGGCTAAGTATGATGACAAAAGAAAATCATTGCCCAAAGCTTTATGTCCACAAGAAGTAGTCAAGGGAATGCTTATTCTTGGACCACTTCCACCAATTTTAAAAAAATAATTAAATAAACAGAATATAAAAATTATCAGATCCAGATAGATAGATTATTACACTAACTCAAACTTAACGTGTGAGGCAATTTCTCATCTATAGCCAAGAAAATCACACCCCCACTGGAGCAAAACTAATGAAGCATTGATTAAATTAGTTAATCCTCCTATGTTACACGACAATGTTTTAAAAAAAGGCAAAAAAATAGGGGTGACATCGAGGCCTCATCAAGCTCGAGGCAATCGAACTATTGTTACGGATCTCGTACTGTATCGACCAAAAAGTGATACTAATTGGTATCAATCGGTATTTAAAATAGTGACTAAATTGCAAAAAAAAAAATCTTTAAAAAATTGAAACCCTAATGTTCGGATTCTCTCAAATCAATTTTCTTGTCTCTCCAGTTTCACTTTTCTAGTCATCTTCATGCCGCTCTCACTCTCCTTCAGTTGTCTCAACATAGTCTCAGCCACCTTACTATCTCTTCACCTTGTTGTTGTCATTGCCGATCGCTGAGATCTCGAGTCTGGCCAAACAATTTCTATCAAAGCCTTATTGAAAATATAAATTTGGAATGAAACAAGTTTATATTTTCAAACTAAACTGGTACCGATTGGTATTTAAAATATTGACCAAATACTAGATAGTTTTGCAAAAGCCAAAAAATCTAACTAAGATTCAAAATAATAATAATAACCTTAAAAAAACTAAAACCCTAATGTTATGATTCTCGTAATTCAATTTCGGTCGCCTCTCAACCCCTTGTCTCTCCAGTTTCACTCTTCCAATCGTCTTCACATCGCTCTCACTCTCCTCCAATTGTCTCAACATAGTCTCGGTCACCTCACTATCTCTTCACCTCGTGTTGTCATCGTCGATCGCTAAGATCTCGAGCCTGGCCCAACAATTTTTATCGAAGCCCTATTGAGCCCTAGACAACTAAGCCCCAATTGAACCTAAGACATTCGAGCTAAGTTCAAGCCCGATTGGGTCTGACCAACCTGAAGCTCGACTTAACTTAACCTTACTCCGGTCAATATTTTTAAGTGCCGGAGGAGACTTTTTTGGACACAGGTAAGCAAGTCATTTTCAAGATTACTTTATATCCAACTTGGTTAGCAATTTGGATACACATATAAAGAATAAAGTTATCAACAATATTTTTTATCACTAACTACACTTGTTATAAATTATTCATTTAACATTACAATCAAACCTCGTACACTCACAACTTAACTAATAATTATATATAATTTGTTATATTAATATTTATAATTACGTCATTTTCAAGATTAATTTAAACCCAACTTGATTAGTGGTTTAGACACAAAGGGATAAGAGTGTAATCAAGTACAAAATTTTATTAATACTTAAATCATTTTATTATTTTTAAAAACTATGTTTCTTTGTCTCAATAACACCTTAATACAATAGCAATCTAACTTATAATTTCATGTGTTTATTAGTATTGTGTATCAACCACACCTACAACTTACAAACAAGTTTCAATTATTGATTTGTTAGAATCTGAAGACAACATCATATTATGTCACATGTCTTTCACTATTTTTGGCACAAGCTAAGCATCATCATATTTTAATAGATGGAGCAGATAATAATTATATCTAACAAGTATTATATGGTGAAACGACATTAGCTCCTCCATCTTTAATCGAGGTCTTGAGTTCGAGTCTTAAGAATATAATCACTTTAAAAACTTGTAAAGGAGAGCTTTGCTATCCAAAAAGGGTCTTACCCGGTTTAAATCCGGGCTAGTCAATTGCCCATATGACACCAGATACCGGGTGGTTTAACCAAAAATTAAAAAAAAAATCTAAACTTGGAGCCTTTCCATTTCCAATCAAATTTAATATTCTTGATGCTATTTATACTTCTTATACACTAAGTTGATTATAAGTCATATAACCTAATTTTAGAAAACAATTTGCTCAAAAGCCATAGAATTTCCTAATTCGATTCTAGTTGTTTTTATTTTTGTAACAGCACATTTTCCCTTCACACACACATCTTCTCTAGTTACTCCATCTGCCTTTGTTCATGGCAAGAAGCCAACATTTCTGTTCTAAATGCACTTATTGACAATTTTTGCTTCTTTTGGCTCACTTCCTTCTCCAAACTCTCCAAATTCTGAAAGCCTCTCTTGTCCATTGCCTTCAAATCATAGGACATAACTAATTGTCAGTGTTGGGCCACTTCATCAAGTTAAAACTACTTAGTAGGCTTCGAATGTAAGAAGGGAAAAGGTAAGAGGAGTATATTACGCACCACAACTAATACCTAAAACTACCTTTTTTTTTTATGAAAACTAAAACAGCCAACATTCTAAATTACAAACTGGAAGAAGAGTAAACTGAGAAATCCAGTGTCAGGGTAGGTATAAATGAAAACATTACATTGGGTTGCTGAAACTGTAAACCACCCAGGGGCAGAACAAATCAACGTCCCCAAGGGGCACAATGGGGTCAGGAAACACGATAAAATTCTTCACTGAGAGTGCCAGAGGCTAGGAATTATAGAATTTTTTCCTCCTGAGAAGCCTCTCAATAGAATTTTATTCATCTTCAGAGTACAACAATCAGCAATCAGATAACTAGAATTCTCGCCCCTTGTAAGCCATTTCCTGCAAATCCAGCAAATTATGAATTCAGGTGACTTAGACATACGCTTCTTATTATTATCACAAAAAAGGCACAAAATCCATCTCACATGTTAAAGAACATAAAAGTATTTTATGGTCTCCAATGCTAGTATGTCAGCATGTCTTAATGACAGAAATTTCACAAACTTAGCTTCTATAATAAAATAGCAAAGTAATCTTCAGCAAAAAGTACATTCATTGACATTACTTACAGGTTGGTAACTTGGCATGTACAACACTTGCCTAGGGTGCCCTACAAGCATCTGTTGTCCATACTGAAATAAGATTAAAACACAGTTTGTTAGATTGAAACAAGGAGCAAAATGAAACAAAGTGCTTCTCAGGTCATGTCCTACCGGAGGTCCACCTGGATGAAAGTACGCCTGTGGTGCTTGCACTGGTGCAACCTGTGGATTAAATATGACAGGCTGGTGACCAGAAAATGAAGGTCCAATCTGCACGATTTGCCCAAGTTAGATATCATACTAACAACAAAATCCGAAAGCTAACAACTGCTCCAATATTGAACAATTTGGAGCTGGGAGATAAATCACGTCACCCAGATCATTTCCTTAATTATAAGTCAGACAACACATAAGATAGTACACCATTCAACAATTTGCCAATCATCACCAGAACTGATTCAAGGATTACTTGCGGACCGCACATTCAAGTTAGAATTTTCATTGATGCCACCTATACCATAACATTGGGAACAAAAATGGCATGCTAACACTTCGTCACTTCATGAAACACAAAGGAGACAAATTTGGAAGTCAACAAGCCATATCCTTATTTCACACTCACCCCAACACCCACAGGCATATGCATATGTGGCAGACTGGAAACAGTGGTTGAAAAATAGAAGGAGCCATCAGAGACTGGAGATGGAGGCCTAACTGGTGCCAGCGAAGGAGTAAAACTTTTTGCATTGGGATTGAGTTTAAATTCCTGAACAAGAAAAACAATAACAACAAATGTTAGCCATGATAAGAAAGAAACCTAAAATAGCCGCACTGCACATTTAAAAAGCTAGTCTATGCCCACATAACAGTTAGTATGCCTCTGTGTGCTTGCATTACCCATAAAGATGCATGATACCATATAGTAGCAGATTTGTGGTACCTTGGCATTGGGATTAAGGGTTGACTTCTCAGATGATAATGAACCCATTGATGAGCTTGGTGATAAACCAGGACCACTAGGAGCTGATGTAGCACCTATGCAATCCGAACTTGATGATGCAGAACTACCAGGTCGTCCTCGAGAGTTTAGAGAAAGGGTTTCTCCAACTCCTTTGGGAGGTGCTGCACAATCTGGCACTTCACTAGATGAGCTTTTCATTCCATGACTTCGTAATGGAACATGGGAGGGACGAGCACAGACAGCAGTATTAGGAAATGCTCTTCCTTTATCAAATATATCTTCCCTAACATTCAATGATGATTGAGAGTCTACACCGCAATATGCATACAGAACCTTGCTTTAGTATTTCTAAACAGAGTAACACTGAGTAAAGAGAGAAAGTGAATGTATCAATAAAAGTATCCCCCTTATGCATGAATATATTGTAAGATATCCGTGTTTGTTCAGTAGGAAATTCCCCCAATTATACCTCGTGCACACAATTTTCATGTTCCAAAGTGAGATAAATTAAAGCATTTCAAGAGATTACTCACCATCACTTTTTGGCAATTGAGCACCCCCATCAAGCTGCATGATACAACCGAAATTACAAGAAAAAGAGAAAGGTCATAAGAATATGTAAAAATAAAGGGAGATCACAGAAAATGTTGAGCAACTGAATTAAAACTGACCATCTTCTCTTCTACTAACTCCGCACTGCAGTCATTTCTTCCATGTTCAACATTCAGGTTCTCCTGCATCCTATAATAGCAATAAAATGTGCTGAGAAACTTCATGACAAGTTAAATCCTTGGACTCACAACTTCCACTACTTCAAAGAAAATGCAGAACGACATGTGATAACAAGAAAATAAGAACCTGATTTCATTATTTGCAGTGGAGTAACTGATAGAAGGAAGTTCAGATGCCAGTTGTCCAGTAAGATCATAAGAACCAGAAAGATATAAATCACCACTAGTACTTGATTGTGTACACTGTGCCTCATCCTGCATACCAAGAAACTTAGAATTATCAAGCATAAACAATAACCACCATCAACTTCTCCAAAAGATGGTTTGAGGAAGTAAAAACGATATCCTTGTAACTCTTACAAAACCATGAAGGGGACAAAACACTTGAAAAATGTCTTAGCAATCAATTAGAACGGGCTCCACTACAACTTAAACAGGTGAAACATAGATATGAGTGATCACTATTTAGCTTTATAGCATTAGTTATTAAATGATTGAAGTTGGTATCTATAACAGCCCAGATCACTCGACCACAGATATTGTCCGCTTTAAGTTGCCCATCGGGCCAAGGCCCTTACGGTTTTGCTCTTCCCACATCCGGGAAAACGCCTCTATAAGGAAGAGGTATCCGTACCCTTATTACGCGTACTTCATTCTCTTCTCCAACAGATGTAAGATCTCACAGTATCCACTATAATGAACCTTAAAACATGCAATCCATTGCAATTTGCAATAAGATAAAAAGCAAAATCAAAATTTAGAGATAATGTAGCTCATATTTTCTAAACCTAATTTAACATTCTTTGCAGGAGTTATCATTTTACACAAAATCCAAATCACACTAGATATTCGATTACGGTGATGTCTTACCCTACGACATAGTCCCTCATGGTCATAATTAAAATCTCAAAGATAGATGGAACCTCATAGGAACACATGAATGAATGTTCAGGAAAACACTAAAATCACTACGAAAGCAGTAACAGGAGGAGCTACCAAAGAAGAGCTTGATAACATGGAAGCTTCATCACTGATTTTCCCATGGTTATTTTCAGTAGATTTAGCAGAAGTAGGAGGATCTCCAAAAGTTTCACGGTTACAAGAATCCACCAGTATATCTTCGACATCATCATACCCGCTGTCATCTTCCCTTCCACCTCTATAGACTGATGAGTATCTAGTCTCTTCATCAATATCAAAATCATCGTGAAGGTGGACACCTCTTTCCTGTCGAACAAATAGACAGATGATAAATTTAATGACTAATTAACAAGAGAGAAAACACCAACAACAATACAACCTTACCTCAGCTAAATGAAGGTCCTGTGTCTCCTCACCCTCTATCTCTCTTGCTATTCTCATAGCTTCCCTCTCTCTTTCTCTCATCTGAGGACCCTTTTCAAGCTTTGTGGTATACAGCTCCTCATCAAATGTACTTTGTACACCAAAAAGCTTTGCATTTGCTTCAAACTGATCCCAACCCCTGACATGAAACAACGCCACATTAAAGTCTATTAGTCAAAGAAAGAATAGTAATTTTGAACAAATATTGCACAGGGCAGATATGATGCAGAATAGTAGATAGAGAAACCCCATCAATAAGACGAAAATCCTCCTCCAAAAACCCTAATGAAATACATCTCTTGTACCCGCTTTCTATAGTTTGTCATATTCAAGCAAATTTCTGATCTGATCAACATCAAATGCCAACATGGCATTCTCATCAATCATGTAACAAGTCAAATCATACAGATGAAATAACAATTAAAAATTATGATAAGACCGTGCAAACTGATGTTACTTTTCTCAACAAGAGGAAATAACAATTCAAAACCATGGAAAACTTTAAGCAGATGGAATTTGAGACCCGAAGCTCAATGAACATGTGAGTGACAAAAACTAATTGTAACCCTGTCTACACTACCAAAGATGACATTTTAAACAGAAGAACAATTACCAATAGATTCGGAGAAAGAAATGTTTATTTTAACAACCTATTCCAATGGCCATCAAATATATTCTCCAAATCTGGGCATTGCGGATCATCTTCATCAGGGATCCACCGTTCAAGCTCTCTCTCCATTTCTGAATGTCCTGATTGTGATATATAGGAGTCTATCAGAATCTCCTGCTGTTTTTCATGATGAAGCTCACTGGACATCCCATCCAAGGTAACAGAAACATCCTGCACAAATTGATCAAATTTTTAATCGAGTTGCATATAAAATATCTACATCTATATCCAGATATATGCCTATCACTCTTTTTCATATGAACTACATATCACTCGATAGCATGAACCAACAACAATAAATATGCAATTTCTCACAGAGATTAATTATGAAAGCAAAAATTGAAACAGAGAATATGTAGCAAAAACCTTTGCTATAAGTTGTACGACATCTTTTCCAGGTATAATTAAAGTCTTTAAAGGAACTCTGCTGAGAGATTCAGCCTTTTGTCCTCGAAGTGGAACATCCTTTGTCATGCGAGCCATCTTCAAGATGATTGCTGAAAGCAACAAACAACAAAAGTTGGAAGAAATACATTATATATTTTAAAAACTTTCGAACCGAATTGAAATCTAGTGCTATCATAAGTTCCTTCTACAAATGCAACAAAATTTACCAAATTCCTTCTCTATATTTGTTGTGTGACAAGTTCCTGAATAGACAGATCCATTTTTCAGCTGGACCTCCACACGATGTCCGATCAGACATGTCGTTAAGTATACCAGCCGATCACGTGAAGGGCTCTCATGAACTCCAGTTTTGATGCCAGCACCTGCACCCATGCTATGTCAGAAATAGATGCAAAAGTTGCAATTAATTTGGCAAAGAAAACCTAACCTGTGCTGCTTGATCTATTCAGGTTCAGCTTTCCTGATTGCATCTTATTTTCCATCTTCATTCCTCCTTCTCTTTCAGGTCTTCGACGAATATATCCATTGGCCGAAGATCTGGGCTGCATAGTTTGTTGCATGTTTATCTCAACAGAAGCAGCAGCAGCAGCCTACACCAGCAAAAAAATGACACAGAAATCAGCTCAATCTATTCTACTAGTTAATGATAAGTAACATACACTGGATCCCCAATCAAAAGCACGCAATTTGAAATAAATAGAAAATTAAAGAAATGAAAGATAAAAAAATAGGACCAAAGAAACAATAATAATGACATGTCAGTAAGGAAGCATCAATATACAATAATCTAGAAGGACTATAGCACTAGGACAAAGCAAATAATCCACGTATCTTGTCTAAAATTTAGCAAACCAATGCCTTGCTTGGTAATAAAGCCGCTTGTCATCAGTAGTCAATGTTTCACACAAGTAAGATACGATTATGATAAACTTACCCAGAAAAAGGTTCAAAAACGAAGAGATAACTCTCATGAACATATTTTGAAGTGTATACAATTGAATAATAATAAGAAAAACCATTTACTTCAACAATCATCACTGCCAACTACAAGTGCTCGGTTCTTCAAAGTCAAAAACTTTCAACCGATACGAAATCAAAAGGAAAACGAAATATCAACACTCTAAGAGGACCCAGAAGTGGTCCAAGTCAAAAACAACAGACAACATCAAAAGGGGACATATCTTGCATAATACTCACAGCTAGTACCGCAAAAGTCTCTTAACAATCAAAGCTGCAGCAACCAAAATCAATTCAAGCCAAAATCTAACAACCAATGGCATATTATGCGGTAAATCAATTGACATTACAACGCATTCCAAAAACAAAAAACCTAAATTGCAAAATCTTTACCCTATAAAATAAGTTTTCACAACATACACATCAAAATCAACAAAACAAGTTACCAGTAATTGCAAAATTGAACCTTACCTGAAGAAGCTGATATCAAAAAGACAAAGGAAAAGGAGAGGAACTGAACGAAGACCAAATCAATCAAATCAAATCAGCCAAACCCTAGAATCCTTCAAGTTGAAGATGGGGATAGTTGGGGTGAGCGAATTAGGGTTAGGGGTTGAGGAAGTTTGGGTTTTTAGGGTCTACGAGAAAGGAAAAGAAGAAGAGAAGAAGAGACGCGGGAATCACGAGGCTTCAGCTATACAAACGTAGATACAAGTAGAGAGAGAGAGAAGTACCGATTTGATCTAAGGCAAGTGTACTTGACGAGAGAGAAACTGCAACTTAGAGAAGAGAAAATAAGAGAGAGGATTACGTGTTCGCGTGTGTATTTTACATTTCATGGTTCGGCGCCTTCGATGCGGTTACTTTTACCCTTTTAACCCCGTAAACCTATACTTATCCACACAATTATTGAACTAAATTTAAAAAAAATAAAAAATTTAAATTATGAAACAGATTTATGTCTTCATTTTAAATAATTTTTTTATTCATACTCTAAAATATGATTTAACCAAATTTGTTAATTTAAATATGATATATTGACTTCAAATTAGACCAAATTATTTTTGTCATTTTTAATTTTATTTTAAAACTATTAAAATTTTCATTTACAAAAATGACAGTAAGAGGAAAATTAGTAAATCCTAAATACCAATAATTAAAAAACTCAATCGGTGCAACCTGTTCAATCGTAAAAGTTTTGAATCATCTAATTTTCTCACTCGTTTTTCAATTTTTCGGTTCGATTTACTTTAATAATTTTTATTGTTAAAATTTATTAATTTATTACTTAATTGGTCTATTTTAGTAAATTAATAAGTTCTTTATTAAAATTAATTAATTAATGTGCTTTAAATTTTTTAATTAAATTTTAAATTATTTAATAGATAAATATTTCAAAAATTTTAATTTATTTAATCTTTAACTGATTTTATGATAATTTGACACCAGTTAAATCTTAAAACTCTTATATTTTCGGTTTAATTTTTTGTCTGATTTTTAAAACATTGATAAATACAAAATATTTTGACTTTGAGTCAATAAAGTTAAAAGCCAAAATGGACTTTCAAACACTTTGGTCAAATCTAGTTTGTCAAGTGATTCACCATCTTAATCTGTCACGTACGTGTTTTAAATAAATAATTTGACAGATTAGCAACTCTAAACTAAAAGAAAACATAGTTAGCTCAAGGTGATGATTAGGACCTCTCTTGCAATACAAACCTAATCTCCAACAGTTAAAACTGTTTGAGGAGTCCAATTAAGCGCTCAGGTCTCATGATTTCCAGCATTTGGAGACGCTTGAGGAGACTAGAAGTTAAGACTCACAAAGAACTTGCTTTAAGTGTTGGTGAAGGTTCTTAAATGCCACATAAATGGCAGATTGGCGCTTCCTAGTTCTTTTAGAATTCTACTGCAATGGCAACTTTTGGAGAAACATAACTATATATACTAATACTATGGACATTACAGGAATTACATGTTCTGCAACTCCAACATCATTAAACATATAAGATAACTTCATCTCTGCATCAAGTTTTTTTCTGGAAAAAGAATCGCTAAAAAGAGCACAAGATATGGGCTGTACTTAAATAAATAAGAACTAAGAAATAACTAATCACTACTGCAACTCTGTCCACAATGTTACTAGACCTGCATCCAGAGTTTTGCTGGCTTACTTCTGAGTTATGCAGAAGTATTAAGATGCCTTGTTTGATGGTATGATATTTAGGAGAAGGCATAGGAGAGAAGAGGCACAAGTGCCGTAGTTGGCTGTTGCCTTTAGATCATTAAGAAGCTCCCAGGAGCCAAGTCTCTGCATGAAAAAAGATGAACAAGTTCCAAAACCATATATCAGTATCACAACAAGAACAAAACTTGAGTGCTGCATTCTCGCAAGCAGATCATGAAACTTGCAGAAAGATCAGTTCTTTCTTTAGGGTACATGGGAAAGAAACAGAAAATTACATTGGTATCACAGAGTTCGAAGCCCAAACAAAGAAGCAAACTCTAAGACAAGATAACTACAGCAGGAAGTTATGTAGAAAACGAATAATGGCAATGATTAAAAAAAAATTGCAGTCTAAACTTTAGCGTTACACTTTGATTCACCATGATGAGGAACCACATACCACTAGCAATTATAGTTGTAGGTTGATCTTGTCAGACCACTTAAAGATATCTGAATAAACTCTATCACCTCCCAAATCCTCTCCACTAGCTCCGGCTGCCACCCTCATAATGTCCTCAACTAAAGCAAAATTTCCCATTATGTCAACGTGGGCACCACTCTGTGTGCCCCGACCTTCAAGAAGATTTGCAGGAGGAGAATGATCATACTCCCTTATGTATGTTCTAATTCCAGAAGGATTAAATCTGGTTTTCCCACGCCAACCTTTAGCACACATGAAGCCCGCGCTTAAAACAGGAACTGTCTCATCACCATCAACAATATAGACTCCATCTTTTAAACAGCTGCCGTCAGTTTCGCCATCAGCAGATGTGTCAATTTGAAAAGGGATGTAGCAGTCAGCGGAAGGAGATAACTTGTACACATAAGCTCTTTCAGTTGGTATGCCAACTCCATACAATGAAAAGATCTCCATTTCTGGAGCATCCGGTAACCTGTGATAGCAGTAGTGTGAGAACAAAGACCGGATAAATGAGAAGACCTGATAAATAGAAAGACCTCATAAAATTTATAATGACTTCACTGCAAAAAGAAGCAAATGAAAGAGTTATGAATAACTGAGTAAAGGAAAGTTATCAACAATGCAAAAACTGCAATAACGATGGGCTGAGACATACATCAGACTGCTATACATAGCTCGGTATATTTTCCAAATTAGTGGGTATGTAAGCTTGCCTAATGAGTTTAGGAAAAAAGCAACAATAGGGAGGCTACTGTGCAGCACATTACAAGCAGCTATCAAGTAGAAGATCCACGCTGTTTAGAAATTGTTGATTAAGTATGCAGATTCTTACTTTGTCTCCAGAGGATTTGACCAGTATTTATAGTGATTGTACTTTGGATCATCCAAATTGTCAGCAATTCCATAAGAGAAATGTGCACTACCACGCTCCATCATTTTTGGGGCAACAAAATGGAGTAGATCCACAATTGATCCAGATGTATAAACCTTGTATTCTGCAACAGCTTTAATACCTCCAAATCCCATGTCATGATACTCAGTCCACAAATCACGACAGCTTGTGTTTGCAACACTCTGACCTTTAACAGCACCCTGCATATCAAGGATAGAATAAATCATTGAAACAATGAAATGTCATTTGAATTCCTTAAAATCTCATATTCCTGAAGAGAAATATGGAAAAACATGATACGAGACATTAGATTAAACTTTCAATAACCAATGAACAGATATTTAATAACTTACCCTGAAGTCGATCCTTTCAATTTCAGAGGATTTTGCCTCTGCTACATCTTTTCCAAATGATATCATTCTACCATAATAAGTATTCTTTCCTTGAGTAACCTCATCTCCATTGTCTTTGCCCGGGTTCTGGGTTTCATTATTTCGTTGACTTTTCTTACTAGGAACATAGCCATCCTCAGGTGACCAGTCAAGATCACCCCAAATGGTGTCTCCACCTCTTGGTATCATTGACATGGTTGAATCCCAGGTTCGAGACATCTTCATTACATGCTGCAATGTCTGAAGGCGAAATATATCATTGTCCAAGAAACCTGGTGCAATGGCCCTGCATGTTGATCAGACAAGATAAATCCAAAGATTTGCATGTGATTGACTAATAGGACGACACAAACCAGAAGCTTTTAGAAATGACTAGAAGCTCTCTGAAGAGTCTTAAGTACATGCAAATTTTTGCTACCAGAAGAGTATAGACGAGTTCACAGCAAGTTTTGAGTTTTTCTCATGCACTGAACAAAGGATGTTCCTTACTCTAACAAGTTATACACATTCAGCAACCAAAAGAAAATGCCTAAACTGGAGGAAGTAAACTATATGAAAACCTGGCCACCGCAATATCCCTTGCTTCAGCGGAGAAAAGGCCAGCAACAGCTTTTGGAACACCTAAAAATGGTCCACCAATATTCATCACTGCCTTGATGTATTTTGAACACCAGCCTGGTCCACCGCCGCCGCCCATGGGAGCAGGCGCTTCAACCCACTTCATAAAATGCAGAAAGTACAAAACGCCCATGGAATGTGGAACAATAACTGCCTTGTTTCCACCATTTGTAGCAACCATGAGTTCTATATTGCTCTTGATACGGCTCAAAGTTTGATCACGTACCTGATTAATTAAGTCCAACATGTAATTTGCAGAACATACAACACAGGTTCATAAAAAGTAATTCTATAACACCAAGAAATTCAATCTAAGAAAAGAAATATAAAAGGAAACCTCAGTGTTCTGAAATGATAGTCTCCAATCATACGAGGCCATATACATTGTTTTCTCTTCATATCCAATACGAGCCAAATTAGCAATCAAAACTGCCCACACAAAATAGCCTGCAGCAAAGTAATCAGCAGCCACAAGTCCAGAGACAGGTCGGACCCTAATACCAGGAGGATCTAGTCCAGTTTCATTGTCCAGTGACATATGCTCTACCCAACAAAGAGGTCTGGAATACATTCAACATGTCAATGAAAAGCAGCTGATGAAGAACAATAACATTCTGTAAAATTCATCAGTCAACATGCAACCGATTGTAAGAAGACTATCATCAGAAACTTTTATTGCAAGTTGCATGATGAGGAATTCTGACTCAAGAACAAGAACTAAGTGATTCTAAAGATATCAGTTTCAGAAAGAATATTTGCATAAGTAGATGGTGCATTTAGTTGGTGCCAGAAACATAAATCTTCTATTCAAATGGCTAATCTTTTCTTGTAACTGTTTGTTCTGAAATGCAAACTTTATGCTCCTAGTTAACTAGCATAAAAGGTAATCTAATAAATGCCCATAGCTATAACTGAAGACAGTGACCGTTAGTTTGGGCAACATCAGGAAAACAGATATAAGACCCCTAATTCTTTTCGTTTTGCTGATATAAGCGTGCTAACTAAACAAAGGTACTTTCTTTTTTTGTATCATTTATCAATCACCCACACAATTCCCAAAAAAGGCAAGTACTTCATCAGTCAAAACTATTGATATGGGAATTCCCAAGTCTGGAATCTAGGTGATAAATCAATACATACACACTAAAATAGTTAATCATATGCTCACATCACTGCCAAAAATCAATAAAACTAGCATTGCAAAATCTAAAACATCATATCAGTCAAGTCATACAAACTCTCCAACAATGTCCTCCAATTCAGTGACCAAACCAGTAAGTAACATAAAGTTCAGAAAACCATCAATCTACCAGTAGATTCAGAACACCAACCAACGAACAGAAACAACCATACCTTTTATAAACCTCTCCAAAAGTTCCACCCCATAGCCGTTTCCTGAACAACCCATCAGCACACTGGTGACCTTCCCACAGCTCAAGCCCAGCCGTAACAATTCCAGGGACAAAAACCACTGGATGTTTAACCTTAAGGCCTTCATTCCGGAGCTTAACACCAGGCGGGTCCGGCGAGGGTCCAGTGATCGCCTCAGTTACGTACTGAGGGAAAGAAGCAGGCATTACGTTGTAGAGAAACAGAAGAACCCACCACGATATGCATATGCAACCCACCAGCCAACAACAGTTGTCTACACAGGACCATTTCGGTTTCTCTTTTTTGCCCATATCTTTTCTCCATTTCTGCGTCTTCTTCTTACTTTTATCTTCTTCCTCTTCTCGTTCTTCTCGTTCCTCCTCACTCGGGGTCTTAGAATCCGATGTTTTGGCGGCTTCAGCTGGCTTCCTACGGCGAATTGAGGCCATTTCCGGGGCAGTCTTTAACGTGCTTCTCTTTTTTCTGTTTATTTTATTAACAAAAACCGAAACTTTCACACAATTTATAACAGAAAAGAACGCAACTTGGGAACGAACCTACTTCCTTCCTTCACCGTCAAATGATTCAAAAGAAGTATAATATAAATAAACATTTACATGAGAAAGAAAAAGGGTCTAGCTTGAATTGTTTATTCACGTAATATTGAGTACAAAGATCGGATTTTTATTGAAACGCTGATGTGATTAGAGACTAAGAGTAGTTTAGGTTCCTATAGAAAGAGAACAGAAAACTGAGCACTGACGGGTGAGAATCAGATTGGGTGGGGGGAAGGTAGAAAAGTTAGGGTGGGGTCCTGTTCAGATGGGCTTATTATGTAACTGAAAGATGTCAGAAAACGAGTGGGTTAAGATCGTTGAAAATGGGTCCCATGTATTAAACCAAGAGACGTGTTGGATTTTGACTGGTGGTAAATGAATATTCTTTTTTTAATGAGATAAACAAACAAGATAGAATAGTCTCGGTTCCCGAACGATGGCTCAGAAATTCCCACCAAAACGGCAAGTCGTTTCCCTTCACTTAGTCATCACATTCGAGCATCTAGAAAACCTTGACCAAACTTAAATATTATAATATTTTGGAAATTTTAAATAATTTAATTTGTTATCGTGAATGGTTAAAAAATACGGTTCATTTGATTAATTTAATCATACAAATTTTAAATTATTTAATTTTTTAAATCAGTGTATTTTAATAATTTTTATTATTAAAAATATATTAATTAATTAATTTTTATAAATCAATTAATTTTTATTTAATAATATTTTAATTAAATTTTAAATTCTTCTTTTACAATTAAAGATTTAATTCCGGTTAAATTTATTAAACATTCAACCTCTTATTTTATCAGTTTAACTTTCAATTCGTTTAAAGATTATAAATTATACACTTTTTGATTTTTTTTCCCCAATAAATGCCTGCTTGTTGCTTTGACCGCACAAGCCATCCTATCTCCAATAGGTTCACGTTAGTCTGCTCTAAACTCTTTAGTCATTTTTTTGGAATTCAGATCTTCTGTCTAATATTATGATGTTTTATTGTGTACAATAAATCTCAGTCATTTATTTATGTAGGGCTTATATGAAGTTCATATAGGTCCTATAAAATAAATAGCTGAGATTTTATGAAACAGAATAAAACTAGACAGAAAATCTGATTTTATCTCTTGGAATTAGTATTTTGGATTTGGGCTTCAGGGTAAGAATTCTGAAGCCCAGACCCAAGTCTGACACAAGGTCGTGAAGTCATCGTGCAAGATTTCCACCCCAAACTCCCCAGCTAGGATGACAGAGAGCTCAGGTATGCTTTTCAATAATCTCATGACAATAAATTATTTTAATCTTAAATTTAAATAAAGTCAATTTTGATTAATTTAATTAAATCTAATCAAAAGGGCATGATCTGTAATAAAAAACTTTAACGTATTAGAATAAAAATAAATGATCTCTCATAAAGATATTATTCTAATTTTTTTAATCTTTTAAACATTTTTCTTCAGATATTTGGTGTTGTAATTAACATTAATATTTTAATTACGTAATATCTTCCTTTTAGTTATTTAACGTAAATAATTCTTTTTTTGTATATTTGTATTTTTTATCTTTTATTATTAATTTTACCATGTTATAGTTAATTGATAAAATTATCTTAAACTTTCAACTTAAAAGTTATAAATTTAAATGAGAATAAACTTCCAACTTAAAAGTAGAGAAGTTATTTCCGATAAATACACATGCTAATATGACATGAAGATAACACGAATATTTTAAAAAATAATAAAAAATAAAAATGTAATAAAATAACTAAATACATAAATAATTAAAATAAAGTAATAATAAATAAGTAAAATAGAATAATAATAATAGCTTTCAAAAAACTACAAATCTTCATTTAAGTTATGCAAGTTTATAAGACAAAGTTATTACAAAAATGGCAACACAGATATACCTAATATGTAGCATTTGGGCTAAAAAGTAACAAACATAATTGATCACAAACGATTTGCGCAAACTTAAATTTAATCAGTCAACAATATGGAAATGATCATGAAGTCACCAGCAGTTGGTCACCCATAAAACAACTAAAGACACATTTTTTATATCTTCGGTGGAGTTAAACTTATATTTTTTAATTGTCATCAATATTTTATTGGATTCGATAGGGAGGAGTTTGACAAATTGTTCCTTAACTTAGGGTATTAAGTTATTAATGACTAAAGAAAGGATGGTGAAGCCGAGTCATATTTCTTAAGAAGAAAATTAACGTTTTGACTGATTAACTAAATCTATAAGTCTACATTATAATAGTTTTATGTACTTTTAAGAGCCTCCCTCAAATTGTCTAACCTAACTGCGTAAGGACATAACTGATGCTTCTGACCATAGGAGTAGCATGCAGCTGTTTAACTTTTGTATTTATCTCCCTTGTAGTAAAAAACAAAAACAAAAAAAAGACATTTTTCATGCTTTACATTTTCGGGTATAAAAGAGGAAAGCTACCCATAGCTGCGAGATATAACAACAGTATCTATCTCATACCCACTAGCAAAAATACTGTAAAGCAAAGTGCTTTATATGAAAGCAAAAAGGATTTCGTCTTAGTGATTTAGATACTGAGGTACAAGCAAATCCTCCAAACCTTTTCATTAAACACTCACGTTTTTACAAGCTCCAATCGACCAAATCTTTTCGTAAAGTTATGTCATTAACAGCTTAAACACTATTGTTAAGTTACTTGCTAGAAAATGATTGGCTTATCCTTGACTTTTCGAAAGGATAAAGTCAAAAGTTAAAGAAACTGGCTTGCATAGACCATTCCATAAGATCATTCATGTCATGATTCTCATTATGGTTCCCATTCCCAAGTAACGTTATCTACTTCCCAACATGGAATATGATAGTTTTGGAAGTATGATTTAGACTTAAATATGGTTTAAAAATTAGTTACTTCAAATTTAGTTTGTTAACTTTAGATTGAGACCGAACTTGTTATCCAATTCTTGAACCTTTTTTTTACCCATTTGTAGAGATGATATTTGGGCTTAGGCCTAATATGTGGCCAATAAGCTAGCTCCTAATTGATCAGGTCTCGAGTTTAATTTAACAAAATTTATCATGAATTTGAGCTTGAAACTTGACGCTTATAATAAAAATGACATCGTTATTTTATTTTTAACTCACATATTAAGATGATATTTTAGCCTAGGCCTAACATGTAGTCAACAGGTTAGCTTCTGATTGATCAAGTCTTGAGTCTAATTTATCAAAATTCATCATGAGCTCGAGCTCAAAACTTGTCATTTATAAAAAAAATGACAGCGTTCGATGTCATTTTTATTATAAGTGTCAAGTCTCTAGCTTTAAAAATAAATAAAATAAGTTAAATCGGGTCGAATCAAGTTAGAGCTCGAGTCCTATCAGACTTTTAGGTTCAAACTTAGTCCAACTCATTGCCGTTAATATTCATACGCTCTCATTATTGACATTATTTTTAAGAAAACGACTTTTTTTTTTAATTAAAAGTAAAAAAAAAAGAGGTCAAATTGGGTCGGGCCCAATGAGTCAAGTATCCTCTTAGTAAAGGCAAAAATTATCTATCAGTACGGATACATATAGTAAAACCTCACCATTATAGATCTTACTTGTAGATCTCAGGTATCGATCATTTTTTCGTCCATACACTAAAATCAAACACATTTTTTATTTCATGGACTGAAAATCCTAAAGTTCTGAAGCGGGTAAATAAGGGACTTGGAGTTGGGAAACTAACATAGTCCCATCATCACTGACCTGAGTCTCTAGTAATGTCATTGATCGTAATTCGTACGTAGTTAAAGGGGCAAACCTTTTTGGGTGAGTGTGTGATGATGGGAGCTGTACTGACTAAGATCTGGTAAGTGTAGAACCAAATGATGACCATCTTCACGTACTTTATACAATATGATCTGGTTCTGACTAATGGCTCAGCTCTGCGCCTCTTATCACTTTGGCTTTTGTACTGTTCTTTTGAAAGGTTTCACCATTTGTGATAAGTAAACTTTGCAATGAGCTAAACTAAGAGGTGGTTCTAACTCATCTCCAGAATTTTGTTTCTAATGATTTAAGTCACCTTATTTTAATTTAATAAAATGCATTTTTAAAATCTAAATTAATTTATTAATTTTAAATCAGACGGAACCTAACTTATAATCTAAAATTTAATTTTTGTTTTTTTATTAAAAGTTAATTATTATAAAAACCAAAACTTTCGTCAACTTTTCAATTATAACTTGGAATTTAAAAAATAGCAATAAAATACTTAAATTTTCAAAATTTTTCAATTTTAGCTCAAACATTAAAAAGTATTATTAAAATGCTCAATCTTTCAATTTTCTTCAATTCTAACCCAAATTTTAAAAAGTAACAATAAAATAATCAAACTTTTAATTTTCTTCAATTATAGCCCAGCGTTATTCGTTGTTATCTTAATGTCCTCAACTCTTTATTTTCTATTTTTTCTTCTGACTTCTCAAACTACTTTCATATTATAATATACTGTATCAGTAAGCTCTTCATTTTTAGTTCGTTCTCCTAATGCCCTTAGTGTAAAGACATCAGGGCCGTATAATATGAAAATTGAAGAGTGAGGGAATCAAGAGAATAAATTGAAAATAAAGGGTAAAACTGAAATCAAAGTGTAAGGTCGTTTCTGGAACACATAACAAGTCACGTCAATAAACTTAACGAAAATATTAACATTGAGCTATAATTGAAAAAATTGAAAGTTTAAGCATTATATTGCTACTTTTTAAAGTTAAGACTATAATTGAAAAAATTGAAAGTTTAGACATTTTATTATTATTATTTAAAGTTAGGGTTATAATTAAAAAATTAACCAAAATTTGGGGGTTTTTTTAGTAATTAACCCTTTCTTAAAAAAAACAAACAATATTGACAATTGATAAGGCTGAATCTATTTTTTAAATGTATGACCAACTTGAAATCTGAAATTAATTTTAAAATTTTAAACTTTTAGACTTTAAATTAAAATTTTTAATTTTAATTTGAGCCTAATTTTAATCGAGTTAATTAAATTTTATTGTTAATTTTGAAATTAATTAAATCTGGGCTAAAATGCTAACTTAATACCAAGTGCTTATTAAGTAGGGGGAAAACATGTAAATGTGAGGGATATAAAATATCTATTTAAATTTTCTCCAATTATAAAAATAGACATGAAAAGAAAATCTCATATAACATTATGTGGCTTCCTTTACTTATATTTTAAGACTTGACAATTAGACATCACAATTAAATCAAATCATTAAAAAACTCAATTGGTTCAATTAGTTTAGTCGTAAAATCTTAAGTTCTCCAATTTTTCGATTTAGTTTTAAATTTTTTAGTTTGATTTATTTTAATAACTCATATTATTAAAAATTGACTAATTTTTATTAATTAATAATTAATTCTAAACCAAAATAAATCAACTAGTTTTTGTTTAACAATATATTTTTTAAATAAAATTAAAAAATTTCAATGGGTAATGACAATTTCTTTCAATCGTATTTTAAATTGTTTAATTTTAATCAGCCTTACGACTGTCTAATATCGATTAAATCTTATCGATTTAACTTCCGCTCTAATTTTTAAAACATTGATTAAATATTAATTAACTTAATTTTTTATAATAACTCAGGTTAATGGTAAGCAAATAGTACCCTTGTATCTTAAAAGAATTAATAAGAATAAATTTAATTATAATGTTGTATTAAATTTGATGAATATAAATCATAAATTCTAAAGAAGTTTTGAGGTTCTAAATCAATTTTCAGTTACATGAGAAATAGTGTCCAATCATAAATAACTTTTAATGCAAAAGGAGGATAAGGAAAACGACATGGAGAATTAGGGGAACGACAAGTGGATCCTTTTTTTATGGGGATCCCTGAAAGCCCTTACACAGCCTTCCTGCATTGGATGGTCCCGTTCTCTGATCATCGGGGTCCATTCCATCACATAGCTTCGTGATAAAATTTCACTTCGTCCCATCATATTGAACTCCTTTTTTTGTTTTTGGTCTAACTAATTTTTCAATATTTTTAATGAATTTAATTGTGTAATTAAGATTTTCAATGATTAAAATCTGAAATCTTCTTAGAGTTCATTAAATGTAAGGGATCACCTGCCTCTTTATTTCAAGATTTGTTGAATTTCTTAAGATAACTTAAGGAAAATGATAAGAATTATAGCGATTAAAAAACTCAGCCGGTTTAATTAATTAATCGTAAAGATTTTAAATATGTTAACTTTTCGGTTCATTTTTTACCTTTCTTATTCGGTTGATGTTAATGACTCTTGTTGTTAAAAAACAATCAATTTATGAATTAATTAGTCGATTATTGTAAATTAATAAATTTTTACAAACAACAAAATCAATTAATTTTTGTTTAATAATTTATTTTTAAATTAAATTTTAAATTCTTCGATCAATAAAGACAATCTCTTTCAATCATATTTTAAATTATTTAAATTTATCTAATCCTTAGTTGGTTTTTCAATTATAGATGTCAATTTTAGCTTGGTTCGACCCGATTTTAGCCCTAGTTTTTCAGGCTACGAACTGAGCTAGGCCAAACACAGGCCGACTTGGCCAATTGAAATGTCAAAAATTACGTTGTTTTATGAAAAATACTTCATTTTTAATTTCTTTTAAAAATATAATCGGATGGTCGGATTGGCGAGGACCACACTTGGCCCATCCTGCCACGAGCGGGTCGAGCCTGGGCCACTCTTGGCCCGGCCCAGCCCAACCCGATTCATTGACATGCATATTTATAACGATATAATACTGGTTAAACTTTTTAATCCTTAAATTTATTGTCTTATCGGTCTAATTTTTAGTTTGATTTTTAAAACACTGGAAATTTAATCGAAGTATATCGTAAGTGGACCACTTTTTATTTATTTTTTAGCTAAATAGAGGTAGTAACTTATATGGATTAAGGAGCTTTAATTTGATTTTTTTAGTGTTTAATATAACAAGGTTTACAAAATTAATGAATATTAAAGGCGTGAAGGTCTTGGATAAATAAATTTAAGATTCAAAAGTGATTATGTCAAATACTTCCAAAATTAGAGGCAATCCATTCCCAAGTTTCTGATTCACGTGACATTGTCATTGACCATATTAATGTTATTCATTTTTAAACACATTCTTAGGTTTATACAACTAACCATTAAAGAATCAATTTAATTCTTAAACATTTATATAAAAAATAATTAACATCTTAAATTTTAATTTTTGTCAAATAAGAACATGCCCCAAAACTTGAATAATATATAACACATCTTTTATTTAAAATAATAGATTAAACGTTTTACCAAAATCATTATTTATTTGATAAAAAATACAAATTTAATATATTTTTTTAGTAAAATTTTAAGGGTTATATTTTTTTATCAAATTTCAAATAAAGAAAACCCATGTTGGATGTTATTTAATAGTTTTGTTTGGGGCAAGTAGACACATGAAAAGGAAGTGTGTCCTATAAAAAATGCCACTTTGGACCACCTCTCCTTGATGCTAAGGAGGCTTTAACCAATGCATTGAAGTTGGGGAAACAAGTAGAATTTTGTACCTTTTACTTTGGTGGACGAGTACCATATGCTAATCTTACATCAAACTCACTTGGTTTAAGAATTATTTTTGGATAATACAGTCTCTTTATCAAGTACGAATAAGATTGCATATTACCGAACACTCAACATAATTCTAGTTAATGTTATTATCATACGATATATTTTTTTACATTAAATCCTTTGTTTCAGTTACTCTGTTACAATTCTGTTCTATTAAATCTCATATATACATATATGTAGGGTTTATATAAATGTGTGAATAAAATTTAACGAAACATGGTAAAAATATTATAATCAAAACATGAGATTTAATCCGCTATTTTCTAGTTCTTGGCATATCTTGTACCTTCACTGCCTTGAAAGTACCAAGCCCCAGAACCAGAACCAGAGCAAAGCAACTGAGCTCCTTATTAGGTCACCGTCACAACTTTGAGGACCTTCTAAAAGCTGAAGTTTGGACTTTTTTGGGACTTGTTTGCAAGACTCCATCCAAAGCAATCTAATTTGTATCATTCCAATTGCAAAAAGTGGCTCAATGGGTAAAGTTTGTTCTTTTGTGTCCACTAATTTAAATATTTTTAAATTCAAATAATTTGAAGAATGAAAATAAAGTTATAAATATTAATTGAATCAAATCTCTTATTTAATAATCATAGTTACTGATAATATTGTGCTTATTCACCATTTAAGGTAATAAATTATTTTAAATGTACATAATCTTTTTTAGAAATCCATGTAATAAATATACATAATCTTTTTTCTTTTTGGGATAATCAACAGTTTATATCAGCAAGAAGTAGGAATATAAGGCAACAAAATCTTATAATCCTCAAAAAAAGAAAAAAATCTCAACTTAATATCCAAGGTTGTGCTAAAAATAATGCAATACACTTAACGAAGGATCAGTCAAATCGTACTAGGAAAGAACCAATCATGTCTGATATAACATATCAACAAAGATCATACCTTAACCATCCACCATTAATGCACATGTAATGAACACATGATCTAAAATTAGCCCCAACACCTACTGGTCTAAGCCTAAGAGAGCAGTTAGTGAGTCTCCTTTGGCCTTTGGCCATACTAGGGTGGCTGTGTCTCACTGGAAGTGACATCTCCACAGCTTCCACAAGATGCCAACTCTAATTCACCCATAAAACAGACGCCCCTTTAAACCTTTTTGGCTATCTTAGCTTCTTTCTTTATGCTGTTTTGAGCTTAAAGTTTCAGTCTTTACATCTTGGGTCATGCTGTGAAGTTTCAATCTTTATGTCATTTTTTAAGCCAAGTCCCTGCATGTAAGAGAGAGAGAGAGAGTTGCTTCTTTCTGTTACTTAGTTGTTACTCATCCTTACTGGCAATGAAGAGCATTAAAAATGGAAACTTTAATGGGAATACAGAGTTGTAGCAGAGAAAGAGAAGCAAAGAAAGGGAAAAGAAATGAGAGGAAACTTCACACATCGCCGTAAAACAATATGCTTTGAGATTCTCCATTAATGGTCATTTCATCTTCTTCCTCCTTGTTCCCTTAGCATTCTATGCCTCGCTGTCCTTGGAGATATGCCAGACTTGTGAATATGAACATAAACCCACATCTGCTATATCTGTGTTTTGGATCTCATTGAAAGAAGCTGAACCCATTTGCGGCGAAGTCTCTGTTTCTCAATGTGAGCATGTTTGAGCTTTCCAACCTTTCTGTTCATAGAGGTTTATGTGTAGGAAGTCTGCTTACTGATTTGGATTTGTGAGTTGTTTACATGGTGGCTCTGATCTATGTGAATATTGTCTGTCTGTATGTTTTGTGTTCAGATAGATAGTGGTAGAAGAGAGAATTCTGGGAGATGTTGACGTGTATAGCGTGTTCGAAGCAGCTTAACAATGGATCTCTGCACCAGAGAGACAGAGAAGACGACGACGACACTATGGAGACACCGAGAACCAAACAGGCTATTAAGGCTCTCACTACTCAGGTCCGTTGAGTATGTCAAGAAAACGGATTTTTTAATGCCTTTTTCTGCTCTACTGTCCGTTTCTAGTTCCTGAGAAAAAATGGGAGAGGAAGGAAAAGGGATGTCTTTTGAAGTCTCTGATCGGGAGAAATTTTTACATAACAATAGCTTTTGTCTTTCTTCTTTGTGTTTATATGTATTGGTTTTCTAGTCATGCCGTGTGCTTTTCCATTTGTCCACTTTATGGGAACGAGACAGAAGGTAGAAATTTGAAGGGGGTTAAGACAATTGGAAACATATGTTGTTTGTTATCTGTTAATCTTAAAGCTCCTGAGTCGAATGTTGCTTTCAGCTATGTTGATGAGGAAAGATTTACTGTTAGATAGGCCGAATTATACTTCCTCTTTGATCTTGAGCAACTATTCTGGACCATCTGTACATCTTTTCTTTTGGTTGTTATTGTCCCTTTTATTCTTTCTTCATAATGAAATGGAATACTATCATTTTTCAGATAAAGGACATGGCTGTTAAGGCATCAGGAGCGTACAAAAACTGCAAGCCATGTTCTGGATCATCAAACAATAATCACAACAGGAACTATGCTGACTCTGATGCAGTTTCGGACTCTGCCAGGTTCCACTGTTCATATCGCAGAACAGGCAGTTCCAACTCGACCCCAAGAATGCGGGGGAAAGAGATGGAGGCAAGACTAAAAGGGCTATCTAGTGGTGAAGGCACACCTGTATCTGTAAGTGGGAGGACAGAGTCTGTAGTGTTTATGGAAGATGATGAACCTAAGGAATGGGTGGCCCAAGTGGAGCCCGGTGTGCTCATCACTTTTCTATCACTGCCTCAGGGAGGGAATGATCTTAAGCGGATCCGATTCAGGTAGCTTTACTAGTACTAGATCATCATTGCTTGTGTGATTTTCAAAGGTTTTGAGTGTTGGATCATTTGCTTCTGTTGAAGAACTAGTGATAGATACGGGCCATATAAGATCTGTTCTACATTCAAGCATTTCCTTGGCGTCAAAAGTTTTCAATCTTTGTTTTTGAAACCTTGTTGTAAATGGGTGTGGGTCTGGAATTTCAGCCATCATTACTAGCCCTTTCTTATACGGTGAGTGCTGATGGCTATAGAACTTGAGTATTATGTCATATTGTGGTTTTCATGAGCCAATGGATCACATCTTCAGCAGTTTTGAGGCAAAAGTTAACACAATTAACCATCCAATGCTTACTGGAACTCGGGAATGAGAACATGTGGGGAAGACTCGCATGTTTTCATGATAATTCTCTATAACTATCATGAACAGCTATCACATATCCAGTTGTACTTAGTCACTTTAAGGGAGTCAACACAAAAATCAGTTCATTTTGCACATCTGAGGTTCTGATTTCTGAATGTACTTTAGAGCTTTAAAGTTCTGATAAATGAATTGGTAATTTGATCAGTCGTGAAATGTTCGACAAATGGCAAGCTCAAAGGTGGTGGGCGGAGAACTATGACAAGGTCATGGAGTTGTACAATGTTCAACGTTTCAATCATCAAGCAGTCCCTCTTTCCACGCCACCGATATCGGAAGATGAGGTTAGTGGGGCACCCAAGTCATGTTTACCGTGCTTACTGTTTTGCCTCGACACCAATTTTAGCTGTTGGTACTTTCTTCTGACACGCTTAAAATGAATGGCCTTTTTCTCTAAAATCTGTCAAGAACATGTTTTACTTAGAGTTTTGACGATATATTGGATTCTTGTGTTATGGTTTAATAGTTTTTAACTTATTCATTGTGGTTTGCAGCCACAAAATTTGCTACTTTCAGTTATTTAAGAGCTCATTCGAGTCATTTTACTGTTATTTCTGTGAAATAGCGTCAATGATTGTGCTTCTACTGCATTATCTTTTCTTTTCAGAGCTCAAAGCCTGAATCTGCCAAGGAGAGTCCAATGACTCCCCCACTGAACAATGAATGCCCCTGCAACTTCAAACGCCCAACTGGGGTGGGCTATTCTTCGTCAGACTCGCTTGATCGTCATCCAATGCAAGCTCACCATTATTCTGAGTCAGCTACTCTTGCTTCAACACCAAATATCTCCAGTGTCTATGGAGCTAAAACTGAGACATCATCAATGGATGGTTCTGTGAGGACAAGTTCATCTAGAGAGGGTGATCACTCTGGAGAGCTTTCTATCAGTAATGCAAGTGATATTGAGACTGAATGGGTTGAACAGGATGAACCTGGAGTGTACATCACCATCAGAGCACTGCCTGGTGGCACTCGGGAGCTCAGGCGTATCAGATTCAGGTTAGTGATGGATGAAAAGCTGCCCTTTGCTGTAACCTTTGTTGATAGTTTTAACTCTCGCCAATGTCCGAAAACTCAGTATCTGCTTGCAGTAGTTCATAAAACCAAATCTTTCATATCTTTTGTAGTTGTTGGTGGATATTGGTACAGCCTTTGTCCCATTTCATGCATCATATCCTAGTATACTAACAAGAAGAAAAAACTGAAAATTTCGTAGAGGACATTCACATAGACTAGGCACATTCCCTCAGTACATTATGGTTTACAAATTGCTTTACGGTGCCCGAACAACTCGGTAGTCATGGTTGATTCAGTCATCTTCTTGCCAGATCAGTGTATGAGAATCAGAACATTAAGGGACTGCCTTTCTTTGTTTTGAGGGATGGGATAATGCTTGAACAAATGGTTGGTATAACCACATAACAGTAGTTTCATATATGAAAGTTGCACACAAACAATTTCTGAAATATGCAGATGGCCTCATGGATGATATAATCACTTGGCTCCGTGTTTCCTTTGTTTCGTTTGATTGATTGTGATATTATGCTGAGATATAATTGTCTATTACATGTATAATGACTTGACCTGGATATAAACTTGTTTATGTTTCTGATGCAGTCGAGAAAAATTTGGAGAAACACAGGCAAGGTTATGGTGGGAAGAGAACCGAGCCAGGATACAAGAACAATACCTGTAGTTTAGCAGAAGATGGTATGGTGATGTGTTGAAGATACTCTTTAACTCGTATTGACTACTTATATAGTTCATAGGCATTGAGAAGCTTATTGGATGTGGGACTATCAAATTGATTTACTTTGTTCCTTCTTCTTCTGCTTACTTCTGGGTGGATGATATGATATTTGTTTGGATGCTTCTGAGTTGGTGATGAATGGTTAAAGAAATTAAAACGGTCTTGGATGCTTCTGACTTCCAAGATTGATAATTTGGAGCAGCTCATGCATTTCTTCCACTTGCTTTAAACTTCAATCTTCACTTAAAGATAAGTATGACAAAAGAGTAAGGAGCAAATTTGATTTGATCGAGCTTCAATTTTAACAATTTTCTTATGCTCACCTAATTATAAGAATTTAGAAATCAAAATTTTGAGGTTTTTGAAAATGGATCTTAGAAGATATGAATTCGATCCGGTTCGGACCAATTATAATTTAAGGTAGGTGTTTTAGGACAAAAGTATGTTTAGCCTTTGTTTAATTTGGCTTATATTAGTAGAGTTTTTATTAGTAGAGTTTTTGTTCTGTAAATTTTTTCTGAGAAGAACTTTTATAAGAAATTAGTTGATTATTTGACTGTTATTTGAAAAGGAGCTTTTTTGAATGAGCTTCATACAGTAGATTATTTGGCAACATAAAAATAATAAATAATTTTAATTTTAACTATATTTATTTTGTAATAAAAATTATTTAAAGTATATTAAACAATATGTAAAGCATAATATATTAATTATTATATAATTTTAAATCTATGAAACATAAACGAAAATATATCTAATCGAATCTTTTATATGGATTATAACATAAGTAAAACTAATATAAAAATAAATATTAAAATATATATAAAAAGCCAAATAGCGAGTTTGCAAGATAAACGTGAAAATGAGTTTGTGGGTGTTGTGAGAATTATGTGTAAAACATAAAAATAAAAGAGACTAAAAAATAGGCTCATTAATTGATCTGAAAATTTTACCCCAAAAAAATATCTAAGAGACTTTTTTTAGAAGCTTCAAATTTGAGTTTCTTAAAAAGCTGTATTTGATTGTCAAAAAAATCATATCTATTAAAGAAATACTTTTTATTTTACAACCAAACATCCATTAAAAAAAAGACTTTTGTAGTGAAGAAAAGTATTTATTGACCTCTTAAAAATCCATCCAAACAGTTACTTAAGGTGGACCAAATCTACAATGGTTCATGAAACCTAACTTGTTGAATGCATTGAAGAAGGTGAGGCCAAAAACAAGATTAGCCCTCTATTGACTGAGGGACCAAGTCCAAGAAAGCTAAGGTCCACTCAATTTATAATATAAAGTCCTAAAACTCGAATAAAAAGAAGAAAGAAAGAAAATTTATAATTTGTTAAACTAAGGGTGTGTTTGTTTTCTTTTTTTTTCTGTTTTTAGTTGTGGTTTTTGTTAAAAATAAAACTTAATGCTGAAACATGTTTGGGTCTCAATGTTGCGTTGCCGTGATTAAAAAAAAAAACTACAACAAAATTAAGGAAACAAGAAAATTACGTTTCTCTAATATTTGAAAACAGGATTTCGTTTCTTCTAAAACATATTTTCTCGCCGCTCATCAGCAGAAACTCGCCAACGTTGTCGCCTTGCCTAAGAAAGCTTCTTCTCAGCCTCAGTCGAAGTCAGCGGCTCAGTCTCAACCTTCGGCTTCCAAGCCCCAGGCTAAGCTTCCGTCTACGCCACTCCCTCCTGCTCAGGCCGG
>JAOTAX010000005.1:4181639-4221482 GCA_025629825.1 Erythroxylum guanchezii
CAGGTTTTTGTTTTCAGTTTTTATATTACAAATCTCAACCAAACAGGTTTTCGTTTTTTTAAGGAAAAAAACAGAAATCAAAAACAGGAAACAGAAACCAAAAACGACAACAGAAAAACGGAAGTGGAACCAAACGGCCCCTAAATTATAACTAACAATTATATTAACAGAAAAACATACATATCATATATGATACCTAATTAACTTGAAATTATATATTTAAATCTACAGTAATAATAACAATGCTCTCTAGGAGTGGTTGAGTTGATGAAATGGAAAGTATAGAGTCAAAAAGTTTTGTGTTCAAATCTCTCTACTTATGCTCTCTCGATCGAGCCTGTCGTACAGGACTTGCCTAGTACTGAGTACCCAATTGACATGATTTGCAGATTATTGCGTCAATCCAGAGATTTACTCAGTGCACGTCCAAAAGATATCGACTGTAGGTTATTCTAATTCCAAAAAAAATAGTAAAATTTTTCATTGAAAGACGTGATTTGGGGGTGACGAAACCTTACTCCTAATTAATAAAAATTGTATTTCTTTTTTTTTTGAAGAGCAATAGAAATTGTATTTCTAAATTGATAATTGATAACATTCTAAGTCAACTTCTTTTAATTAAAAGAAAGATAAGGGGGCAATTAGCAATTAAACAAAAAGGCCTAAAAATGGAAAAAAAGTTTAAAATAAAATTAATTAGGAAATTTGATTTTTTGGAGAGAAAAATAAAAAATTCAAAACCCTCGAGTTCCTCTAGCCACCCTAAGCCCTTTTTTTTTTTGTCCTTTTCTTCTAAAGCCGTTCTACTTCTAGTTCTCTTCCCTTCTCTCTCTCTCTTCGCTTTCTCTCTCTAAAAGCACAAAAACCCTAACCCTAAACCTCCACTTTAATTACCTAACGCAGACCCGTCTGCTTATTCAAGTGTACAATAGATTGTGTTACCTAAGGGTGTTAAAGGGTGTGCGTGAGTGTGGGCTATTTAGAAATGGTCGCGGGTACTAGTAGTCTTATTAGTAGTACAGGGACTCAATTTCAGGCTCAGCCACAGACCCATACACTGTCGGCGAGGGTGAGGAAAACGATTCAATCAATCAAAGAAATCGTTGGGGATTTCTCGGATGCTGATATCTATATGTCCCTTAAAGAGTCCAACATGGATCCTAATGAAACCACCCAGAAGTTGCTTAATCAAGGTCCGGTCTTTGTTGACATCTCCTGTTTGTTTTTCGTTTTGGGTTTTGGGTTTTGGACTTTGATTGTTGGTTGGTTAGCGGTTTGTTTCTTTTTTCTTTTTGTTTTGCTTTAAAATTTGGAGAAATTTTCCAAGTGTGGAAGATTTAGGCTTTAAATTTTCTTTTTAGGTGGTTTAATTGTGTGGGGTTTAATTAATTTACAATCTTGAAGTGTTTTGAGTGAATGCATTCGTTGCTTTGTATTGAATTTGAATTTGAAGATGGGAATTCACCGACCATTAGGACTTTGAGGTTTGTGTTGGATTTTGTTGTCATATGTTCACTTTATGTTTCTCTATTGGACGATCAGTGTTCAACTTGAGTGCCGATTCTTATGGCCGCAAGTTGGCACCAGCTTGGCCTTTATGGTTTTCTTGATCCTTTTTGGAGATTTTCTACTGATTTCGTCCTTTTCTTATCGTGCTGGTTAGTTTAACTTTTCTTACATTCTTTTTCAACAAAAGCGGCTTCCCACGCTATGCTTGCTTAGATTCTTTTGAATGGAGCGATGCTGGAGAATAGAAATTCAGGAAATAGTGCAATGTGGTATTTTTTAGTCTATTTTTGAATTTAAGGGATATCCTACTTTGTTGTAACCTTAAGCATATAATGTGCTTTTTATGTTGTATTTGGTGGTTCTGATCTACCTGTGAGGGATCATTTTGTTGTAATAAAGGATTGGTTGTGCCCCGTTTTGCTTATTCCTTGGGCTTGCAGGGTTATGTTGTCATGATGCTGTGGCCTTTGGCTTAATATTCTTCTTGCTGAACTTGTATCAGTAGGCCTAGTGGATTTGCTCTTGGTTGTGTGCCTCTGTTGCTTGGGTAAATAGGGATGTAGGGAAGAGGCTATCTGAGTTCATAATTTTAAATTAGTTCCTTCTTATAAAAGCATAGGTCGGCAGACTGGTGGGTGATGAAATGATACTGCTTTTAGCCTTCTGAAAATTTTGCGTTCATGGTCTTAAGCTCATTAAGTTTTTCTTCTTCTTTCTTAGGGATTTGTTTTTGACTATTTTGCTCTTCTCATATACTCTCTTTTAACTATTTTTTCTTACTTAATAAGTTTTTATTAGTTAACTCTGTTTGAATGAACTTTTTCTTATTCAATTCTCTCTTCATAATGGTTTTATCAGATCCATTTCATGAGGTAAAGAGAAAAAGAGACAAGAAGAAAGAGGTGTGTGCTTTTTTCTTATCATTTCCAATTATGGGTGTACGCTCTTGGAAATTATGCATTTGACTATGATATCAAATATTATTATGATTGTAGCCATTCTTCTATAAACTGTGGACTGTTACTTAGAAGGTTTTTCTTTCTGATGCCTCTTGATTTTCTTCGTTCTTTGAAACTAACAAGTTTGGGCTGACTTCTAACAAATTTGTTTGGGTTTTAGAATTGACAATTTTTGCCCTGCTTCTATATGCTATGTTTGTGCTTGAGTTAATTTGCTAGGATCTAATCTAACTTTAAATTCCTGGATTTGTATGCTTATCGAAACAGAATACAGGTTACAACATTCCTGTAGATGTAAAGAAACAACCTGAAAATATTGGTCAAGGAATGAAACCTCGTGCAATCTCTGATCGTAATGCTCGACGAGGTGGCTATGCTCGAACTTCTTTGGCTTCTAACGGAGGAATCAGTAGGGAGTTCCGTGTAGTTAGAGATAACAGAGTTAACCACAATGCAGATAATTTGAATCCTGTTTTTCTGCAAGCTCCAACATCTTCCAACGAACGAGGCGTTACAAATATTGTGGAAAAGGGGTATGCCTAATGTGTTTCTAGATTGTAGTCATTTCATTTAACTATGGTTTGGATCTTCAAGACAAGGTAGATAAAATAAAGATGATGCTATACATTGTGACAGGAAGGACACTTGGTCAATAGTTGATTCACTAAGAGGAAGCTAGAATGAAAAGTTTGGATTTTGTTCTTGCTGTATATTACAAGTTGATCATTTCCACTTATGTTGGATTTCAGTAAAGGTTTTCTATCATCATGTTGAGAAAGGCTGGGCAATTTTATCATTACCTTTCTTTTTGCAGCTTAACAGGAACTTCAAGCTATGTAAAGCACTCTGATGCACGAAGTTCATATGAATTTTCTAACGGGCATCATAATTTGCAAGCTAGACATGCCAGAGATGTTAATGCTAGTGTCAATGAAAGGAAAATAGTTTCAGAGGAGAAGCAGACTGTTATTTCCAACGCTGCTTCGGGGTTACAAGTAGTGAAACCGAGTAATTCTCAACACCATCCTGCTGCTCTTGCATCAAGCAATTCTGTTGTAGGAGTGTATTCCTCTTCTACAGATCCTGTGCATGTGCCATCTCCTGAATCTCGGCCATCTGCGGCTGTTGGAGCTATTAAGCGTGAAGTTGGGGTAGTGGGTGGGCGTAGGCAGTCTTTTGAAACTGCTGTCAAGGACATTTCTGCATCAGTCAGTTCATTCTCCAACTCAGTTTTGGGAAGGGATGGTTCTGTGTCAGAATCATTTCGACCTTTTCCTGCAGTTTCTAAGACTAATCAAGTTGGTCAAACTAGTGCAACTGAACCTGTTATGCCTAGCATTACTGTAAGCAGATCGTTCTTAAGCAATCAATATAACAGCAGGCCACACCAAACTGTTGGTCATCAAAAAGGTAATACTTGTGGAACATTTGTTAATTTTAGTGGTCATTTAATGAGAGAAGAATCGAATTGGCTATTAATCATGGAAGCGTGGACGAGTAAATTGCACCTGTTATCTTGTGTTTGATAAGGGGAGATTTTAGGTAGTTTGAGTATTGTATTAATGATTGTTATGTTCACAGTTCCAAGGATTGATTCGTATTCATGGAATTAACATCCAAAATGTGCATGCAGCTCCACAGCAAAATAAAGAATGGAAACCAAAATCCAACCAAAAATCAAGTGTTATCATTCCTGGAGTGATTGGGACTCCTACGAAATCTAATTCACCTTCTGCTGATTGTAAGGAATCGGAATCAGATGCAGCTGATTTACAGGATAAACTTTCACGAGTCAGTATCCATGGAAACCAGAATGTCATCATAGCAGAACATATTCGAGTCCCTGAGAATGATCGATGCAAGCTGACCTTTGGCAGTCTTGGACTGGAGTTTGATTCCTCTAAGAATTTTGTTTCTGAATTTCAATCAAGTGGAGTTGCGGAAGAATCAAATGGAGAATCAGCTGAAAGGTTTGTTTCTATTTTACATGTTTTCACGTTTTTTTGTGGAATAATTTGGGAACTAAACTTGTTTGGAAAAGGTAAATAAGTGACTATGTAGCAATTCAGTATCCAAATGATATATGCTAAAAATGGAACAGTAATACTGGTGGCAGTTTTAATGTGTCTGCTAAGGAATCGAGTGATGAGGCTTCTGGCAGCAAGCAGACAGATTTGCTGGACGATAAAGTAAGAAACTCAGAATCTGATTCTCCAGCATCAGTTATGGTGTCCGAGAACCAATTGCCTGATAATCCTTCAAGTCCTCCAAACTTAGACAGTTACTCTGAAATTGGTCTGGTTCGTGACAACAGTCCATCTTATACTCCAGAGCCACAACAGCAGCAAGGTCATCCTGAAATGTCAAGCTTTTCGGTAAGTCCGTCATTCCATTGACCAAATATGTGAAAAGCTTTAGATTCTCATGCAAGTCTGTGGAACAAGTATTTGAAGGTTTCTAGTCATTGTTGAAATGTAGTTTTCTGAAATAGAATTATATTGGTTTTATTTTAGCTATGTGCTAACATGCAATGATGTTCAAGCAGGGCTATGATTCCCAGACAGGTTATGATATGTCATACTTCAGACCCCCAATTGACGAATCCGTACGCGGACAGGGTCTACCTTCTCCACAGGAGGTAAGTTGTCATGCCATGTTTGTCTTGGATGCATGTTAAAGCCTTACTGAGTAACCTTTATGACTCTCACAAAATGTGGGATACAATCGAATAGATCTGTGAAAAGTGTGCAGTATTGCGTGCATACTTCACTCATCTTAGGATATCATGATATAACGTGCACTGGTGGCTTGTTTAATCTACTATATTGTTTATGTTTGAGAAAAAAAGGTGGGAAACTAAAGGCTTTCAATTCAGCTGTAATTTGTTTTGTGCATCACTAGTTTGTAAAAATTATCTGTGGCTGAATGTTTGCCTTAATTTTCCGAGTTCTGTTTCCTTGGTACCTTGAACTCAAGGTGCATTTATGTATTGTGTGCTAAGCTTATGTTCATTGTCAATGCAGGCCTTAACGCCACATGCTGCAAATGGCATCTCTGCATTATCAGTACCCATGATACAACAACAACAGCAGCCACCAATGGCCCAGATGTACCAGCAAGTTCATGTTTCACATTTTCCTAATATTATGCCTTATCGTCAGTTCCTTTCTCCAGTTTATGTTCCACAGATGGCCATGCCTGGCTATTCTAGCAACCCTGCATATCCACATCCATCAAATGGCAACAGTTACTTGCTCATGCCTGGAGGTGGTTCACATCTGAGTGCGAATGGCCTTAAATATGGAATCCAGCAGTTCAAGCCAGTGCCTGGCAATAATCCTGGTTTTGGAAATTTTACTAGTCCGCCTGGTTATGCCATCAATGCTCCTGGTGTGGTTGGAAATGCAACTGGCCTTGAAGACTCTTCTCGGATCAAATACAAGGAGGGCAGTCTATATGTTCCTAATCCCCAGGTAGCAGCAAATGAAATATTTCTTAAATTTACTCGATGATTTTATTCTAACATGTAGGGGTAAGATTGCATATTATTAGACCTTTTTAGACTATGTGTTTCAGCGTGACTCTCACTAGATGTTATTGTTATATTATTTGCTTTAATACCTAGAAAAAGAGGCAATATTAGATGATGCCTTTAGTTATTGCTGGTTCATTTTCTCTTAATGTTGTTGTTTCTTAATATTTTATTTGTGATTCCCTTGATTACAAAAATAAGAATGTCTTTGTAAAAATTGTCGCTAAGATGTAGGGTTTGGAGAGATCTAGAAATACACTACCTTATCCTTAATTAATAGAGAGACTGTTTTCGATAGACTTCAGGAAATTTTTTTTTTTCAAAACGATTTTGTGATTCCCTTGACTTGACTGTGTGCGCATTTATATCACCAGATTGATCAAAGACACCATTGTTTTAAGGTCTGTAATGGAGTCTCTTACTTGATTACGACTTAATGTGGGGAACTAGATAAATTGAATTTGACTTGGCTTTTGAATGGCAGGCTGAGACATCTGATCTTTGGATTCAGAATCCAAGAGAGCTTTCAGGCTTGCAGTCTGCTCCATATTACAATGTCCCGGGGCAAACTCCTCATCCCACTTATTTGCCATCTCATGCTGCTGGTCACACTTCCTTCAATGCAGCTGCAGCACAATCTCAACACATGCAGTTCCAAGGTTTATATCCTCCACCTCCACAACCTGCTGCCATGGCAAGTCCACACCATTTAGGCCCTGTTATGGGTGGTAATGTTGGAGTAGGGGTTGCTCCGGCAGCTCCGGGGGCTCAAGTTGGTGCATACCAGCCTCAGTTGGGTCATCTGAACTGGACATCGAATTTCTAATTAAATGTCACATAATCCCCTTGTTTTAAAGGGATGCAAGTAGTTTACAGAAAGTTTTCTTTGTGAAATGAGTAAAACCCATATCGTTTTTGTTCAATGCTATCTGGTGTTTCTGCTTCCAATGATTGTAGTCATTTACCTCCTCTACGTTGACAACATCAGAAAATAATTAGAACTTGTTCCAATTCCCTGACGATATCTGATTCTCCATGCCTGAGAACACAATTACCAACACTTCATTAAAGAATCTCCTATGCTTGAATCCTTACCGTTGAGTGTTCTGTAATAGAAAGAAGGAAAAAGATAAAGGTAAGGCATCCTTCTTGTGTCTTTATACTCTTTAAGAGGCATTTGGTTTCTCGGGATTGCCAATTGATTGCTTTTCATTTTTCATGCATGATCCATGTAGGCTTACATTCCCATGCCTTACTTTATCGAAAGCACTTCACCGTACATTCTTTCATGCCCTGTTCAGCTCTTTTTTGTCTTTGCATGACAAAGGCAAGGCATCCTTTTTGTGTCTTTAATCTATGGACTTTGCGTGTCATTTATAGCATGGAGTGTCACCTTTAGGCTTTGAAAGAAAGTGCTTATACTCGTCGCAAAATTGAAAACACGAACTAAAAGTGTACGTTAAACGTTAACGAATGGTTAACATCGTACCTCGTTTGCAGTTTAACGTCCTCTAGATTGAAGTGGGAGGGAGCGTCATGGATATAGAAGTTGGCTGTTTGTCCATGTTTAAGCTCAAACTCAAGCTTTTAACAACCAAAACATTATCAAATGACGTAAGAAAAGAGAGAAATAAGGTGGCGAGACAATGTGGGCATCTTCAGGACCTGACTCCGTCCCCTCCGGGGGACCGTGATGTCTGAAGTAGTCCGGTCTGACAAGGCTGTGGTTTTCCACTTAAATGCCTTCATAATGGAAATCTAAGTGGATGAAGCCACTGCCTGCTCCTCCAAGCTTAAGCTTACGAAGCATTCCCGTCATTTCAGCGATAAGTTTTGGATATGTAACACCCTTTGCCTCAAGTCATCCAAATCTGTCAAAGGAACTTGATTAAGGTTGTTTTACTGTTAGCTTTTTTTAAAAAAATTTGTAAATTATTTATTTTTTGATAAATTATTTAATAAGTTAGTACTTTAATACCCATTTAAATAATATTTGTAAGTTTATAATATATTTTAAATTTTGATTAATTATTTAAAAAGATAATAAAAGAGTGAGTCTTAAAACAACTGGTAAAGTTTTTCTTTTGTAACTAAATGATCACAAATTTAATTCATAGTATTTTGTGAAAATACGAAAGAAAAATTGCATACATTATAATTCTCTCGAGATCCGTGTAAAAAAAAGTTATGTATGTTCACTTTATTATAAATTAATAATACATCAAAATGGGCAAAAGCAATTTAAGGTCTGGATTGAAGCTAATGGTGAGTGAGTGTCCCACTGTTGAATGAAGATACAGCAGAAATGAAAATGATAGCAGAATGGTCCTCGTGAAGCATGATTTTGAAAGCACAAGGATTGGGAGTTCTTAGCTTAGCGTGTGTCTCAGGTCTAGTCACCTTTAGGTCCAATTTGATGATAGGGGTACACCCATCGTGGAACACACCACATCAAGCATCTTTTCAAGTCTAATTCTATTATCCTTCCATCAGTTTCAAGACTAGTTGCACTTTGAACTCAGGAAAGCTAGAGTACTTAGCTCCAATATTCTTAGGGATTGCGATGAACCGATTTAACTGAAGCTAAAGCTTAACCTCAGCTTGGTTAGGTTCTAATCACTCGAAGGCTCCTTGGATGGGTTAAGTTAAACATAGATGGAGCAAGCAACTACTTCCAGTTCTCGGCTTTAGCAAGGGGCCTTCTACAATATAGTGATGGTAATTAGCTGGGCGGCTTCACCCAAAATCTCGGTTAGTGTGCTCTATTGATTGCCGAACTTTGGAGAGTCTTTACTGGCCTCTCGCTCACCTGGAGATTGGGTTTCCGCCAACTAGAACTGGAAGTGAACTCACTTGTGGTACACCAGATCCTTTCTTCCTCCGCCAGTCATTCCATGGTGCTATACCCCATCGTCCAGAGAATTCATGAACCGTTCACAAGGAACTGGACAGTTGCTCATAGTCATGTCTACCGAGAGGATAACACTTGTGCTGACTGGCTCGCCTCTCAGACCATTATTTCTTATGCAGGGGTTACCTTTTTTATCATTGCGCCTTTCAGGTGCCAACGCATCCTCTTTAAGGATAGATCAGGGAGCTGCGCCCCAGATTAGTTTTGTTTCTGTAGTGTTTTGTGTTTTCCTTTAATAAAAAAAACATAAAAGTAATATTGTTTTATTCAAAATGAGATCATTTTACTTGTAACTTGTAGGGTTTACTAAGAATTAAGCAACCCAAACTCGAACCTTACTTAAGACGTAATTTAAAAAATAAAGATCTAAAATTTGATTAAATTGAGTCTGATTTGTTGATTTCGATTGGAACTAAGCTGAATTTGATTCTATTTGTCATTCCTCAAACTATACAGTTAAGTAAATTACCCTTTTGTGATTACTTTTATGATCTCATGAGTAATAGGCTTGTAAGGTTGGTTTCAAGTCTATAAGTTTGTAAAAACAGCTATTTAGGGTAGTAAGGTGTTTTTGGTGGAGATACTCTTAACACTTAAATTACTAAAAGTTAAAGACTATTAGGTATATAAAACATTTTTAATTAATTTTAATTAAAATTTTTATCGTTAATAAATCTTATTTTAATCGAACTTCTAAGGTGATGAGTTGTACTGAATCAATTCAAGTTCAATTTATATGTATCAATTATATACATAACTTACATGAATAATAATATTGTGATTCGAAATTAGTTCAAACTTAATTAATTATACAAAATAATATCGTTTTGATATATAAATTTGAGTTTGGCTCGAAACTTAGTCGATCGAAATTTAATTTATTAATTTCGAATTGCAGTAGACCCAACTAAGCTTTAAAGGGCAACATTAATAGTGTATGCTTGTTTCTTTTCCACTAATGTTGTGGCGATATTCTATGGACCTATAAATACATTAAGACAATATTCACTTATGTGCTAGGAAACACTGGCTTGGGTTACATCAAATCCACCGAGAACATGTTTTTGATGCTTTCTTTGAGTGGTATGATGATAGTGGGGAAATGGGTAAGGCACTTTTTCTTAGTTAGAGCTTATCAATTTCCTGGTTGAGTCATTCCATGATCTCAAAGGAATCTCCCCTTCCACTTCACTTTAAATCACTTCTCCTGATCCATGACCTTCAGGAATCTCACAGCTCTTTTACAACTCCAAACAGTTGCTGAGACTTAAAACAAGCATACAATCTAATCAACCCTAGGCCTAGAGGGAGTGACCGACTTTTCCAAATCCAATTGCCAAGTGTTAGAACGACAATTATTTAGCAAAGGAATCTAAGAGCAATCATGGCATTTACTACTACTATTGCTCATTGTTAATGGCCGCCTTGTGAATGTACTTCATTCCAATAAGAGTTCATATGACATGTAAAGTTTAGTAGAAGCCTGGATTGGTTTAGTTTTGGGTTAACAATATTTTATACACTCAATAATATAAAAAAGTTTACCAAAAGCTTGATTAGATGTGCTAAATCAACTAATAAACTTCCATTTTTATCTTGCCATTTGAATTAAATATTAGTATTGTTCAAACCAATATTTTAAAAACCAGATCGAAAGTTAAAACAGTAAGATAAAAGATTTAAAATTTAAAAGGTTCAATTATTATTAGATCGCCATAAAATTTGATAAAGATTGAGTAAAATTAAAGAATTTGAAATATAATTGAAAGAAATTATCATTACTTATTGAAAAATTTAAAGTTTAATTAAAAAAGAGATTATTAAATGAAAATTAATTGATTTATTTTATTTCATAAGAACTTATTAATTTAAAAATTGACTTATTTTTAATTATAAAAATAAATCAAAACAAAAAATTAAACAGTTGAATCGATTGAAACTTTTGAGCTTTTAAATCATTAGTCTAAAGCCTCTATTTGGTTGGACTTATACTAATAGAGTTTTTATTAGTAGAGTTTTTTTCTGTAGATCTTTTTTTAGAAGAACTTTTTTAAGAAATCAGTTGACTGTTTGACTGTCATTTAAAAAAGAGCTTTTTTGAAAAAGTTTCATACAATAACCTGTTTGACAATATAAAAACAAAATTATTTTTAATTTTAACTATATTTTATTTTATAATAAAAATTATTTATGCATATAAATATTATTTAAAGTAAAGCACAATATATTAATTATTACATAATTTTAAATCATATGAACATAAATGAAAATATATTTAAATAAATCTTTTTTATGGATTATAACATAAGTAAAAATAATATAAAAAAATATAAAAGTCAAATAATATTATATAAATCTCAAAATAAACGTGAATATGAGTTTGTGAGAATTGTGGGAATTATATATAAAACATAAAGACAAAATAGACTAAAAATTAGGCTCATTAATTGATCTGAAAAATTTACCTGAAAAAGTGCTTTTTTAAAAAGTTACAAATTTGAACTTCTTAAAAGGTTGTATTTTGACTGTTAAAAAAGTCATATCTATTAAAAAATATATTTTTATTTTATAGCCAAAATATCCATTTTTCTTTAAAAAGATTTTTATAATAAAAAAAATGCTTATTGATTTCCCAAATTTCATCCAAACAATCACTAAATCAATCTTCCGGGATATAACATAACGAATATTTTTTTCTTGAGTTTGAAGGAAGATGGAGAGAAGGAGAGGAGAAAGAATAATATAAAAAGCAGAATATTATTGCACTAAAAGAACATTACTTTATTTCTCGCCGTTTACTTTTGTGCACATAACTTAATGTCACGTTTCATCTTAATTCCCTTGTCCTTAATCCTTTGCTAATACTATAAATCAAATCACATCAAACTTTGTTTATACCTTTCCCTTCTACACATTAGTTTGTCCTGAGACGCTTTTCTTATACTATGATCAAATCACATCTTCTTCGTTCTTTGTTTTAGCCACAGCAGCTTCTTTGCTCTTTCTCTTCCAACCCAAAAGGACTCGGGAACCACGAGTGCAATCATTGTTCAAGTAAGAATCAATCCACTTGGAACATGCTCTATCTGCTTTACAAATCACACGAATACAGCCAAAAGATCTAGTCGCTCAAGCGTGCATTTACATAACAGAAAAAAATACCAAGTATGGGTTGTTATTAATACTATAAATAATTTATAAAATATATTTTTATTTAATAATTATTATTATAATAACAATTCTAATGATCGTATAATTAATCTTATAAAAAGCTTTGTACAAGATTGATTACTTATAAATTTTCCTTTTTTTTATGTTAGTGTTCATATACACACATATTGTTATCATATGAAAACTTAGATATAAACTTAGAGTTGCACTTACAAATTGTTATTGATATGACCTACGAGTTTTGATTGAGTGGAATAGTTATTATAATGTATTGTTATTATTATTATTGCTATTTTTATTATTATTATTTATTAATTTTTCTTCTTCTTCTTCTTCTTCTTCTTCTTATAAGAAAAATTAATAATGATAACAATAAAATTAATAATAATAATAATAATAATAATAATAAGAAGAAGAAGAAGAAGAAGAAGAAGAAGAAGAAGAAGAAGAAAGTTAATAATATTATTATTATGATAATAAGAAAATTAATGATAATAAAATAAAATAAAATATTAATATTAATAATAAAGAAATTCATAATAATAATAATAATAATAGTAGCAGTAATAGTAGTAGTAGACTATAATAGATATTTTAATATTTTTGTTAGTTATTCCTTTGTCATCTCAAATTTATGTTTTCAAAACAAACATTAGCATACATCATCATTAGAAATTCTTATGAATAAATCAAACTAAGTAATATCTATTACATTATATTCTTTGTCTATTCTATTCTTAAAAATAATCATTCTATTCCTTATCTATTATAGCAGGTAAATCAAACACTCTGTTAATCTCTAAATAGTATTTAAGAAAATCTCATTTAGGACATAATTTTCTTTGAATTTGACATAATTTTCTTTGAATTTTTTTTCTCGAATAGCTTTTGCAAATTGGGTTTTGGAATTTATTATGATTGTTTCCTAAAGTTGAGTCTATACCTACATATAATTAAGCATCTACCAACTACTTGTTTTAACTTCTTCTTGTGTGTGTTTAAGTGTAGAAACTCACAATTACATGAATCTTAGAAGTGGGAGCCTTGTGCTCTAATTATATGAGATCAAAAGCTGCACGCTTTCAACTATTCGAGTTCGGTGAAACTCATAACAGATAATCATAACAAAGACAACCTTATGATTGCCCTCTTTGTATCTCAAGTGTGAGTGGACTTGCACAGGTGGAAGGTAGTAAGTTGTGCATAGAGAAGTTGGAATAGTAGCACAAATGAAGAATTGGTCCAATAAGCTTTTTTTGTATGTGTTTACAAATCTCATAAATTCTGAGTCAAGATCAAAAGAGTTATAATTTAGATGTTACTTAAACAAATCATCTATGGTAAAACTTACAAAAATATTAGTTGAATTAATTATATCACTCAATGTTTTCTTAATACACATATGAAAAATAACAATTATAGGAATATATATCTATATCTATATATATATATATATATATAAAGTGAATAACTTTGAAATAGTGCTAAACAATAAGTGTGATTAGTAATGATAAGTATAGTTAAACTTACTAAATGAAAATAATAAGGGAATTGATATGTCCTCTTTGTTAGTTAATTGTACTCTTTATGAGTGCTTTGTTTACCATATCTAGCTCATAATCATATAAAATGTTTGCTTCACATTCATAATGTCAAAGTGCATAATCATAATCTTTGATTTGCTATCTAAATGGGCAGCAAAACAAGTTTGTGATCTATAAAACAATACCCTAATCAACTTGGGTAGATTTGAGTATCATGGAACTTAACATATTTACAATTTTCTTTTTCTCTATTTCTACTTTTTTTTAATTATTTCAGAAATAGCTTATCTGATAATTAAAGATAAGGTTGTGTATTATTGGACTTCCTCAAATTCTGTATATCAACAGTTTTGGTTGTTACTTTTTCCTAAAACTATCATAAACTCACTAGTCATATAATCAACCCATTGCTTCAACAAAAATCCTCTTTTTCTTTTTGCTTTTTTTTTTGTTATTCACAAGGTGTTTTAGGCGGGTCCCAATTATGGGAATGTATTTTTAAGTCATCTACACTCAAACTAATCCCTGCTCAAACTGAGTAAGTCCTTTATAAGAGGCAAAGCTCTGCCCCAATTTTTTTTTTCTTTTACATATCCATTAAAAGGAAATAAGGATCGAGTGAAATTTGGGAAATTTTAGTGTATAGTTATTACGATTGTTGCTGCTTATTTTGATTGGATGATAGGGCTAGAAAGTCAAAGCATCCAAGGAGCCGCATTAGTTGACACTTGACACTACGCAATGAATGGATGCTATTGAGCTTTCTAACAATAATGTATCATAAAAGCAACCCTCAAGTTTGTCTAATCCCAATGCATGTTTCTTCTTGATCTCCTCACCCCCAAAAACATTGGAACTTCTCTCCCTCCTTAAGAGCCTCACCAAAGTTTGAACCTTGGTATTGAAGAGGGGCACAGGTGCTGTTACCATTTTCGTGTACTACTTTATGTTTCTCTCCATCTATACATTAATTAAATGCTCTGTTTTTGAGTATTGGCCTGAGCTTTTATTCATTCATCCATCTATTAAATTTTTATGTATTACTTTGTGTCTTTATCCATCCATCCATTTATTAGTATACGAAAACGGGTACAAGTGAATTAATCCCATAAGAGAAAAGACTTCAAATTTTTATCTCATTTGAGCTATTAGACCCATTAATCAATCTTACCCATTTTAAATCTTAAACTAAATTTAAAGAATCAAAAAAGAACAATCATGAAAAATTAAGAAATTATTATTTTGATCATGTATAATAATCATATAGTCAATTGCCAAATCAATATTAACTAATCAAATTATATGTATCTTCTATCATAATTACAAATATAACTAAAATAATAATAATATTTGCACTTGAAATAGTAGAAATAAAGTTTGAATTTTAAAATCATTGTGTTGAAAATTTTTAGAAATATAACAAAAAAAGTTACGTATAATTATTTTTTTTATAATGGGAAAAGACAAAAACAAACTAAGTAACAAAACAGGGGCAACGAAAGTTCGATAAATCCTCAAGGAGGATCAAGTGGCACCCAATGGGTGTGGTAGCAAAATATGTAACTCCTGGGGTCAACTGCACCGCGTAAGAGGCCAACCAATTTGTACTTCTGTTGCTCTCTCGATAAAGAAGACGATGAACAACAGTCTAATTGCTGGTGAGCATAATATGAATGCACCGGATGATGGGATTAAGGGCCCGGGATCGGTGATCAGAGGAGGAGAGGATGTCGAAAACAAACTAAGTAACAAAAGTTACGTATAATTGATAACTCTTTCGCGACTCTAACAATTCTCCGGCACCCGGTGAAAGGGGGGAGGGGGAGATGGGGAGGAAGCCACTCCATTTCTTTTTCTAATGCAAGTAGAAGATAGAGAAAAAGGAAATAAAGAAAATAAAAGAAGCAAAGCAATGGATCTTAATGTCACTTCATATGAAGATTATTATATTGAGTAAAAGTAAATCTGATAATTACTTACTGATACGCCACGTCAGCATTGCCAACCTGACAGTGGACCCTACTTGCACGAGTGTGAGTGTTTGTGTGTGCCCTTATAAGTACATGTGAAAGAAAACCCCCCTCCCTCTCTCTCTCTCTGCCGTTTTAACTTCTAATCTTCTCCTTCTTCACAGGCGTGGCTTTTGGCTTTCATTGCACTTCTCTCTCTAACCCATCAAGCACCCATCAATGACCATGTCTGCTTTGTTTCGTTCTCTTTTGTGTGCTCAGTTGTTGGTCACTGTAAGCGCAAAAGGACCAGAGTTCAAGTCTTGTATGTGTCTTGGTCATGCTCTCTCTTTTCCATAATCATTCTTGCCTCCATTAACGCACACCACTTTCTCTGTTTGAAACAGACAAGAAAGGCACAACAGTATCATTTACGATCCACTGTTATATACTCCTGTGTGTCCTGAAGAAAATTTTTTTCTATAAAGAGCATGGATAGATGGGAGAGGCCAGCAAGAGAAGATCGGTTCAGAGAAAACCCTTCTTTCTCTTCGACTCTTCTTGATGCAATTTATCGTTCCATAGACGAATCAGACGAGAAAGGAGAGGAAGAGGAGATTCTGTATGGAGAGGCTACGAGGAAAAAGCTTGGCAGTGCTTGGAGAGAAGATCGTAGAGAGGAAGTAACCAAAAGTTTTCAGAGGGCATGCATGATAGAGAAGTGGATGGAGAAGAAAGTGAGTTATGACAAGATTGGTGTTAGGAAAAATTACATGGAAAATCGTATCGAGAAGAAACCTTCGAAAAAGTTTGATTCTTTGTTGCTGAACTCAAGCTCCAGCTCTTCTGAATCAAGTTCTGGTGGTGGGTTCTCTTCTTCAGAATCTGAACCAATTTATGCTGCTCTCAGGTCAAGATCATCTTCATCATCAACAAAGACAACTCACACCATGCAAAGGCCTAAGCCGATCAGAACTAGTGTTTCTGAGAGTCGTGAAAGAGCTTTGGGTGAAATAGACATGTTTCATCATCACGAAAGAACTCATGATGCAGTAGCAAAGAAGCCAAAGAATGAAGGTGGATTCATTAAAACAAAGTCCAGAGCTTTGAAGATCTATGGCGATCTCAAGAAGGTTAAACAACCTATTTCACCAGGTGGTCGACTTGCAAGCTTTCTGAACTCTCTTTTCACTGCAGGAAATCCCAAAAAGGCCAAGATTTCTTCTTCTGTTTACGAGAAGAGCAACAACAAGTTGAAGTCCGAGCAAGCATCAACATGTTCTTCAGCTTCCTCATTTTCAAGGTCTTGCTTGAGCAAGACTCCTTCTTCAAGAGGGAAACTGAGCAATGGAACAAAAAGGTCTGTCAGATTTTACCCTGTCAGTGTGATTGTAGACGAAGAGAGTAGGCCTTGTGGGCATAAAAGTCTTTACGGAACTGATGAGAGTGTAATGACTGTGACGGCCACCAAAAGAAGTTCATCCATTGAAGAGCTTAAGATTCATGTCATGAAAGAGAATCGCAGAGTTGAGGAAATTGCAAGAGACCTTCTAAAGAATTATCAAAAGAAGAATGAGGAAGTTGACATTAGAGACTGCTGCAGTGGCAATGAAGGGTCTACAACAGATGATGATGATGCAGCAAGCTGTGCCAGTTCTGATCTTTTCGAGTTAGATAATCTTTCTGCTATTGGGATCGAAAGGTATAGTGAAGAATTGCCAGTGTATGAAACAACCCACCTAGATACTAACCTAGCCATTGCAAATGGCCTAATTCTGTAATTCACTGGAAAAAAAAGAAGAAGAAGAAAAAGAAAAACCAGAGACATATATTTCTATTAGCTTTGATCAGTGAATGGTGTGGGTAATAAGTTTTTTTTTTCTTCTTCTTCTTTCTGTTGTTCACTTCTTTAACTTCTTTGATCTGTATAGTTAAGCATCTTTATTCCTTAATATTTGATCAAACATCGGACAGATCTTCAAAAGGAAAAGGTGGGATTTCTTACACTTGCATGAGAAACTGTGATCAGAACATACAAAAAGTTGATCAAGAAAGAAAGTAAAGAACAAGTGATTTGACATCCTTGCAACCTCTCTTTCACATGCTACATGTTAAAGTAATTAAAAAAAGGAAGAAGCATGGAGAAGATCAAAGATGAGGTTCAAGAGAAGGCAGATTTTCTACAATTATCATCTACTGCAACTGAAAAGAAAGAGCTTTTTCTTTTCTTTAGAGTCAGCTTCACTAGAACACTATGTACCTTACCATAGATATAGAAAATGGAGATTATTAGATAAAAAGAAGTGACATTTAATTCACAAAAAGATTTGATTTTTACAGCTTATTTTAACTTAAGTTTTTTCCAAGCTTAAAAGAAACTATTTCATTAGAGTTATCTATATAGTTATACTATAATATGAAGTATAAATACTCTAAATCATAAAATTTAATTAATTTTTTTTTTTGCTTTATCTAGAACACGAGCAATAGTATTCTTAAATTAATATTTTGATTTCGTGATAAAATTTTAATATTTTTATTTAAATCCGTTGTTAATAATTTGTTGGCCCCTCTTTTTGCTCTTCAACCTTAGGGGGTATTAGCAGTCATTTTCAGTTGTTGTTCATCTCTCAAGAGCGGGTTCTTACGCATTACTTACTCGTCTGTCACTAAAAATACCACTGCCTGTTTAACTTGCATGTGTTAAGCATACCGCTGTTCATCCTAAGCTAGGATCAAACTCTCCATGAGAAGAGTTTGATTGCTAAAAAATACTATAAAAATGATTAATCAAATAAAGAAGGTAAATTTTGATGAAGTTAGTGGAAAGAAAAAAAGAAGATAGGTGCATGGTCTCCAAAGCTGTGGACAAGAGGATCTCATCTTTGATCCTTGAGACTTTGATGTCAAATTTGGTTGGCTTGTAAGGTATAAGCATGGTTTCAAAGTTTTTGATATGTTTACTCCATTTTTGCTCAAAGATTGACTACAAAATCTCATCATTTTCAAGCCAACCAATTATCTGATAACCATATCCCTTTACAACTTTAATCAATCAATAATCTTGTCTAGTGTTACATTTGATGATAATAAAATAATATAAAGAAGTTAAATTGTATGCACTTATGATAATTTGATATTTAATTATTCTTTTTTTTCTTCTAAAATCTCTACATGAAAAACATAACAAAGTACAATTAAAAGCAAATGGTAATTAAGAACACTAAAGATGGAATTATCACATGTTTATGTTGAAATGATATCATTACATTCTAATCTCACTTACCCATTAAATTGTTGAAGTTCAAAAGAGAAAGGAGGCACTCCTTTTTACTTCCTATACCCTCAAAACCCCGTCTTTGGAAGACTTTTTCTTTTCCTTGGAGGCTCAAAGTTGAAAATACCAAGTGGCTAGAGTCCAAAAATGTTCACATGCTAAAAGAAGACAACTTTTCAAAATTATGGTTCTAATTGCCAATTGGCATAAAGATATCTAGGAGGTATAATGACTTTCACTGCTTTCATTTTGAATACATAGAGAGGGAAATCTTTTCTTCCTTGGAAAAATACATAATATAATATAAATGAAAGGGAATAACTATATAAAAGACTATCTTAATGTCCGGGACTATTTGATTTGCGAAAAACGGGAAAAGATCATCCATTGTACGCAATCTTCTCTTTATATTTTACAAATAAGCTATTTTGGTAACTTGAACTCGTGACCTACATATCACAAATGAGTAATATAACACCAACGTGTCTCTATAAGTTAACTTGTATACAAGATTTTAAAAAAAAGGTGTTGTTGGTGATATATTGTCAACTATCATGAATTTTCATAACATAGGATTTCATATATTATTATATTAAGCTAGACGAGAAGAAAGACTTAACAGGACCACTAAATCATAACAGCGTGATATGTTGATTAAGTTATCGTAAAATATGTACGATTCTTAACTGCAAATGGCATTTTATATAGCACGTTCAGTACTGAAACTTAGCTTGAACTACAGGAAAAGAAAAGGCTATCCTATGGTCAAAAGGTGGTATAGGCTCAAAATGGCTATACATGTATTGGAAAGATCAAAGATAGCATGGGGGGACCAGTACCTTGTTATTGTTAATTAGTTACTAAACATGTTCTTTAAATTACTTTTTAAGGAAAAGAAGATATAGCAGCTGGTAACAACAAATTCCTCAAGGAATTTGCATTGATTGAAGCTAATTAAAGATCTAATTAATTGTTTAATTTGGTCATATTCGAAAAGCTTTATTCCAAAATATGTTTTTTTTAATGTATGTGTGGTAATAGTATGATTATTTAATATTTTTATATTATTGTAATTTGATTTCTTATAATTTATAATAATAACAGGAATCTTGATTATGCTTTTTAGAATAAAAATAATATATAATAGATTTATCTTGCGAAATCAGGCTCTTAGTTAATATTTTAAGAAATAAACCGGTTCGACTGATTTAACAATGAAAATCTTAAACTGATTAACTTTTTGGTTCAGTTTTTAACTTCTTAATTTGATTTAGTTTAATAATCTTTATTGTCAAAAATCGATCAGTTTATTAATAAATCAGTCATTTTTTGTAAATTAATTAGTTTATATAAACAAAAATAAACATATTAATTTTCAATTAACAGTTTTCTTTTTCACTTAAACTTTAAATTTCGATGGACATGGATATTTCTCTCAATCATTTTTAAATTCTTCAATTTTATTCAATCTTTAACCGGTTTAATTTTCTAACAGTTAATACCGATTAAATCTTAAATCTCTTGTCTTACAAGTTTAACTTTCGATCTAGTTTTGAAAATACTGCTCTTAGTAAAGAGAATTCTATATATCTATATATATGTGTGTTAGCTTATTTATTAATTGGTATTGCATGATTAGAACGACAAAAAAAAATCTTATATATAATATAGGTTTGGTATGAAATCAATTTTATATTAGTGTGTAAGCAAACGCACTTAGAATTGGATTAAATTCTCTTTGCAACATAAAGAATTGCATTGTTTTCATATTTTTTGAGAAGTCATATTGTTTTCATATTGGTTGGTGAGAAGTGGGAGGTTAGACAAACAATGATGGTGGGTGTAATATGACTATGACTACACCTACTCTTTAGAATTGAGGATATTTTCTTTTTCATCACAACCCTAATGATCATCATCACCCTAATAGTCTCTGATGATGCTATTGTTCTTGAATTCGTTCAATCTAGTTAAGGGATTGATAGTGTTTAAAACAATCTCTGAATAATGCAGAATTCGTGTTTCGATAGATACTGGAATTTCAACGCCAAATAGCACAAGTTCTGTCCTGCTGCGTTAGGGATCGATCGCTGTTACCAACTGTGTAATCACTTGTGGACAAGGTATGTCACTCACCAACCATGCAGGCTGTAAGCGGATAGAATTATACATTGGCTACTTCGATGCATGACAGGACCAGCTTGGGTTTGGAGTCTCCGTTTACACCACAAATGGTTGGATCATCTGCACAACAGAATTTATCAGGTGTCTATGTAGAAGGGTACATGCTGGGGTCTTGTAAAAGCAATGATCTCTGCTTTTCCTTTCTTGTAAAGAATTAAATTTGCTTTTAAGAATTGTTTTTTTTTTCAAGAGATGTGAGATATTTTGAGCCTCAAATTTGATATCCCTACTTGTTTGCTGAACATGTTCTTGCTTTGTTTTGTCATTTTTCTTCTTAATTACTTATTGTTTGATCATTAAGCAAGTAGACATGCTAGCTCAGTTGAAGAGATGTTTTGTAGGTCTAGAGAGATAATCAACAAGAATATTTCTGTGATCTTTAATGTATCGAATAGAGTATTTATAGGAAAAAAAACCACTCTTGCTAATGAAGCAATTGACTGTTGAGAATCTTTTTCTTGAATTGATCAAGGATTTTTGGAAAAAAAAAGGTGTTGTCTATTTCAACGATAAAATGATAAACAGTGAGGTGGAAAGTGAAGTTTTCAATATACTTATTTTTACAGTAAGAATTTTCTTATAGCTGATATGATAGTGACAATTAGAAGGACTAAATGAACTATCTGTACGTCCACAATAATATTAGAATACAACACTTCAATGGATGTCACTAGCATCAATATGAAAAACATGTTGTCTTGTGTCAAGAATGAGATAAAAATAATACCGAAAAGCTAATGATCAAATTTTAAGAACCGTCTAATGTCAGATTATTATCAAATTAGTCCTTACTTTTTATTTTATTTGCTAATAATGGATATCTATATATCTATATATGTATAATTAACCTTCTTCCCTAATTGCCTAGTAAAAATCATCACCATTGCCAAACCAAAATGGCGGGAATGCCCATTATCGTTTGTATGTATTATTCTTTTGGCATGGGTATAACAAGAACGTAAAAAAAAGGAATATGGAAAGGGATGGAGACTAGAGAGGGAGGACATGGACATGGTAACTTTAAAGAGAGTGTTAAAGTGTGAGAAGTGAGAACAGAAATGAAGACATAAAGAAAGAAAGACAGAGATGGTTGAAGAGAATATTGTGTTTTTTGGTGATCCCAAGAAGATGACTGATATGTGGGGAAGTACTGTTTGAAGCATTTGCAGCTTTTTCTTTTTGTCTTTGGGAAAGGAAGTGAAGGTGATGAGATGATGACGTATGAACCCTAAGGCATGTGGTTAAAGTAGTGATCGATGACATTTTTAGATCATCTAGCAGAATCCGGCATTCCTAGATTCTCTTCATGACCTCACTTTGAATATCAACAGACATCCCTGGCTCTATTGGCATATCTACTAGATTCAGATACTGTATTATCTCAATAATTGAACAATTATGCTCGTAAAATAGGGTAGATACAGAGTAACGAGAACAGATGATCTATTCTTACTTTTAAAAGTATCATATGATATAACTTGAATTAAAGCATACTATAGTAAAAAGAATATAAAAAAAGTAAGTTCGATGTTATTAATTATTTAAATTGAATTTATTGTTTAGTTTTAATTATTAATTTTTATATAATTAAGTGTCTTTATAACTTTTGTTTTCTTGTACCTTACTCTTTACAGTTGGTGAAACATGAATTTCAAAGGGTGGGTAAGGAAGCATGCCTTGATCTATGAGTTAGCTTTGTTAGGAGAATCATGGATCACGGATAGGCATTTAGAAGGCTTTCTCTTCTTTTTATTTATACATACAAATAGAAAAATAAGAACCTACTCTATGCATGTCCTCATCAACACGAACTTGATGTTTATGTTCTTGATACGATGGAGAATAAACTTTAAGAGCTATTAATATTAATTTGATGTTCCTTTTCCTACTACTTAGCTTGGACTTACGTAAGCGAGCAAGCGGTCTTTATTTATTTCTGGTGAATTATTTGAAAACAACATCTTTATTAATTAAGAGTAAGATTTTGTAGTATTAGATCTCTTTAAACCTTACGTGTTAACGCAATTTTTATCGGGTCATTGTTGTGTTTTATTGACACCCTTTTCTTAGTGTTAAGAACTCCCTAGCTATTACTTAGTGTGTGACATGTAGAGAATCATTGATCATTAGGCCATCTAGTTGGCACTTAACCACCATCAAAACCATTATGATTGCTTGGATTAATCTAATTTAACATTCTAAAAGCCTTTCAATTAGGTTTTATTAATCAATTCCAAACTGATTTGAGATGTGCATCCCAACCAACTAAATGAAAACTAGTTCTTAATTACTTTAACTTTCTCTGTTAAGATAGAAATTAAAGTACACCGTACTTTCAAGAATAGAAAAAAAAAACATTTCTTTAGTTGAACATAGGTAAGATCTCACATTTCACATGTCACGAGTAACTAAAGTCTAGTACGATTCGAATTTTTGTGTATGGTTTGAGTTTATTTGAAAAGACACTGAAATAATTTTTAATTTTTCTGTTTGATTTATTTTAAATTTTTTGTTAAAAATTGATTAATTTATTAATTAATCGGTTAATTTTTGTAAATTAATAAGTTCTTATAAATTAAAACAAATCAATTAATGTTCATTTAACAACCTCTTTTTTAATTAAACTTCAAAATTTTTGATAAATAAGGAAATATCTTTTAATCATATTTTTAATTATTTAATCTTTAGTTTATTTTATGACGGTCTAATATCGATTAAACCATTTAAACTTTTTATCTTATCGATTTAACTTTCAGTCCAGTTTTTAAAATATTAGTAAGAGGCATTGAAATAGTTTAAGTTCAAAGCTAAAACCTAAAATCAGGGCAAATGAGTATTGCTTATATTGGCATTCTGGGCTGGGCTCACAAACTCAGGGCCTGAACCCATGCAAAAGTCCATTCCCACTGATGGAAGATGTTCTTAATTTCCTTTTTTTATAATTTAGTATTTTTAAATTTTTTATTAAGAAAATAAATTGTTATTAATTTTAAAAAATTAAACTATGCTACCAACCTAAATTTATTTTTCTAATTTAATTATTAATGTTCAATTGATGAATCTTAATTAATATTCTTTATTTATTTACTTATGATAATACATGAATATAATATATTTTAATAGAAGATTAATTGCACATTAACTTAAAATTTAAAATTTATCATTAATAACTTAATATTTAAGTAATAACACAAATTTAGAAGAGATTTTAACATAAATTTTAAAAAGTCAAAGTCAGCATATATATAAGAATTCGGAGATTTGGATAAGGTCGTAATATACGCAACCTTCTCTTTATATTTTTTTGATTTTTGACAATATCTTATTATAAGATATATCAATAAAAATAATTATATTCAATTAATGCCAAAAAAAATAGCAATAACAATTAAGATTGACAAAAAGTTTAATAGAATTTTGAATTAAAGTAGGATGAAAATAATTTTATTTAAATTAATTGTTAAACTCGGAGAATTTAACATAAACTTTATCTCAATCTATTTAAATTTAGCTTGAAGATTTTGGAGTCCAGATCTTCTGTCTTATTTTGTCTCATGAAATTTCAGTCATTTATTTTGCGAGCCCCACGCGGATCCTATGCAAGTCTCACATAAATAGATGACTGAAATTTATTGGACATAATAAGACACCATAATATTAGACAAGAGATCTGAACTCAAGATTTTGACTGGTACTGAAGATTGTGCGTGTGACAAGAACAAGGTACTAACGGAGGGCTGATTCCAACATTAGTTGGGCTGACTAATGAGTTGTTAGACCAAACCCAGTTGATGTTCATTATACTTTGTTATCCCTTTGTCGCGTTGAACCAGAAGCAAGCGTGGGGAGAGACCTAGAGAGAGGAGAGGTTGTGTATGAACTTCTAATTCAGCATAAAGCAGCAAAATGAGCTTTCTTTTTGGGAAGAGAAAAACTCCTGCAGGTGATGTTAAAGTTGGGATCTTTTTCTTTTTATTTCAATGTTTGATTGATTTGTTCTTTGAACATGGATGAAACTGAATCTGCAGAGAGAAAAGGGGGATTAAGTTGAAAAGGTTTGCTGTGGTTACATTGTGCAGGACCTGTAAATCTTGATTTATGATAAGAAAGATCGGAATTTGATTCAGTGAAATTTGGTTTTACTGAAATTTTAGTTCTGGGTCTGTTTAGTTATTTATTTTTGTTGAAATTTAACTTTTATGTTGGGGTTGCAGAGTTATTGAGGGAAAACAAGAGGATGATAGACAAGTCAATAAGGGAAATAGAAAGGGAAAGGCAAGGCCTTCAATCCCAAGAAAAGAAGCTTATTGTTGAGATCAAGAAAAATGCCAAGCAAGGCCAGATGGTATAATTCTTTTCCTTCATTAACATATTGACAATGATGTTTAACATCAAGCAGAATGGAGTTGTCTGACTTTTGATCAAGGCTTAGTTGAATTGAATTGAGTGAAGTGAATCGACTTATCAATTATAGTAATGCTTGTTTTGCTTATTAATGGTGGTGATGATGGTTATTGGTATTTCATTCTTGTCTTAAGCTCTGTGGAGAAATTTGGCATGATAGTTTCCTGATGGGAACTTAGAGGGGGTAACATTTGCTTACTGAAAGAAATCTGAAAGGCAACTCATCTTTTCCCTTATTTCTTGATTAAATATTCGACCTGAAAATTGTTCGTAATGGACTACTGAGGGCAGCCGGAAACTATGTGGGAGTCTTAAGGAAATTTGTGGTGGACTAAACTGACTGTATTGCAATGCCTGAGTTCAGTATGGATTCAATGCTGTGAGTTGCTGTGCATTTTCTCGTGTTACTGCTTACACTTGTAAGATTGGTCCACTGTGGCTCTGAGCTATATTTTTCCTTATGTAAATAAAAATTCTAAATTTCTTACATGTTCACTTGTTTCTTTTTCCTGATTCCTAGCTTATTTAGCTAAAGGAATTGTTTGTTGTGCTCGGTTACTCTTCTTTCAGGGAGCTGTGAGAGTAATGGCAAAAGACCTTATCAGAACACGACATCAGATTGAGAAGTTCTACAAGCTTAAATCACAACTTCAGGGCGTCTCTTTAAGAATTCAGGTAAGATGAGATTGGTTCAAGTAAAGTTATGATGCTTTTTTTTTTCTTTTTTTTGTGTGTGTCTGTGTGCTACTTGATGTTTAAGATGAGATTACTTTTTCAGACATTGAAATCAACACAAGCAATGGGGGAGGCCATGAAAGGTGTCACAAAAGCTATGGGTAAGATGAACAGGCAGATGAACTTGCCCTCACTGCAGAGGATAATGCAAGAGTTTGAAAGACAGAATGAAAGGATGGAAATGGTTAGCGAGGTGATGGGGGATGCCATTGACGATGCTTTGGAAGGGGATGAAGAGGAGGTTGAAACTGAAGAGCTTGTGAATCAGGTGCTTGATGAGATTGGAATCGATATGAATAATGAGGTATACCTCATCATTCTGAGTTCTAACAATGAACAAAACTAGCTTTATTGCAATAATATGTGGTATTTAGAGGGGAAAACAATTGGCGGTCAAGAAATTGTTTGATATTTTCTTTTGTTTTTCAGCTCGTAAATGCTCCATCAGCTTCTGTCTCTGCACCAGCTGCAACGAACAAGATTGCGCAAGCTGAATCAACTGGGGGTCATGAAGAAAATGGATTAGATGACGACTTACAGGCGAGAATGGATAATCTAAGAAGGATGTGACTTTGATTGTAGATAGAATTGAAGCTTATGTTGGGATACATGAAATATGTGAGTGATGTAACATTAGACTCGGATGCATTGTTAAATTGGCGTAACAGCAAACCATTGAGAGCTTTTGATTTTGTGAATATATACAGTTACATTAGTGATCAAAAGATTTTGGGTTCAAAGAGAAAAAAGGGCTAAGCTTTTTATGGGAAGTTGAGGTTAATAGTTAATCATTTGCTTTCAAGAAATGAGTTTTAGAGTCTGTCTGGCAGTTTCTTCTGCATCATCTTGCGCTTTCTTAAACTTCACCTGTGGTAGATATCTTATTCCCCGCAGATTTATTAGTCTTGAAAAAATGAAATCAAGAAAGTGATTACATGCTATTGCCGTAAGGGTATAAAGAGAAAAGCCAACGCCAATTATTCCAAACACAGCAAGAGCATCAGGGTTGATGAACATTGTTGCTCTCGGATACAAAATTTTGAAGGGGAAATCTCTTGATGCTTCAACTTCAGATGTTGAATGAGGCTTATATTGATGGTTAAGAGAAAGTTCAGTTTTTTGGTTCTTTTTTGCTAGTCTTTTTTGTTTGAAGCATCTCCAGCCGTTACATTCATCAGTTAATGTGTCTGGTACAACAGATTCATAACATTACCACTCTCTGATTTTGGTACCCTTCGGAGCAAACTGGGGAACCAAGGAACCAAGAGCAGATACTATCATTGCCACAACTTTCTGGTGCAAATTCTTGGACACATTGGGATGGAAATCAACAATAAGAAACAACCTTCTGCAGAAAAGAAAGTATGACTAGCAGATGGTTTGATACTTGTGAAATTTTATTTCTAAGACTCGGTGTAAACGGTTTAGTCTAACTGCATCGTTCCTAAATATCTTTCTGTTCACGTGCAGGTGTTCCATTTTCGTGCATTTTTATATACGGCCTAGGCTGTTCTTTGCCGTCAAAGTTTTCCTCTAAAACACGCAGCAAAAGAGAACCAATGACGTTCTACAGCCATTTCCTGCGTTAAATCGCTTGAAGCAGTTGGAATTGTGGAGTAATGTTCTGGGATGGAATATCTGAGTTTGACAGAACTTTCAGAAGAAACATGAATATAAAACACGGCTAATCATATTTCTGTAAAGAACCTTCAGGGGAATATCAACAAACTGACATCATTCCTGAATATCAGAACTGAAACTTCCACTCTTAAGTAGTTGCCAGGATGCATAAGTTGTATGCCAAGACCTCGTAATTGCATCGATGTGACGCTTGCAGACATCAACTTTTGCTTTGTTATTGTCATGTATGAACATCAAACTTGCAAAGTCTCATTTTTTTCTCCTGCTTCAAGTAGAACGCAGTAAGATAGATGTTTTAGTCTAATGATTAGAAATATCAATGCTTAAAACCTACCAATTCTTTAGCTGTAGTTAGCTAAAAATGTAGTGGCTACTTAAAGTTTTTTGCAACAGAATGCTTATTTCATTTGTTGCATCCTTCATGGTCGTTGAAGCATCTATAGCGGCGGAGCAGGTATAAACCGAACACTTCAATGGGTGAGTTAAGAGGTGATGAAAGATATCAGATGGGCTTTGCCGTGACAACTCTCTTGTAACATGGTGTTAACATGATGTTCCCATCCCTGTACCATGTTACAAGGGCAGTTTAGAAGCGCAGCAGGACGAAGGATGGGCCAAGCAGCGACGATGAGCGAGGAAGGAAATAACGATACGACATCATTTGGACTAGTCACGGAATCCATAGTTAACCATGTGTTCATGTAACAGCTAGTATAGTCGTTATTAAAATGGTGTAATGAACTTGGAAAGGTTAATTTTAGCAAACTGGCAGTGGCTATCTGGAAAGACCTTTAACTTTTATTCTTGCTGAAAGAGTTGGCCCTCAAGCTTGGAAAAGTTATAGCCACTAAATCTATAATTATGATCACAAGATTGTATCAGTCTTGAATCACAGTTGCAAGGTCAGTTCAAAAATAATAAACAAGACACCAAGAATACTTCTCATAAGCATTGCCCAAAGTACAGAAGACATATCTCACCCGATAAGGTGCAACTATGGCCACATACACCGGATGTGCATTCCACGAAGTACAAGAAAATGTCAAAAATGAGTTCCTCAGTTGATGATGTTATGTCTTGAGGGGAGCTTTCTTCTCTCTATCAGATATGCGTGCAGGAGTAGTGGAATGTGTCTTAAAACGACCTCTACCTCCTCCATCTTCCTTTTCCTGCAATGGTACAAAGCAATATGCTCTCTTACGTTTAGACTAAGAAATTCAACAAAAGGAAAACAAAAAAGAGCGAAAAGTCTGTGCATGCAGAAGTCTGCAGACATGCTTCCATGAATATTTTGGATGAATATCACAACAGATGGAATCTCAGGTTAGTCGGCCACCAGGGATAACAGCAAGTTGCAGAGGAATAGCAATGAGGGAAAAGGGAAGACAGAAGGAAAAATAAAGTAAGAAGCTTGAAGACATTGAGGATAAAGATATAAACTTTGTCTCGACACTAGTCTCAAAGTTGAACACTTGATATAGTTATGGTAGACGTATTTTAGGTACCCACCTTCTTCTTAACAATCTGAACTACATCTTCGTCCTGAAGCACATGAGCAAGGCCACAGTGTTGGGGGTAATGCCGTGCACTTCTGCCCCATACTAGCACGTATTTCACATCCTTCACCAAGCTTCTGTGTATGTGATTACAAAAATCTTCCACTGTGCAGCCACCCCTATCCTAATAAACGCAATGAAAAATAATTTTAAATGACAATGAAGCCACTGAACCCGAAAAAGAAAACCATGCATTTTAAATGATGCAGAGATAAGTTGAGTAGATTATGCTTAACATACAGTTGAAAGAACGACAGGTTCGCTAAAATCAGGTTGTTGGCCTTGTGGTTTTGTGTAGACTCTCACAAGCCCCATTTCTTCCCACATTTTTGAGAGTAGTCTGTCCAAGTTAAGCTGTTTTAAGGGGAAAAAAAGAGGTATAACTTTCAATCAATATACACAGAAAAATTTTCAGGATAACTAAACAACAATATTGATCCTTTGCATGCAAAGTTACAAACAATAAATAAATGATTACTTTCAACTTGTCCAATCTATCTTATCCTCAAAAGAGGAACTGGAGATGGCCTCATAATAGAAATTAGACGAGCAGAACTTGCCTTTAAATTGCAGCTAATGACAACAGAGTTTGGTTGGCGAGCTAACTTGTCCACATCATCGATACCAACAACATCTATCTTGTTATAAACATATACGCATTTCATATATTTACGATTACCCTCAATGACATCTATAAGATCATCCACTGTAGCGTCTTCACGAAATAGAACCTACAAAAAATTCATCAGCAAAAAGCAATAGTAGAACAGATATTCAGAGAAACATGATTTGATTGGGAATGGTTAAACTCATAATTTGACGCCAACTTAGCAAAATATTATGCATAACAATATCAGCAGTTGAATTAAGAATTACAGAACAAATAAACTTTCAGATAAGAATTTCATGACTTGTGATTCTCCTGTACTATTGACAGAATAAAAACATGAGGATAATCCATTAAGCAAGATAGAAACTACCTCTGCATTATGAATCTTATATTCATGCAAAATCTGGTAACAAAGCTTCTCATCAACATGAGTTAAAGGGAGGGTGCTGTTGAAAGAAATGCCCCCAGTTTTCTTTTTCTTGAAATAAATCTGTCAAAAAGGACAAAGCCAAAATCAAATAATAATAGAAAAGAAATGAATAAATCTTAAGAAACACTGACTAAAACCACAGTTCTCTATTTATTCATTTATGTTGGTGGGGTTTAGCATGGACCAAAGCACTCATTTTCTTTTCTATTATGCACTCCAAAGAAATGGAAAACAAGAGCAATACTTAGTGGCATGCAGACCAAAGGATGCACAAAGAAACTTTCTTGAAAGCCTAACACAGCAAAATAGTGGCTGGCTGAAGGTCTACAAAATAAACAATTGAACCTATTATAAGTAGCTATTGGAAATTTTCTCTATCTATGATAGACAAGCTTACTTGAGGTGGCCTCTTATTCAACCGCAAACCCACAGCTTCAAGTTCTCTCGTTAGTATTTGCCGATGACCCTCACTCTGCAACAATGTTTGAACATGTTACACAGACCCTCTCCAGTGATGGTGAACGATTTTTTAGAAAATAAAACACTAGGAACTTAAAAGGGGGAAAAATGTTACAAATGAATCATGCAATGGAGAAAGATGCAAGGTGGAATGTCTAGGAAAAAACAAGGTCAGATTTTTGTTCTCCACCTAAATGTCATAAAATCAGAAAGAAAATGATCGGTCAAAAAAAGTTTGACTTTTTTATTGAATAAGAATGAAGGATAACAGAAAGGAAGAGGAAGAAAGATTAAAAGGGAACATTCCTAAAAATATTGAACTTTTGAACAGGACAGTGAAGAGGAACTACAGCGATCGACAAATTTTGGAAGAGCTACAAAAGCATGTTGCATCAAAATGATTTTACAAGTTTATTCTCAGATAGATGCTTTTCTGCTTTTAACTTGTACAACTAGAGCATAAAATTAAGGTGAGACTGAAGCCTAAATTTGAATTACAAGAATGCCTTCCCAGCTAACTAGAGACAGATATATTCCATCCCTTGGGTAATTTAGATGTCAGTTAAAGTGAAAACCATAGATTCCATAAGCAGTTGGTAAGGTTGGCTAAAACATCATATAAGTGCAGAAAACTTACTTTTGAGGCATCAAGAACCATCAACACTATGTCCGAAGATTTGGAAACAGCAATAACCTGGTATAAAAATCACACCAGTGTTTTGTGATTCAACAATTCCCAATAACAAGATGAGGTCATGAAACCATATGCAACTAGCAGGATTTCAACATCAATAAGGTACTCATCATAATCTCAAACAACAAGATAATAAAAAAAAGGACATAAATAAAGGGGCAGTAGAAAGTACCTGTCTCCCACGTCCCTTACCTTCAGAAGCGCCTTCAATAATTCCAGGAAGATCAAGCAGCTGAATCTTAGTGTCATTGTAATTTATAATCCCAGGAATACATGTGAGTGTTGTAAATTCATAGGATGCAGCTTCTGAATGTGTTCCAGTTAACATTGTTAAGAGGGTTGACTTCCCCACACTGCAATAAGAATGAGAATATGATTTTACTTTTTCCTATGATCATTCACACGAGCACTTGCTTATGCTTATTGCATCTATAGCTACGACTAACAACCATTTAAAAGTCATTAAATCATTAAGGAAATAAAGAGACAACTGATTCCTGATCAACTATTGTGAGGTATGCTGGATCTTTTTCTATCGTATATGCATGTAACTGTCGGTTTTATTGTTGGAATGCACGCATACGATTACAAACATATGCACAAATTTGCATATCATAAAGATGGAAGACCTTGGAAATCCTATTAGTGCAACACGTCCATGGCCGTACTTTGTAACTTCAAATCCATCTCCACCTCCACTGGATCCCTAACTTGGGAAAAAAAAGAATTATGCCCTTCTTAACAAGTGCAAAGAAAAAGTAACATAATAGAAGATAAACAAGGTGAAATTGAATAAATTGCCAATGGAGAGAACCTACAAACACCACAAAAACATGTAAAGTGAAAAATCCCAGAAAAGGAAAAATAAGGAACAAGATTTGGTAAAGATGAACCAACGCATACCTTAGGAGGCTCCAGCAGTTGAGTCCTTAGCTTGGCTATCTTGGCCTTGAGCTGACCAAGATGGTACTCTGCGTAAAAACTTTGGAATTAAATAAACTTCACAGAAGCAACATATTCAACAACGTTATCAATCAAGAACTAAAGATAAAGGGAACAAATCATCTACGCACATATATAACGGCGCACTACCGATATAATACCTGTGGCTTTATTTTTCTGGGTTCGGGCCATCTCGGCCTCAATTTCTTTAATCTTCTCAATAATCCCCATATTTTCTCCAGCTCACTAAAACCATCAAAAGAAAAAAAACAGACAGAAAGATTCAGTCTTTAGCAATAATCAACATGCCTTTTTCATTGTCAACCAAAAAAGATGCAAGTCGAAACAAAATACAACTGAAAAATCAACTCTTAAGAACCTCCGACATAAACTACAAGCTGGTATCTTAAAGTTCAGTTTCTCTGATTTTGTATATACCAATTAAGCACCAGAAACTCAGAAGCCTTTGGAGAACAAATTTAACAGTTGTACAGAAAACGTGACAGAGTGCGCAGAGATAGGGTTGATGGGTAACTCACATAAACAGACTCTGTAACTGATCCAGCAGCCTGAATTGAAGAATACAAGTGTTGATGTGTTTAGTTTATATATGGAGTGACAGAAAGAGGGGAGAGGTTGTAATGTAATCAGAGGAAGGGAATAAATAAAGCATTATAAACTTGAAGGAACAAAAAAGAAAAGAAAAATAAGTAAAGGTAAAATTACCATATTTTAATATTTTTTTAGAAATTCCTACAAATTTAATAATAAAATATAGACTTTTGACAAGTCTTTTTTAATTAAAAATTAGCTTAAAATTTTTAAAATTTACTTTGTCATTATTAAATTTTAATTTAAAAATAACTTCTTTATGACCATAAGATCATAAGAAAATTAAGAGGCAAGATCAAATTAATAACTTTATTCTCCATCATCACATTGCATGAGTTTCTTAATATGTACTTTTTCTTTTTTATATTTCTGATTCATCTTAAAACAACATCGTTTTAGCCTACAACCCAGTCTCAGATTGTCCAAGCTGAGGCCAGACTTATCGTTATCCCCAAAGAGTGTCCAATTTTTAACATTTACAACTCTCATGGAAACCTTTTGAATGTGTTTCCACTGTCTACTATGTTCATGGCCTATTGATTTGAGTCTAATCAAAATCTGGTAATTTAGCTCACATTGCAGAAGATTAGTTGGTCTCTCTTTGCTTTAAAGCTTAGCTAAAATAGGAGACAGTAACTATTCAAGTGCAAAGAGTAGTGTCTGCTTGTATGCAATTTACACAACTGCAATCTACTAGTTAGCATTGTCACAAGTATCCTGATTGTCTTTCATTTACACTATTTCCAGTAGAGCCAAGCACCTTGCTTGAGCCATGATTTGGAGGATCCTGCGCTTGCATCTCAGCCAGTTCTCTCACTCTTAGCAAAATTGGTTCTGGGATGGGCATTGCAGCCGCATTTTTCCGGGCGTTCATCTATATCATCAATCAAATAAAAGCATATATGCATTAAACATCAACAAGAAGCAACAGTTTTGAAGGTACATCAGTACTGAGCAACAAGATATATAGATGAATGAAATACCATAACAACTTACCACTTTATCTGGAGTTGTGTGTGCAAAACTGGCTTTCAGCAGATTCCTCCATTTGTCCTAAAAAATATTTATTTGTATCAGCTAGAGTTCCAGTCCTTGGAGGTTGCAAATTAACATAGTTGCAAAATACAATTACAACTCCATCTACAAATTTCTGAGCTTAAGAGTATCAAGATTCAGTGGCTGACACACCTTGAGATCAACAGAGGTGCGGTATGAATAGGACGCAAAGGCGAGCCTTTTGATCTCAGACCACCTCCCAGCTCCATATCTTGATACACCATCAACTAGCTTCACAACTTCCGAAAGAGTCCAAGCTCGATGATGCTTCCGTCTAATTCCACCTTTTAACGTTGGCACACTGACAACATTTTTATCTGGATATATAGACGAATCCAAATGTGTTGCTACTGCTTTATGTCCCAACCGTGAACCAGTCATTGCAGGTAACTGCTTCTCTCTCTCCACTTCACCCAGAAACTAGGCAATGCAACAGATACTTGAATCAACATTACAACTGCTTTCAACCAGTACAGGAAGGTATACTGCTTATACATACGTATCCCTGATAATGATTAGTACATGCGGTGGGTATGACTGGAATTACCTGGGGCTGGAGCTGTTCAGGAGCAGATCTAGCCATCATGACTTCTGATACAAAAGTCTGAGCAGCAAGAGTCTTTTCCACCATTGAAGTTGCAGCATCCATGTCACCATAATTGATTTTCTACAGAAAACAATTCATACAGACAATAACTACACCACCTAATAACAAAATAATGAATACATAAATGAAGATAGTGCAAAAAAGTCAATTAAGAAACCAAAATAACATTGAGAGAATATATGCATGGATGCACATGTTCATGATGAAAAAATATACTTGATATATTGATCAATGAGTATAGAGTCTACAAACCAGAAGAGCTGCATAGTTTTTCCTTGGACGGCTTCTTCTGACCCTATAAACACAAGGAACTTTAATCCCAAATCCTCCCAGAGAATCCACCCTCGTTACCACTATCCTCCCATCTGAAGAGGCACTGATACCGGATCTAAGATGAGATTTTGGGGACACTTGTCCAAGTCCCAAACTTCTAGGTGATGTTATCAACCTCGTGCTGGACACTTTTGACTCCATTTCTGAAAGTTCTTCAATATAACGTTTTGTGGGCTTCCGAACTCTTTTGTTAGCTCTCTCTTCCATGGCATGTTCATCACTTATGAAATTGCCATCTTCACTATTATGGTCTCTAAATTTTTTTTCAGCAACAGTTTGATGATCTTCTAGTTGGCCACGATGGCCAGTTGGTAGGCTTTTGTGGTCCCCATTTATATCTCCTATTACTGAATCCTTGACATAACCATCACCGGCATTATCAGAACTTTCGTTCTTAACCAATTTGTTATCTTCTATAACAAAAGTTGTGGTTGAAACGTCACAAGAGTTGGTTAACCCCATAGCAATTCTTCTCTTAAGCCACAGCTTGTCCTTGACTGTAGTTTCTCGCCCAAATGTTGCCCTAAAAGTTTCATGCAGTTCTTTAATTGATAAATTGTCCAAACAGATTCTCCCCTGCAGCTTGGAGAAGTCAGGTTTTGAACCATTGATGAAGATTGAAGATGATGATCCACCGATCTGCTTATCTGAAGGATTTGAGCACTCCCCAAGACTCCCAACTTGACCCATTAGGGATTCACCCAAACTTTGAGCCAATGAAGGGACGGACTCCTACGAAAGAGTTTCAGATTATCATCAATACCAAGCAATTTATCATGCTTATCAGAAGAGCGGCTGTCTACAATCACATAAGCAGAAGAATAATCAGGAGATCCATATGCTATGTAGAGCTATATTCCTCTTTCACCTTTTGTAGCATCTCCTTAACGTATACAAGAGATTTTAAAGGCCAAGCAGGATCCAAGACACAATATTAGTGCCTCTAAGCTTGATATATATATATATATATAGATGTTTTTAATGTAACAACAGACTTACTAAAAGAAAAGGAAAAAAGATTCTGTATAAGAAATGCAAAATGGATATAAAATAGAATAACATGAACATGAGTACAGATAGAGTTCATAACCACCTTTTTGGGTATCACAAGATGTATACCTATTCATTCTTCAGCCTCACCTTCAACAAGAGAGAGAGAGAGAGAGAGAGTGAGAACAGATAAACTCTCTCTTCTTTTACTTTTTCATTAATCCCTTTTTTATCAATATTCTCACAAATATTATTCCTCTCTCAAAGAACTAAACACTCTAAACCCTTGTACTTAAGATATTACCCAACTAACTTTTCTTGCTATACAAAATTATGCTCAACCAAGCTAAGTAATGATATTAAAGGGAAAAAATCCAACTCCAGATTCTAAGAGACAACTTTAGATGAGGAGAACTGTATAAGTAAACATGAAGACATGTATTATTTTCATTCTCGGAATGAAAAAGGACAAAAAATTTCATGGTAGAAAACAAGTCAAGATAACCCAAATTTACCTCAAGTTGCACACTTGATTTTTCTGGATTAACATCAGTATTCTCAGTCCGTGACAAACCTGGCATAAGTTCCACTTTAGATGCAAAAGAATAAGTTTAGGGAATTATTCACTTTAGAACAAGTTACATGATCAGCTAAATGATAGCAGCACCTCACAAATGGCGAGGATACGTAAACCAGAACAACTTTGAACAACAGAGCAAATAAGACACTTGAGAAGGGGATATTCCCAATATGTAGTCAAGAAATTAGTCCAAATTGTTTTGAATAGCTAGTTTACACAACTCAGTAACAGTACAATTTATGACCAAAATACAAAGAAGAGTAAATATTTCAACTTCTCAAAAATTAAGAAATTCAAGTGAGCTTATGTTTGCATATGGGGCTCTCCTTATGAGCATCCAAACTGGCATTTTCGGATTTAGCTCCCTATATGATATATAAATTCATAGTCCTAATGGGAACAAACCTTCCAATCTTTCTAACTGGGGCACTCCAGTTGACGATCCTTCATTCGAAAAGCATAAAATACCATTCCTGGTATCAGGAACAATATGCATTTCACCAGTGTCATCTCTAAGTAGCCCTTGTACTTCCATTACTTCATCATCTGTTGCAGGTACTAATCTCCCATCTCCTTCCAGCTGCACATTCACAGGACATGTACATTCCAGCTCATTAATCTACTTCAAGGGATTAAATCATTACTTATCCTTATTTGCTCCATTACTGACCAAAAAGAACTTTAAGCCAACGCATGAATTAATTGTTCAATTCCATACACCAAGTCATAGGGCTTAAACCCTAATTAATAACATCACTGATACACGCAAAAAATACTGTATCCACTTGCACATAGTGAACAAATAGGGTCAAGGGCTTTCGGGCTAAAGAAGCAACGGAGCTTAAGTAGTTGATAACTCTGGAACTCAGAGTTTTAGGCAAAGTAATTAATCAGTCCCCTAAACTAAATAGAAATGCCAAATCAATAAAGGGAACAGCACCTGCATTATAATCTATTAGATAGTAAACCATAATAAAACACATTGTCAAGAGCATAGTCAATATACTTCCATATCTTGAATGGACGATGACACAAAAGAATATTACTGAATATCATCATCTCATAGCCAATAATATGAATCCATAAATTACTGAGTCAAAAGAATTAAATCATTTCTGTTTCAAAGCTCAATGTTACGATGAAGTTGACATTACTAAATTAAGCTCAGGTCAATCTGCAACAAATACAACTTGAATTCCAAACCAATTTTTATAAAATAAAACAAAAGCAGAATTTACGCATCTGTATCTGAAAATGTACCCGAACTAGCTTATAGACAACTGGGCTGGTAATCTGCTTGGGTGAAGAGAAGGGTGAACTACTCAGCTCACCCTCAACAAACTTCCCTTCATCACTCCCCTCAACTCCAACCTCTGTTTCCATGTAAAATCCAGCAGATGCAACTCAAATACAAAAACTGAACATCACAAACAGAAAATGACAAACACAGAATTAATAAAGACGGCTTATTGCACCTCTACAGCACAAAGCTTTATCTGCAACACTAACAATAAAACATGGAAACTTAACTTACATATGGTGTCAGTGTCACTTGGTTTCACTTTGGCCCCACCCAATACAGAATTGCATTCAATTCTTACCATTATAATTTTCAGAAGTTAAATCTCCATCATAAATTGCTCCAAAAACAGAAAATCACAAGCCTATTTCAAGCAAAAATCTAAACTACCAAACTAAGTTAAAACTACCAAGTCCGTTGAGAGATATCCCATAAACAACGATTTTCGCAAAAGGACAGCAGCTCAAGATCTCAAATACATCTCCAAACACATCATGCAAGAACCCAGAATGAACTAACACCAACTGGTTAAAATTTATACTTAACCCAATTCCAAGAAAACCAAACTCTTTCAACAAAACAAATTATATGTTGAAATTATACAGCAAATTACACAATTTTGAATGTTTATCCAAAGATACATAGTTTAGACTTCATTGACAATAAACAAAGCTTCGGTTTGCACAAATTATAAAAAGAAAATTACACAAATTTCCAAAATTTATCCGACAGAATAAAATTCATACTTCGTTAACAACAAACAAATCTAAATTCAATTCAAAAGGGGACATCCAAAAACATACTCGCAAACATGAAAAAGAAAACACAAAAATAAGTAAAAAAGATTCAATTTTTAGCTCAAATCAGAAGCCAATAGTCCCAAGCACCAATTACGAAGAGAGAAGAACTCAAAATTAGAATTTACAGAGGTTGAGGCCAACTGAGAACTGACTGACCATAGGAAAGGGAGTCGCGTAGTGTTGAGTCGTCAACGAGTTGACTCAGCTCGTTCCCAAGTAGATAACAGTGACGGGGTTCGCGAACAAAAGTCGTTTTTAGAGAGAGAGAGAGAGGGGCCTTTTCAGTAACCTGTGTTTACTGTTTAGTGCGCTACAGTTGCGGATTCCAAAACTGTTGCAAACTATAATTTAATTCACAGCGCGTGGCATCCGGATGAGGATGTGTCGCTTGCTGACGGCATCGCCTTATTGATTGACCATTCAATTTTAATGTGTAAATTCAAAAATTTTGATTGTCTTAAAATTTTTAATATATTTTCGTAGAAAAAAAATATTAAAAAATTGTGATTTATGGGAAGAATGGTTAAACCGTAAATCCTGAATTAACAAGTAAATTTTAGATTGAATATATATTTTTAAATTCATTTAAATTTTATTATTTTTTCTATTTGATAGAGAGACTAATTCTAGTAGAAAATTTATTAGATTCAAGTTTAATTTATATAAAATTATAGGTTCAAGTTTAATTTATATAAAATTATAAATCAGAGTAAGCCTCTATTAAGTTGGGCTTATATTAATAGAGTTTTTATCAGTATAATTTTTTTCTGTAGATCTTTTTTAGAAGAATTTTTCTAAGAAGCTACTTAACTTTTTGGTTGTTATTTAAAAAATAGTTTTTTTTTGAAAAAACTTCATATAGTAAATTGTTTGAAAACGTAAAAATAAAAAATACTTTTAATTTTAACTATATTTCATGTCGTAATAAAAATTATTTATGCATATGCATATTATTTAAAGTATATTAACCAATATGCAAAACACAATATATTAATTATTATATAATTTTAACCATATAAAACATAAATAAAAATATATCTAACCAAATCTTTTATATG
>JAOTAX010000005.1:4239853-4252121 GCA_025629825.1 Erythroxylum guanchezii
CGGAGACTGACGTTTGCTGGAGAAGACGATCTGGAGGAACAGAAACTGTAAATTCAGAACTTGTCGCAAGGTGCTCTTGTGCGAAGGGGAAAAACACAATATACCTTTCAAGAAGGAGACGCAGCAAATTGAAGAAGGAGAGTTGTGAGGGAGAGTTGCGAGGGATGGTAGTTTCAGACGGTAACGAAAATAAGGAGGGAGGCTATTTCAGTGGTGAGCTGCGTTTGGTGGAGAAACAAGACAGACGAAGGAGGGGTGGGTTGGTTTGTGAATATGAGAGGGTATGTTGGTCATTTCCATTTCTTGTCCTACGGACAAGAATTTTTGTACCTCAGTTTTGAGAGGAACAAAAATTTCTGTCCTCGTCCTCTGAAGACTGAGGACGGAATAAAAATTTATGTCTTCGGTAAGTAAACACGCCGAAAAACAGAACTTTTGTGTCCTCGTCATCCGTCCTCACTTCTAAGGATGGTAACCAAACACTACGCAAAAGATAGTGTCCCAGTTTGTTTCGAGTGACAGAAAAGAGTGGGCCGTGGGTCGGGTTGGGATCAAGTCGGGTCGGATAGAATCGGATCGTCAATTTAGGTTAGACAACTAGTCGGGTCACAATACGGGTCGTGTGTCACTGACGAACCTGTGAAGATGGTGAATTTGCTACTGTTTTGGATTATGGCGAGAGGAAACGAATAGAAAAGGCGTTTGAGTACAGTGCGAAGAACTACTCAAAACTGATGTAATGTAATGTAATTTGGAAGATGAAACCCTTTAGGGTTCTAATGGAGGATGAACAAGCACGTTATGCACTTTCTGAGCAGCCAGATGTCATTCCCCACCAACGGGGAATTCTGATTTGGGGAAAGATTGCACATTAGCCTCTGTTGGTGGTATTGATTGTGAAGCAGATGATTTCTTTACTTTTGAGCCGAACCTATCCATGGAGGCACAGTATCCCAAGAGGCAAGAGCTAATTAAGGGAAGCTCTTTACTAGACGAAGAGCTAATACCCGACTGGCGAGACATGAAAAAGTGTTACCAAAGGAAAACTTGGTTCTTTCAACATAAATATCCCAGTAAAGATTCCTTTTGTGACTGTTCTTGTAGGTACCATCGCCATTGATGGTTACTGCTAATGTTCTTCGCTTCTTTTGGACAGTAGGTGGTGACCGGAGAAGATGAGGTTTTGGATTGTAAAACAGTGTTTAACCAAATCTGTGTAAATGTTTAAGTTAATTTGCAAGGAGCATGAAGTTGAAAAAGTCGAAATCTGTTCTTATGTTTAACGAAAATATGATTGAATTGAAGCAATCTTATATACACTCTTGTCATGTACTTAACAGTTAATTTGCATCTATCCCTGTCAAAATTACATAAAGATTGAACCTTGTAGCCAAGTTAATTCTGTTGTTCATGCCAAAGCTTTTCTGAATCTTTAGCGAAAATGCTTAACAATCAAACAAACGTTAAGTCCAACTGTCCATCCAAACTGATTCTCGTCAACAAACTTTGATCGATTGTCACGAACTTGGAATAGACTTTTGAGTACTTGACACGGCAATCCAACTTCAAACTCTTTTCAGATGTTCCTTTGTTGTCTTCTTTATGTTTTATCATATGAAGCAGCGAAGTTGACATTAGAACAGTAAAGATAAAAGCAATTGCCAGTAATTCTGAATAACCAAGACCATATGTGTTCAGCTTTCTTCATCAACCATCAAATAAGAGCGCACACGGGCACACTTCAGCTACACCTATTTGCTAACTTTATTGGCGGCAGACTTGCCTATCTGTTGCCCAAGTATCTTCTTCATGTCTTTTTGTCTGTGTTCATAAGTGTAGCATGATGGGATTTCCATTTCAGATATAAAATATTTGTCTGTATTCGTAAGTGTAACATGATGGGATTTCCATTTCAGATATAAAAAATTTATAGAATAAAGAGGAGACAGACATGCAACTACAGAATCCTACATTGTTTATTGTCTGATCTCCCATTTCCATGTGAAGAAAGCGTGTAGAAGTAGAAATCTTCCTTCTCCTCCACCCTCTCGGAGCTTCACCTCAAGATTCCCTTAACTAGGTTCACTGCATTTTTTCTTTCAACATTTGAGCATCAGAAGAAACAAAGTAAATGTCCATTTCTTCTTCTCCTCCTGTTCTACAGATTTTCCCTTAAAATTTTAACCTTTTATCACAAATGGGCAATCAATGGACTCTCGCAAACTATTGAGTAATTTCATAATTCTGTTATGAAAATAAATTAGTTGAGGTGAAATGACTAAAAGAAAAGTTTAAAGTTAACTTTTTTTTTTGTTTCATTATATTATCTTTTAAGATATAACTCCATTAGTCACCAAAAGTATTTCTTTCTTCAAAAAGAAGTTGATAAGAACTCCCCACTACATGTCTTATCACTAGTTTAAATCCTTCATTACTAGTTGAATTGCTTCAGTAATTGGCGAAATGACAAGATAAGATCAATGATTCCAGTTTGATAATCAGTCATAGCTCCAAAATCTTACAAGTGGCTTCATTACTGACCCATAAAATACAAAAGACGCTCCCGGGGGCTGGGACCAGAGGAGAGCATCGATCATAACACTTTTGTGCTTTGCTTGTGGAGAGGGTGAATTGGAACTTTAATGATCTAATCTCATTAAGGGCCAGTTTACACCACTTTAACCTTAAGACAAGAGAGGAATGCATGTGGGGAAAGGAGGAAAGTACAAGCAAAGTTGAACCAACGTCCATTCATGAAACAATCATTGGGGCCCTTATCTTGTTCTTTAGTTATATTCCGATCTTTAAAGCAACTAGACCTTCATCATTTAATCTCTACTAATCTTCATAATAATGATTGTGCAAAATAGCTGTCAAAAGACTAACCACATTGAATGTCAGATTCTAAAAAATCTAAACTAAGTGTAGCAACTACTTGAATTGTCCCAAAGCATTTATCAATGGAAAGGACAATAATTCTCAAGGTTCTAACTTAAGTTGCATTTCCCCCACTTTTCCAAAAGAGTCAAAAAAGGCAGATGAATTAATAAAAATAGCTTCACAAAACAGAAGAGTGGTTATAAAGGGCATAAAAGAAATCGGTAGACGCCAAACTTTTACTATACACTTCATCTTGAGATGCAAACATCATGAAGAACCTTTTGACAAACATAGGAAAAGAATAAAGTAGGTTGTTGAGAGTTCCCATCAAAAGCAGATCATGGGATGTCACCAACATGAAATGCTGATGACCATAAGTAAAAAGACAAAAGAAATTTGGTTTCATATGGTAACAACCAAAGAGTTCTAGAGATTCTAAAGTTCATCTTAATTACAACCACATGTGATCAATCAGTTAACACAATCTCTTCAGATCATACCAGATATTGCAGCCTACATCAGATCCATGAAGAACAAAGACAAGTCAAGCATTGATAAACCAAATTCTTTCCAGGGACTAACATTTTCATACATTTATAGACACTATTGAAACTTGTAAATTTCTTAACCATTTATTCCAACTGATAATGTGGAAATTACACTGAAACTTGAGCCGCGCATACATATCCGTCAAGAGTTGTTGCATTATCTTATCAAGTTTGTTTGTTTTAATTTCTAAGTAACCTTCTTATTCTATGTGAAAAAGAAGTTCAAAACCTATCTGAAAAGCTCAGTTCAATCAATTTACCCGGATCTAATTCTCTTCTGATTGACCTTTCCATTAGACTTCAAAATCCCACTTGATTCTCCTTCTGATGAAGCTTCCACTGACCTGGTGAAATTATTTGAAAGATCAGCATAAAGATCAACCACCCTTCTAATGTTATTGTTAAGCTCTCGAATCAACCCCACATTCCGAGACAGGTTATCGGGGATCTTCGATTCATGGTTCTGATTTATTTCATTGATTAGCAGCCTGTTTTGATCTAGAATGTCTTGAACTTGCACAAAACTCTTCTCAAAGGTTTGCAGAACCCTGCCATCGGCTTGACTTCCATGGCCTATGCCTGGAAACAAATCCCCTTCCATTTCAATACCCCTTCAATCAATCAACCTCTGCAACGAGGGAAATTGAATTTTATAACAGGGCCAGAAAAAAGCTATTACACAACAAGAAAGCAACAATTAACTTCAGACTTCAAAGAAAAACTAGCACTGAACAAATAAGATTATGCTCTGGTGCAGGCAGAACCAAGGAGGAAATGCCAGAAACATGTCAAAACTAGCTTTCCAGAAATCTGGGACCATACTATCTAAAACCATCTATCCACTTAAGAGCCCACTGCAATAATTGATGTCATTTGATGTGATTACTCTCTTAACACTTGATGCTTTTCTCCTTCCCTCGGAACCAAAGTATGATCACACAAAGCAGTATAGAGAAACAACACGATGTGTGCAGTTTCAAGGATAAAAAGAAAAGGAGCAGCTCCTTTAAACGAAAGGATAACTTTTTTCTTCAAAAACCCAATTCCAATCCAAATATTTTGGTGGAGATTCTGGAGAAGAATACAGTTTTCATGAAGACCATCAAAAAGTAAAAAGCTTTTAGTCAATGCCAGAGAAGAAAAAATCTGCAGAAGAGAACTGAAAAAGAAGAGAATTGACCCCAACAAAAATGGATAAAAAACAGATAACTTTAAGACATTCTGCAACTGGATATATGGGATCGTTCCAAAAGTTATGGAGACCTACAACGTTATTTAAGGTCCAAAAATACAAGATTCCATGATAGGTTTAACCAGAAACAGAAGAATAATGCTCAAAACACAACTTTAAGCAACAACTAAACCCCAAAAAAAAAAAAAAAAAAACAGAACTCCTATCTTACAAATGAAGCCATAGGAAAAAGGAAACAACTCACACAAATAAACACATCAAAAACTGCCCAAGGAGACTTACAAAGCATCAAGAGGAAGAAAGCTTGAAACTTTGCCACAAGTTCCCAAAGTTCTTACCTTATAACATATTGGGCATCGAGCACTACAACTGGGATACTAAAGAAGAAAGTAAACACAGTTTTTCTGAAGAAACCAGTTGGAAGAAAACAGAAAACAGTGACGAAGTGCTAATCTTTTAACAGTTTGATGAAACCCCAGAATCATAAACCTAACCCAGAATCAGAAACCTAAAGAGAGACAAGAAACTAGAAGAAAATCTATCATCTCGGTGTCTCTCTCTAGTCTCGGTGACTCTCTCTATTTATCTCGATGTATCTCTCTCAGCTCCTCCAAGTTCTGTGCTCCTCGTTTACTTCAACCGCCCAATAGAATCCTTCGAGTTTCTCTCATTTTTACTTTTCATTTTGTATTGGAGTGACCGAGCTTCTAATTAATTATAGACTAGTCCTTTCAAATTTCAAAATTACAAAGTCTATATTTAATAAATACAATAATTTATGAATTAAGAACTTAAAATTAATAAAAATTAATTTAATTGACATTTGTTGTTTATTATATTTTCACTAATGAAATATTTTTATTAAGTAAAAAATAATTTGAATTGTAATTCAAATATAAAATATTTAATTTATAAATAAATAAAATTAAATTATTTACTTAAATTAGTAAATTTTGGAGTAACTAATAAAGTTACTTATTTGCGACAATAAAATTTACCAGTTACTTTTTTTGTGACGATCAAGTCACAAGTTCAAGCTACACAAACAACTTCTTTGTAAAATTATTAAAAAATCTTTGCATACATCACGACCCTCCTTGAACCTAACAAAGAAGGGAGTTGTTGACTTTGACTTGAATTAATGGTTTTCTTATATATTATAATCAAGTTAATCCCATACTTTTACGTAATTTTATTTAATTAATTTTATAATTAAGTAGTTATTTTATTTAATTAATTTTTAATTACATATATGAAATTTAATTTACAATTAGTGCTAGTAATTATGTTTAGTTGATTTTAAAAAAAGAATTATGTAAAAGTTCTGTGGCAAAATTTTAAATAGTTGAATTAGAAACGACGATTTAGCAATTTGATATTTTCAGAAGAATTTGCCGTATCAAACGACGTCGTTATTATGTGCGTTTATTTTTTTTTAGTCCGCTCTCACTACTTCTTCTTCTGTTCTTCCTCCGCCGCGTCCAATTTTTCCCGAGAGAGTTAAATTTTCCGACCAACCAAACACTCCTCATTTTCCTCTTTATGCCTCCATGGACACACTCATCGCCTCGGCTCTTGAAGAAATCTGTTCTCGAGGCCCCGGCGGCCTGACGCTGACCTCACTCTGGTCGGTTCTCACTCCAACGCCGTCTCTTCCTCTTAAGTCTGCTCTCTGGTCCAATCTGCTCTCGGTTCCTTCCCTCCAGTTCACTCTCCCTGGAAAAGACACGCCTTTGAGCCCAACCGATGTCACAATCCGGCGCTTTGAAGACGCGGAGAGGCTGTTCTTGAAGATTGCGGCTAAAGAGCAGCTTAGGGATTGCTTCGTCGGTCTCTACGATACTCCGTCCTCCGGCATCTCAGCTCCTCAGCTCCGCGCTCTGGAACGGCTCGCCTCCGCCAGGTTACAAATTTCTATCTTATATGTCTAGGTGTATGCATATGTTAGTGAGGTTACTGAAAATGTTGAGACTTTCATTGTTTGGAAAATTTGTAGAACGGATGGAATTGCACAGAATCAGTTGGCTAAGGAGTTTGGGATTGAAGGAAAGAACTTGTTTTATATAGTACGGAATCTTGAGAGCAGGGGGTTGATTGTGAGGCAACCGGCGGTGGTGAAAACGACGGAAGCTGGTGGTGAGGGGGAGGGGAAGAACAGCTGGAGTGTGACGACGAATTTGATATATTTGTATCGCTATGCAAAGCATTTAGGGATTCAGCAAAGGTTTGAGATTAATAAGGAAGGAAGGAACTTGGAGAATGTGAGAGATGAGGAGGAATATGGTGGTGAGGTTGTTGGAGATGGTTTGAGAGATGAGGTGCTTGTGATGGATTATTTGCCCGCATTGAAGGCTATTTGTGATAAACTTGATGAAGTGAATGAGAAGGTAGTGTCTTTTTGTTGGAGGGAATGTGTGTTGAATGAGTTATATTTTGTGCTTCGTTCTGATGGTTTGTGATTGAAGGTGCTTGTTATGTCAGACATTAAGCGGGATCTTGGTTACACCGGAACTCGAGGGCATAGGTCTTGGAGAAATGTAATTTTTTTTAATTTGTATTCGAATTTGACATTGTTGAACTTGGGTTGTTTTCATTGTAATTCATACTAGTTGGTGATGATGAAGGTATGTCGGAGGTTGAAAGATGCTGGTCTTGTTGTGGAGTTTGAAGCTAAAGTGAATGGAAAGGTTTGTCTTGTGTTATTTTTGCAAGGATTGCCCCATTTTGGTCATGTAATCTGAAGTCCTTCACCTAAGCATAGCGTCTTTTAATGCTGTATTGTGGCAGGTTGAACGTTGCCTACGCTTGTTGAAAAAATTTTCTCGAAGTGAGTTTGAGAGCAAAACCATTGGATGTGGAGAGAATTGTGACAGTGAACAAGTGATAAAGTTCGGAAGGATATCTCAACCAACTGAACAGCTGGTAGAACTTCCTATTGACGATCAGATTTATGACATGATTGATGCTGAAGGGAGTGAAGGAGCTACTGTTATGGAGGTTGGTACTGATGCATGTCTTTGCTGTGTTAATTCTAGTGCCCTTTGATTTGTAATTCTGTTTCTATTATTTCTATGTTTGGAACGGTACTTTCTCTGGGATAACCTCACATTCAACAGAGAGTTCCTGTCTTTTGTGGATTACCGGTACATTTTATTTGCTCATATTATTATCAAATATGGTCTTTTGGGAGCTTGGGACTTTTCCACTATTGTCTAGTTAGTTATGATGATTATAGGTTTTTGTGAAAGTTATGATGACTATAGGTTATTTGTGCATTACTTATATTAAGGCCTTCCTTCCCTTTCCCTATATGCTCATTAAGAATGTGGCTTGGCTTAACATTCTGCACCATTGCAAGCATCTTATGTTCTGGCTGCTTATCTTTTGCAACTTCCTACCTTATCATGACCAGGTATGTGGGAGACTTGGGCTTGATAAGAAAAGAAATTATCCTCGATTTCAGAACATGGTCTCAAGGTTTGGCATGCATTTACAGGCAGAAAACCATAAGAGAACAGTTGCATTTCGAGTTTGGACTTCTAGGACTCGTAATTCTGAAGCATCAAATGTATTTCAGAGTAAATCCAAGATCACCTACAGTGACAACAACTTAGATTTGGATGTTGGCAGTCCTCATGTCTCTGGCACGTTGATTGAAAACTTTGTACAAAATGATTATTCAACTACCAAAGTTGATAATGTTATTCCTGAAGACCCAAATATTGAAGAAAGTGAGCCCAATTTTTATGAAGGCTCTCAAAAAGATGTTATGGCCGATGATGTGGCCGACTGTCCTGGTAAAGTAACTCAACCCAATGCTCCGAGAGGTTCTACTTCCAGTCCAGGACTTGATTTAGTGAACATGGAAGTAGGAACCCATGATACTTCATCTCAGATATCTCCTACTTTGTCAAATCTACCCATCTCTGTATCACATCAGATGTATCCATATATGCCGTTAACTTCTGATGGTGCCTTGAGAGAGCAGAGGATACTTCAACGTTTAGAGGTACTTTTCATCATTGACTTCAAAGAAGGGTTATATCAAGGTTCATTTGTTGTATTTATGGCTTATGAAACATAAGCCCACTTGTAACATTGTTATTCTGTAGGATGAGAAATTCATTTTGAGATCGGAGCTACATAGGTGGCTTGTCAGTTTTGAGAAAGACAAGTGCACAACAATGGACAGGAAGACCATTGACCGAATTCTGAACAAACTTCAGCAGCAGGGTCGTTGCAGATGCATACATATTAATGTTCCTGTTGTGACAAACTGTGGCCGTAGTCGTATCACTATGGTGATTCTGCATCCATCCATTCAAGGTTTTCCACCGGAGTTAATGGGTGAAATTCATGATAGACTGAGGTCTTTTGAGAAAGAAGTCCGACGCCAGGGGTCCTCTTGGAGGAAGAATAATGAATCAGTTCCGGTGTTGAATGAAGTAGTGAGATCTCAGATGTCTGCAGTTTCAGATGAAAATGCTGCTAAATCAGAAGCCATGCGCACCAATGGGTTTGTGTTGGCAAAAATAGTTCGTGCAAAGCTGCTTCATAGGTTTATTTGGGATTATGTCCGTTCCATCCCTGGGTGGGATGATATTCTATCATCTGGAAAAGATACATGCACTTACAAACTCTTTGCACTTGAAGAAGCTGTGAAGGCCATCCCGGTTGAACTGTTCTTACAGGTTGCAGGGTCTACTAATAAATTTGATGACATGCTCGAAAAGTGCCAGAAAGGCCTGCATCTTTGTGATCTTCCTGTTGAAGAATATAAGAGCCTTATGGATACTCGAGCAACTGGGAGATTGTCAGTGATAGTGGATATCCTGAGGCGTTTAAAGGTATACTTTAGTTTTTGATGCCATGTGGAATAAAATGGATGGGAATTATTAGATTGAAAATGTAGTTTTGTCTCCACTAAGGTACCAGTCTTGAAACAGAAATATGAAAATAATTTTTTTAAATCCCTGCATAATAAAGTTGGAGCAGTGTTTTCTCTGATTCATAATTTTTTAAGGAATATTTCTAGTGCCTTACTTTTATTATATCAGGCCTTAAAACTGGTTCTGTAATGTAGCTAATACGGCTGGTACATGGTGGACATTCGGAGGAGGGATCCAGGGTTCCACATGCAAAATGTACACATGCAATTGAGCTTAAACCTTATCTGGAGGAGCCATTGTCTGTATATTCAACATTTAACTTGAGATCTTCTGATCTTCGCCCAAGAATAAGACATGACTTTATCCTATCTGAAGGAGTAGCTGTTGATGAATATTGGAAAATTCTGGAGTATTGTTATGCTGCTACTGATCCAAAAGCTGCTTTACATGCTTTCCCTGGATCAGCTGTTCCTGAGGTTTGTGCTTGGTGCTTTCTTTGCCAGGCTGTTTTAGTAAATCATTTGTGCCAAATTTTCACAAGTATATTCTTTTTGTCATATTATCAAATTCGGGAGTGCTAAATGCTAAGGAATCTGTACTTTGTTCATCTTGTCAAGTCACCTTAAATTGCCACCAGACTTGTTCTGCAACTTTTCATTTTTCCTCCCATTTTTTTCTGGCATGATAAATATATGTCGAAATATTTCTCTTAGCGAATGGATTCTCACAGGTTTTCCTCCAAAAGTCTTGGACCTCTCTTCGAGTCATGTCAGCAGACCAGCGTGCTGAGCTCCTAAAACGTGTAGCAAAGGATCATATGCACAGAAAGATTTCATATAAAGAGTGTGAAAAGATAGCAAAGGATCTTAATCTTAGTTTGCAGCAGGTATTCTGGTCTCGTGTGCTTTTGTCTCTCTGCTTATGGTTTATCCTTTTGTGTTCGTGATAGTTTTCTTAATTTGTTAGCTTTTCATCTTGTTGACAGAATGATATTTTTTCTATTTTGAAATAATCTCTTTCTTCCACCCCTTTCTTGTAAATAAGTAGATTATCATCTCTTGGCAGGTACTTCGTGTCTATTATGATAAGTATCAGCAGCGTCTTAGTGGATTCCAGAGTGTTGTAGATACCAATAGAGAGGATTTTCTACCATCTATTAGGAAGGGCTCTGCATCTTCCAAGAAAAGGAAGAAGTACGTGCAACCAAGCTCAGTAAATTGCAGCAGCCTTGATAGTGCAAATGAAGAGGTGGTTGAGCTTGAGCACCATAAGTTACCTGGTACTGGTGAGGAGTTTGAGGAAGGAGATTTTTATACTTCAGGAGATCATACTGAGCATTTCCCAATGTATCAGGATGATGTTCAGCCAAACATTGTGGGAGAACAAGAACCAAACGATGATGGGGAATGCTACTCTGTAATTAGTCAATATGCAAATTCAAAAATGAAGCCAGGCCGAAAAGGCAGGTTTTCATGGACCGATGAAGCGGACAGGTTATGACAAGTCCCTCTTTTAACGATAATAATAATATATCAATGTACTGTGATGTAATCAATCAGATATGATAATGTATGCATACTGTAGGTTGTAAACTACTAGGCTCTGTTGGATATCTGCTATAAGGAATTATCAATCAGGCTATAAACCTTAGTGGTATTTTTAGGTATAATGTAGTGATGAACCTTTTCAATGTTTAAAACTACCTAAAAGGTATGTTTCAATGCAGATGATTCTTGTTCATTTTTCTGAGTTTATTTTGAATCTGTCATGAAAGAAGGGGATATATTTGTGTATGTAGCACCCTGATCTACCAGTTTTTAACAAATACTTTATCTTTCTGCAGGCAACTGGTGATCCAGTATGCAAGACATCGAGCAGTTCTTGGAGCGAAGTTCCACCGAATAGATTGGAATAGTCTTCCCAACCTACCAGCACCTCCAAAAAACTGTGCTAGAAGAATGGCTTCTTTGAATCGCAACACGAAATTTCGGAAAGCTGTAATGAAACTATGTACCATGCTTAGTGAACGTTTTGTGAAGCACCTGGAGAAAGGCCAGAATATGCCTTCTAATGACGATCGGTGCAGAGTTCTTGTATCCTCAGTGGAAGAAGGTCCTTATAGAAGGTGTTCTGGCACAAAGGACTGTGTTGAAGGAGCAGATTTCACAGAAGAAAAGTGGGATGATTTCAACCAGGAAAACATTAAGAAAGCCTTTGAGGATGTTCTTCTTTGGAAGCGAATGTCTAAATTGGATGCCTCTAAGAGATTTGAATCTTCCACCAGCGAGTGGTCCAATTTAAACACAAATGGTGAAGGATATGTATGTTCCCGAAACTTCTACAGTCTGTCTTTGCTTCTAGCTACAATGTAGGGTTTAAAGTACTATAATTAAAAATCATTGTTGTTATGAATAAATTTCGAAGATATAAAATTCAAAATTAATTTCAAGTATATACAAAAATTTAAGAATCATTAATCATTACCGCCATCTCAATTTTTGCTTAGTGAATGGAATAATTAAGAGTCTGATGCACTTTAGTGTGCATGCTTCTGACTGTCTCTTTGTATTTGTCTCTATGCCTATACATTTCCATTAGAAACATCCTAAGAAGCACGGACATGGACACGGATACGGATACGGGGACACACCAACTTCTAAAATTTGGTGGACATGGACATGACATATATATATATATATATATTATAAAATTTAGAATTAAGAAAAAAATTCAGAATTCATAATATGATATATATTGAT
>JAOTAX010000005.1:4252221-4269524 GCA_025629825.1 Erythroxylum guanchezii
TTCATAATATGATATATATTGATTGATGTGTTTCAAGACTTCAAATATCTTGATAGTTCATACATATTTTGTACTTTTTAAGCCCCTCTCAAAAAATATGGAGCATATATATGCACTCTTCGTAGGTGTCCGTGTCAGACACGTGTCCGACAAGCAGACACGGCCCCATTTTGCCGTGTCCGTGCTTCTTAGGCAACACCTCTAAACTATTCAGTAGATATTTAGATTTCAACATAATCTTGGCTAAGATGTTTATGCGTTGTTGCAGAATCATGGTGAATCTGAATCGGTGCCAAGAGCTAATCTTAATGAGGACACCCAAAACCTTGGACGAGGAAGACATAAAGATTCCGTGGGAAGATCAAGATTCCAGCGCCTTCATGAGAAATTTACCAAGCTTTTGAGTGAAGGAACTAATATCAGTAGACAAGTTCACAGATCTGTGGCTGTTTCAAATGCAGTAGAGTTGTTAAAGCTTGTTTTCTTGAGCACCTCAACAGCACCAGAATTGCAAAATCTATTATCAGAAACCTTACGCCGTTATTCAGAGCGTGATCTTTTTACTGCTTTTAGCTACCTCAGAGAGAAGAGAATCATGGTAGGACATCCTCTTCTGTTTCGAAACTTTTTGATTTTAAAATTCCACAATTTTTGCATGTTAAGTGTGGCCCAATATGGCACTTGCTCATATAATTTGGGAGATGACTCTAAAGTCATTGCCACATCTTTTGAAGTGCGGGAACCTTATGATGGTTATAGCATTATAGCACTTTAAAATCATGTTAAATATAACTCACCCCTGAGTTCAACTACAGCTTAGCTAAAACATTAGTTTGATCTGTAAATTCTTTAATTTATACTAATTAAGATCAGATCCCTTATTGTCAAAAATTGGCACATGTATAAACAGTTGGTTCATTCCGTATCTTTCCCAAGCTGGTCATCTCAATATGTCAATGGGTCAGTGTTGATGATTGTTACATCCTTTAACTCCTGGCCAGGACCCAGGGATATGGTGCTTCTTTCAATGCTTTTAGTGTATTGGAGTATAGTTAATTATTCCTTTCCCTTTATTATTGAAATGGCTGCTAAGTAGTTACATTGCTTAAGTTATCCGTTGCTCCCTCTTTTCTGCTTACATAAAGCACAGGTTTTACTCATGCAAGCGCTGAACTTTTCTAAAGTTCTTCATTTCCTGGCTACTGAATTCTTAAGACGTTGGCTAGAATGCAGGCTGTCAAGTTATAAGCTAAAGGTCAATTAATTTATGGACTGTGTTCAAAATTTCTCTAACTTATTCTTTTTCACTTGCTTGGAAGTCTTCACAACGTCAGTGTCCCTCATTGTATTTAATATGACCCTTCATTTTTGTTTAGTTACAGTCCATTTCACTTATTAATGTTTTGTATGCATTTGGCAGATTGGAGGCGATGGTGGCCAACCATTTTTGCTATCTCAACAGTTCTTGCATAGTGTTTCTAAATCTCAGTTCCCGGTTAACACTGGAAAGAGAGCTGCAAACTTTTCCAGTTGGCTTCATGAAAGGCATAAAGACCTTACAGAAGTGGGAATCAGTCTTTATGCAAATTTGCACTGTGGGGATATTTTTCAACTATTTGCACTAGTTTCTTCTGGTGAATTATCCATTTCCCCGTGTCTGCCAGATGATGGGGTGGGTGAGGCTGAAGATTTTAGAAATTTGAAACGTAAAGCTGACGATGATGATTTAAGTGATGATAACAGGGTTAAAAAGCTAAAATCTTTAGCAGACAGTGAACTTATTTCTCGCCGAGAGAAGGGCTTCCCTGGTATTAGTGTATCTGTGCAACATGCAACAATCTCAACCATTGATACTGTTGAATTATTCAAAGATGGGGATACCATTATTGGTGAACTCCCCTGGAGTGATATTTTGGGGGAGAAAATTGTCTCTTGTTCGTCTAATTGTGATCTGACAGAGAAATTGCCTAATCTTGATAGCATCATTCCTGCAGCAGATTGGTCAAGCAAGTCTCCTTGGGAAGCTATGGCTGACTATGCAGAATATCAAGTGCCTGGAACAAAACAAGTTCATGGCTTAAATCCTGAGGTCTTCAAAGCTATTTATGCTGCTATTCAGATGGCTGGTGACCAAGGTTTGAGCACGGAAGAAGTTTCTCAAGCCGTGGGGCCAGGTTTTATAGCCTTTCTGTTTTCCTCTATCATCACACTGTTCATATTTAGACTTTATGTGGATAATTAAATTTTTGTCAGTGTTCCTCTCAGGAGTAAATATGCATGAATGTGCCATTGATATACTCCAAGTATTTGGATGGGTATTGAAGGTCAGTTCTACTCTTGATTTAACATTTCGGAGATGCTTGTCTTCATTTTGGTGTAGCCATGAAATAGGCAAGTGGCTCGATTGGTACAATTTAGTTCAGCAGAATGTATTAATAAAATAATTCAAATTTTGAACAGTTTTATTTAGTAATTTAGATACTATGATCAATATTTTTGTTAGTTAATTTCCATAAGAAAAATATTTTTCTTAGTTCCTGCTGCATATGCTGCTATTGGTAATTACTTTATTTCCTTTTTTCAGTTGTGGAAGGTGAAGTTATTTCTTTTTACTTAAGATTGTTTGTTCTACGAGTTGTTCACATATGATGCTGAGGCTACCTTAGATGGTTTTAACTTCAATTTTGAGATTTGGAAAAATTCTGACATTTATACTTTCTCTGTAGGTTAATGCTTTCGAGTCTGTTCGCATTGTTGATTCTTTATATCGTTCCAAATACTTTTTGACAGTTGGGTTCCATCAAGAACTTAAGCAACATCCAGTTAAAAATTCCATATGCAAAAATAATGATCACCGTCCAATATCTCAGCCTCTGAATCTTGATGTAATCAGTGGTAGTTCTAAAGAAAAGGTTATCTTGAGTGATAACAATGTCCACAAAGTTACAATTCTTAATCTTCCTGAAGATGCTTTAGCCTTGGATGGGAACCAAAGTTGCAGCACGAATGAATGTGGTTTGCTTGATAAAAATTCAAGAGGATGCAATGATGAGAGGGAAACTCTTAATTGCTCTTCTGGTGGATTTAGTGTGCCAATATTGCCGTGGATAAATGGAGATGGGACCATCAACAGGGTTATTTACGATGGGCTTGTTCGCCGTGTTTTTGGTATTGTGATGCAAAATCCTGGAATGCTAGAGGTATATTCCTGTTTCTAAACTTGTCTTTTGGGTATATACAGTGATTATTCTGGACGAGGATAGAAAACTGTTTGAGTTTCTGTGCTGCTTTTGTGGGCAGGATGATATTATACTCAGGTTGGATGTATTGAATCCCCAGGTAAGTTACTTTTATCTATCAATCACCATCTCATCAAGTGTTCGTTAAACTTGGTATCATCAGAGTATGCCTGAAACTGCGCAATTTGTGTTTGTGGTTGTGATTATAGAGCTGTAGAACTCTATTGGAGTTGATGATTTTGGACAAGCACCTCATTGTGAGAAAGATGATCCAATCTACTTCAAATGGACCCCCTCCTCTTCTTGGAACACTCCTTGGAAGAAACTATAAAGAATCCAATTTGGTGTACCGAAAGCATTTCTTTGCCAATCCCATGAGACCATCTTTGCTCTGATACTCTCCCCTCCCAATATCGTATAGTGTTTGATGAGGATGAAACCTGTAAATGTATGATGATGCTATGTACAGTGCAGGGATCCAACTTCTGTTGGAATTTTGATTATAATAATAAAATGATGAAATTGGAATTGTGATTAATATGCATATTTCCAACAAGTTTGATGAAAAATTATTGCTTGAAATTAAAACTCATTACCTTGTGATGAGAATCCAAAACTTATATTTTAAAGTTAAATTGTTTCAATTTTTATAAAAAATATTTGAAATTTTAACTCATTCATTCAAGTTGAAATTGTAAAAAAAATAATTACAAGATAAAGGTTATTAACTTCTAGAAATTTTGTCGTTTTTATTGTAATAATGGTTTTGATAATTCTCTTTTTAGTTTTAATTAATCAGTTAATTAAATTTGAACCCTGAAGAGAAACTCTCTTCTTCTTCAAATGGCATGAAGCCACATGAACTTGAACCAGTCGTTTGACTTTAGTCTCCTCTTCTCTCAACCATCAATCTCTGACCCCACCTTGCATATTGCTTACGTGTACGGCGGTGATCTAATCTCCTGTTCTAATTCAGTAATTCTCTTGCGTCTCTTCTCTCCTACCTTCTCTCTTTCTGAAAATCTCTGCAAAAGCTTACACGGAAACACCCAAAAGAGAGGTAGTGAGAGAAAACCAGCAAAACAATTCCACCATAATCAAACCTCAAAAAAGATATGAACTTTTGATGTTACAGACATAATCGAAGAAAACCCAATTCTCGAAATTTTTTCTTCATTTGTTTCAATGGCAGAAAGTGCAGCTTCTTCGCCAAAGCCCCTTCCTACAACAATGGCCCCATCACCATCACCACCTCCACAAGCACCACAATTTCAGTCCCAAACCCAACAACAACAGCAGCAGCAGCAGACAGCCTTGACAAATATGAACCCAACAACCTTAACATCACCACCTCAACAGCAACAACAAGAAGTTCAGACGCCAACTCCTAACTTATCTAATTTGCCTCAGAACCCACAAATCTCCTCTCCTATTGACCCGCAAATCTCTTCTTCGCCTTCTCTACAACAACAACAGACAATTCTACAACAACAACAACAACCTTCACAACAGCAACAACAGCAACAGCTTCAGCAACAGAATGTAGCTTCTATGTCTGGATATCAAATCCAGCAAAACCTTCAGAGATCTCCTTCTATGTCTCGTTTGAGCCAACAACAGAACCCGTATGGTGGGCTGTTGAGGCAACAGCAGCAGCAGCAGCAGCAACAACAACAACAGGGGCTTTATGGACAAGTTAATTTTGGTGGGTCGGGTTCAATTCAACAGAGTTTGCAGCAGAATTCACAGAATCAGCAGATTGGTGGTACCAACTTGTCAAGATCAGCTCTTCTCGGGCAGGGTGGTCACCTCCCTATGCTGACCGGGGCAACAGCTGCCGCTGCCGCTGCCGCTGCTCAGTTGAACTTGCAACCCCAGTTGTTAGGTTCGGTATGGATTTGATTGGCCTATTTTTATTTAGTTTCCGTTTCTTATACAAGCTTCCACTTTTGTTTGTTTCTTTAAGTGTTGAAAGAAGCTTTAAATCATGATGCATTGCGTGATTGAATGATTTGGTTGATGCGTCAATTGTGTGATTTGCAAGAAGGTGATAATAGAGACTCCAGATTATTGTTGCGTTCTGTGTTTTTATGGGGATTAGTTTTGGTTTAAAAGTTCAAGTGAAGTTGGCTGTGCTTCTATAACTGATAAGGGTACTTATCCAACACCATTTTGGCGCTTTTGTATCGTCATGGTTGGTTGGCTAAAACTTGGATCCCAGACTGATATTCTGCTCTAGCTTTTTAAAGATATAGATTCAAAAGCAATGATTGATCAATCATTAGTTCATTGATCAATCATTAGTTCTATTTGGTGTTTTGTGGCTTTTGGACCTGAAAAGCTGGACTTGGGTCATCCTATTTGTTAACAAGAATATGAATCTATGATTGCATAACTGAAACTTCATCAAGGAAAGCTAAATTGTTGCAACTTTATCAATCAAATGTGCTTTGTACTTCTAAGAATTCACTTATTGGACCTTGATCCACTAGACATGGTGACATTTCTAAGCGTTGTTTTTGACCTTAATCTCGGCATGTAGACATTTACTGTTTGAGTTTATGCAGAATGTTCGATTTCAGGATTAGGGTTGGTGGACTATAAGTGGATTGATTTTTCTTTTTTTTGTTGCTAATGATTGATAGTTGCTTCAAGTTTTGATATGGTAGGTGTAAATAGTAAAGTCCCCCAAAAGTAGAGTGCTGGTTGTTCTCTAGGTGGGACACGTTTATGCAAAAGTTTTCATTTCTGACATTGTTTAATTATATGGAAGAAACAGATGTCGAGGTGGCATCTTTATCCACAGTTAAGAAATAATGTAATCTTCTATTGGATTTAACGTATTGTTAACTTTATTGATTGAATTCTTAGTTAAGTTACTTGAATTGTTTTGAGTTAGCTAGATAATCTTGTACGTTACAATGAAAACAAGAATCTTCTCAGACTAGTTTTGCATGTAGCCGAGGCAGAAATCAGGGATGGTGCAAGGCTCCCAGTTCCATCCTAGCAACACTTCCGGCCAGACTTTGCAGGGAATCCAAGCAATGGGAATGATGGGAGCACTTAACTTGAACTCACAACTAAGGCCTAATAATGCTCTTACTTATGCTCAACAGCGGATGAATATGGGGATGAGACAGCAATTAGCGCAACAAAATCCAATCTCTTCTCAGGTAGTTACTCCTCTACTAATATGAAATGATTATCCTTTTATCAGTTCCTTTTTATGTGTGTATATTTGTGAACTACAATTTTCCACAGATGTTCTTTGATTTATCTTCCCACTTAAGTCGGGTGGATAATCTGAAGTTCTCTTTCTTCCATTTCTCCACTCTTTCAAGATACACCTGAGACAAGATCTTTTGATAAAACTTATAACCAGAAATTTAACATGCTACATTTGCAAGCTGGTATACTACCATCTCTAGCAATCAATAATGTATGTAACATATTTGACATTATGCAGGTTCAAAGCCTACCAAGATCATCATCACTTGCATTTATTAACTCTCAGTTGACTGGACTGCCTCAGAATGCACAGTCAGCGATGATGTCAAATTCTTTGTCACAACAGCAGTGGTTGAAGCAAATACCAGCAATTTCTGGCCCTGCGTCACCTTCATTACGCATTCAACCGCATAGGCAGTCACAAGCTCTCTTGCAGCAGCAATTAGCTTCATCTTCTCAACTTCATCAGAATTCAATGACATTAAACCCACAGCAATTATCCCAGATGGTACAGCAGCAGTCAACTATGGGTCATCAACCACTGCAACAACAGCAGCAGGCACAACAACCGCAATCACAACCACAACCACAGCCACAGCAGCAGCAGCAACAACACCACCAACAACAGCAGCTGCCGCAACAGCAACTACTACAGCAGCAGCAGCAACCGCAGCAGCAGTTACAACACCATATGTCCTTGCAACAGCAGCATCCTCAGCAACAACAGCAATCACCAAGGATGGCAGGACCTACAGGTCAAAAATCTCTTAGTTTGACAGGATCACAGCCAGATGCCACAGCATCTGGTGCAACTACCCCTGGAGGGAGCTCAAGCCAAGGGACAGATGCCACTAATCAGCTTCTTGGGAAGAGAAAGATACAGGATTTGGTTTCACAGGTCTGGCACAGTTTTAGTAGATCTTCCGCGTTCTTAATCATTTTCCTTATATTCTGCCTTTGCTTGCTATCTGGTGGTAGTCATAGGTGTCTTGTTCACTTTTTGGCTCTTTTGCAGGTAGATTCCCAGGGAAAGCTGAGTCCTGAGGTTGAAGACCTTCTCTTGGAGATTGCTGATGACTTTATTGATTCTGTGAGGTTCTTTCTCCTTGCCAGAAGCAATACAATTGTCTGTGCTGGGATTTGTGCTTTGATGTGCATGAATATCTATAGAAATTCTGTGTAGATGGGATAGAATCATATGAGTGACGAACTACAGAAATTTTCCCGTGTCTTGCACTTAACTCCTGTAGGTTTGAAAAGTGTTGTTTTCTTTTGTATTTTCTCCCGCTAAACCCTAAAACTAATGAGGAAAGGAAGTTTGTATGAAGGAAAAGATTATGGCTTTGTACTTGTTCATTTAGACAATGCCTTGGTCTCTCCTTCCTATTCATTGTTGACGCTAAGCAGATTCATGCTAATGCTACCTTCTATGAGATTTTCTTAAATATATCTCTCCTTTCTGCATCTGGCGCTATCATAGACCTTAATTTGCTTGTTTCCTTTGGTTCATTAGTGGAATTAGGGTTTCTGGAATGTGATTTTTCCTGTAGTGCATCATGCTTGATATTCTATACTACTTTAGCCAATTGCATACCTCAAAGTAGGCCTTTCTTTCCTTCAGCTCATGTGTAAATGACGTATAACAAGCACTTGGATTGTCATTTTAAAATCATGATATCCCACAATGATTTCATAGCATAGCCCAATCTTTTGTTGTGACTTTTAAAGTTGAACTAACTTATACATGGTCATATACACACACAACACTCGGTTTGTTCTGGTCTTACATATAGGAACTTGTCTTCTGGCTTCAAATTGCAGGTCACTACATTCGGATGCAATTTGGCCAAGCATCGAAAATCTTCAACTTTGGAGTCCAAGGATTTATTGCTGCACTTAGGTTTGTGCTGATCTGCTCATTTTCTATTGAAAATCTTTTTATGCTTTGATAAGGATATGGATGTATATAATGCGTGAATATTCTTTGCAGAGAAAAACTTGCAATTGACAATCCCTGGATTTTCATCTGAAGAGCGGAAGTACCAAAGAAAACCTGTAAGCATTTGAAGATCTCTATTGAAGTTCAAGATATCTGTTTCTATTCTTTGTCCAATTATTTGAAACACATTAATGGGTTTGGGAAAAGAAAATTCCATAGTGTATATTCTGACATCAAGAGAATAAAACGTGCAGTTGTCGAGTGAACTTCACAGGAAGCGTCTTGATATGGTAAGTGGACTCTTATAATTGTTTTGCTAGTGTTCTCCTAGGAATTTCCATGTCCAATTCTTGTGACACAGTTATTGGTCCAGATTTGGGCATCAAGGGAGTCCTTGAACTCTGAATCAGTTAACTCCAATCCCAAAGACCTAATCAAACAAGGACTTGGCAAGCCAAATGTTAACAACCACCTGATAAGACCCTCACCTAGTTCAGAGCAGTTGGTTCCAAAAGCAACCAGCTCCCAAATGCTGCAGCAGATGACCCGATTTTGATCGATAGGTGTCAACTATGTTGATTGTCTTACTACTGGGACATTATTGGTAAGCATATGATTTACAAGTATCAACATTGACAACTAACCACTCCATGCCAGAGAGATAGAGAGACGGTATTTATGGGCAAAAACATTGCTGTGTCTACTAAATTCATGTTTGAAATAATTGAATTGTTTTGGTAGTATAAATGAGTATCAAATATTCCAAAAAGAGAATTTTGGTAAATTGTAATAGATTTTATGAATCAATCCATTCTAGAAAATCTTGAAGAAGTTTATTGCATATGCTAGAAGTGCAAGGACCTTTCCATCGTTCCTATCAGCGGAAGGCAATTGCAGAAGTTAAAACTTTTTGCTTTTCTTGGAATAGGATAATCTCCATCTTTGCTAGAGAGGGAGAGAGAAACAAGAGTCTTCAATTTAGGAATCTAGTAAAACCTTAGGTTTCACCACAGTTCTGACCTTGATCTTCAATAGATAGTAGCATTGTTTTTGATGTTTATGCCTAGATATAGATCATGTTTGTATACTTTGTCCCAATTCATATTTCTTTAAAATCTCTTTCTAACCTCAGAATCTTTTTGTTTCTTTCACAGTTTTGATTGACTATATTTGGATTGATGAAAGCAGACTGTAATTATTTCTCGAGGTAGTAGAAGACCTTGCAAGTGTTTGAGAAGCTTGCATATTGGATCATCTAATTACACTTCTTTAGAGTTGATGTATAATTAATTTGATTGGATGAATATGACCATATAAGATATGCATAACAGAGTTGATAAGTTTCTGATAAAATTTAGCAGCCCTGGTTCTAGCTCATCTAGCATTAGAATGTAGATGGAGCTTGGATTGGTGGGCTAATTCTGTAGTATCTTGTTTAGTATTTTATTTCAGGAGACATTTTTCTGTGCTGGGATTCAAGATTTCTTTGCATCTTACCAAAGCAGAATTGAGGACCAGACATCTTTCTTGTCCTAAACTTGCTTCAAATGATGTCTGCTGACTGTACTAAAATCACCCAGGTTGGTCTAAACTTCCTACCCTGACATGAATGTCTACTTCTGCATACATCAAAATATGACCATAAGGTGCTTACTATCATTTCCTGGTTGGGTTCAACTAATATACTTTAAAGCTCTATGTCCCATATTCTGCTGGGATGCTCCTAGGGTTGGAAATAAGCTGAGTCGGGTTTTGGATTTGATGCCAAAATTTTTCTAAACTTGAGTTTGAGGTTGAGTTCGATCAAATTTGGTTTGATTCGTTAATTTTAAGTTGGTTCGATGCAAATCTGAGAAAATCTATCATATCGAACTCAAAAACCCTAATTTGACCTAAGTCAAGCTTAAGGCAAGACCAATGAATCTACAAGATGACTTGGGGAAGAATTCAAGAGAAGAAAATTTTGTTATGATTGTTCAAACACCAAAAAAATTTGTTAAGTCAACCTTATCTTATTGATCTTACTCAATAAAATAACTAATTAATCTTGAAATTAAACACTTCAAAATGGGATTAAGTATATGTTTTGATTCTCATCTGGTGTCGAGCTACCAAGTCCAGTTGCTTATGTATCATTACAAGGTCCTCCATGAGCATAGCTTCTTCCTTCCTTGGCACCAGTTAGCTGAAGGTGGCAAAAGCAGCAGGACTATTACGCCAAGAAATTTGACACTTCGACCGCAACTTGGATCCTTTTGACATCGTTTCAGAACAAAACGTAACGTTTGGTAATAGGACTTTAGTGTAATATTTTGATCCCTCGTCCAAAAGCACAGCTCAAGGATGAAAGCAATTTGTCCTCGTGGTCCTGCATTTTGGAAACACCAGAAACAAATGGACTTTGGAAAGGGACCCGTTTTCAATTCAAAGAACATGGGAAGTGGCAAATAATTATTGTTTCTATCAACGATGGAAATTGAAACTGGTCATTTTGTACTTTCAGAAGGCTTACAATCTGCTCGCATTAAAGGAAAACTAAGGTTTAGGTTAGGGTTAGCAAATCAGGCAGGTTCCGCCTAATTTGAGCTAGTAAAAATGTTCAAGTTAACGAATTGCGGGTAAGATTTGAGTTTGTGAGGATTGACCCAATTCCATATGAATAACTAGTATACCTCAAGTACTCAACTTCTTGTTTCAGAAGGCGAATCCATCAAACTTGATCAACTATTAACGAGTAATTTTAATATAAGTGGATTTGGTTAGGAGGATGCGGAAATAGTACTTCAAGACTCATTACGTGTCTAAGGTCTTTTGACATAAATTGAACTAATTTTATAAAATGATATCATTTTTTATATAAAATATGATCGAATTTTGAATATTTAAGTTGAATTCATTTTGAACAGTTCAAACTCAATCAAATTTTGAATTCAATCAGATCTCTCTTCATCCCTAATTTGAATTCAATTTTATATAGCAAAAATTGAGTTGAAGTTGACAGTATGGTTTGTTGTAAATTTGCAATAGCATCACCTAGTTACTTACTTTATTTACATGCAGCATAGAATATATTCACATGCATGTCACATAAATTAACCATAAGATATACTGTATATTAAAAAAATGAGTTAATAACGAACAAAGTCATTTTTATTGGTTGAATGGTAGCAGCCGCCGAGCTATGAATTATGATACTGCCTAAGTAGATAGGTTATGCGAATATAAATTGGAATGTTTTAGATTTTTTTAAAAAAAATTATATTATTTTATATAAGTTATTTGTAATTTTCTACCATTTAAATTATAATTACTATACAAAACTTAATTTAATTTAAATGATTAAAGCTTAACAATCTTAATTTTAGTTCAACTTTCCAGTTCATTGAATCAATTTGCTAAACAATTCAGACCCTGAAGAACATTCGAAAAGCTGCATGCCCTAGAGGCGGCTGTTCTGTTATCTTCACCATTGGAGTGTAAAAGCTAATAATGTCAACCAGTCAAATCACATCAAATTATCTTTTGTGGATCCTAAATTTTAGGAACGTAGATACTGATTTTGATTTTTTTTTATGAAAGATGGATTCTTTATTGGTTAATTCGAACTTTGTCTTAGTTGGCGACTTGTACACGTTTTTTTTTTTTGTTAATGTAAATGTGATATTAACAAAATTCAAGCTCTACCTACAATGGAAAATAATTTGTGTATTCAACTTAAATTTCATGCAAATTTTTTTTTACAAAGATTAAATTAAAAAGATTGATAATTAAAGAACTCAAATAAGAAATAAAGCTAAAGTAAAAGACATTATATTTTGTCAACTTACCCTTTGCACGTTTTATTAATTTAATGATCTCTTTATTAGTTAGAGATAAAATTACGTATTATTGTACCTATTCAAACTTCAAATTCATATTAGATGTTTTTTGTGTGTGTAATTGACAAGAAACAAGGAAACAAACTAACGCCTTAAGGACGTATTTGATCTCTCATCATTCTGAAGCAACAAATGCATTCTTGGAATCAGATTGTCCCATAGGACTAGATTCTAAGCACTCGCTTAGTTAAGAAATCTGCACATTGGTTATCTTCGCGAAAGATATGAGAAAGAGAACAAGACTAGTCATGAGCAAGTAATCTACGAATGTCTCAAACAATACTAAAATATGTATGAGAATGCGAGCGTGATTTATTTATCAAATTGACCACCTCTTGTGAGTCAGATTCCACTAGCACTTTTCGATGTCTATGATCCCAAGCCAAACTTAACCCATGTTGGATAGCTTGCAACTCAGCATTGAGATTGTTGGCATGGCCAATAAATCCCGTAAAATCCATTATCCAATGGGCACGATTATCTCGCATAATACCTCCAAAATTGGCATCACCAAGATTGCCACGGGAATTACCGTCCACATTGATCTTCATGAACTCAGTTGGAGGGATGCACTAAGAAATCCACTTATCCTCACTTTGGACGCCATGCTGAAGAGAAGTAGAGATATGCTAAAATTATAAATATTAATGAGATTAATTTTAGGATTTAACGTTAAGTTATTGGCTTATTAAATATTTTTTCTTGTTTAATGTACGTTCGATAGTTTGTACATTATTACAAAGAAACGTGATATTTTATTTTACAAAAAAGACATAAATTTAATAATGATTATTATTATTAATGATTATTAAAATTTCCGTGGATGGAATCTCTCGTGTTTGTTGTCAGGAAAAATAATCACGGGACCAGCTGGATTCATCCCCTCCAAGAAGATGGCAAAGAAGAGTTGTCAATACTTCACTGAGCTCAGTGGATAGTCCAATAGACTACAACATGTGTCAAATTCCTACGCAACTTGACAGGAAGCATCAAAACTGGAGACGTCAGGGCTTGTACTCTCATTGGGGCCTTTGCGGTGTCAACAAACTTTCTAAGAGCATGCAAGAACGTTAGCTTCGGGGGAAGACAGATAGCCGACATGACATCATTGAAGGGCAGGTGAAGGTGAATGCATCTAAGTCACTCTCATGTTTTCCTTTTTCTACTTCCTTCTTTTCTTTCTTTAATCTTTTGAATACATTCTTCATTTATATTTTATATTATTCAGATATAAATACACTTAATAAATTGTTAATAATTATGTGATTTGAATAAATCAATAATTTAGAATTAAGCTTTAATTATGATAAACTAGTTTCACCTCTTATACACATTTTTTCTTGTTTCAAGTGTAGGCTAAAGAGTAGATGTATGGACTTGTCACCTTCTTGTAGGCTTGTGGAAGCCATTGTAGACGCTTATAAATGAATTTGTTCTGTCTGTTATCCTTTTTTTCCTTCTCTTTCCCATTTTTTTGTCTGTGTAATTAATATTCCTGCAGTCTTTAAGGCAAAAAGATGGTCACCTAGTGCATAGGTGACCAAACCCAAGTTCGCGTAGTTTACTGAATGTGAAATAGTTGGTGATTCACTGATTTGGAACATGTTGGGAAATAAAAGTGGGAGGGGGGGACCCTTTTAGGAGATTCCTGGCCACCAGCTTGACTATATAATATGGAACGACCATGCAACCAATTATTTGTGACAACCAAAAGATAGTGTGAGAGGTCTGACTGTTCTCACTCTCTCTTTCTGCTCCTTGTCCAGCATCTAGCACCTTCTGAAACTATAGAATCACTGAAATAATTGTCCAGTAACATGGGTAGGAGTCCTTGTTGTGCAAAGGAAGGGTTGAATAGAGGGGCATGGACAGCCATTGAAGACAGGATACTGATTGATTACATTAAGATCCATGGTGAAGGGAACTGGAGAAATCTACCCAAGAATGCAGGTTTTCTGGATCATTACAGAACGAACCAAACTCTTATAAGGCTTTTTCATTACAAGAAAATCTCATCGTAAGTTGCTGTCTGATCAGGTCTTAAGAGATGTGGCAAGAGTTGCAGACTCAGATGGCTCAACTATTTAAAACCTGACATCAAGAGAGGAAATATAACCGATGATGAAGAGGAACTCATTGTCAGGCTTCACAAGCTCCTGGGAAACAGGTGCGTGTTGTTTTCCTTCTCTTTCGGATACTTCTTCCTTGTGATGAATTTTCAAGTCCAGAACTTGACAAGCTCTTATAATTAGTTTTTGGTTCTCCATGACGGAAAAAAACTTGTCAAAATTGATCGTCTACCTTATTGAATCTTGTTGTACTTGATTGATTTAGGTGGTCCTTAATAGCAGGCAGGCTTCCAGGGCGAACAGACAATGAAATAAAGAACTACTGGAACACCAAAATCGGCAAGAAACTGAAAACTCAACAACGTCAGAAGAACTCGACACCTTTAGCTCAATCTCCAGAGAAGCCGAACCTCCAGGCCCTGGAATCCACAGGCCAACCTTCGAAGATGAATGGTAATGCGATTCCCATCAGGACCAAAGCTTCAAGGTGCAGGAAAGTTGAGATCCCACCTGAATTACGGGACTACAATGATCAGCAACATAAGCCAACAACAGTTGCACCCGCATTGTTGGAGGGATCATCGTCACATCCAAAGCAGGATCTTTCGACTGATTTCACGTTGGATTTTCAGATGGACGAACAGCTTCTGTCAGATTTACTCAACATGGACTTTCCACAACTTCATGGCTTGGACACTGAAGCAGCTATTGACGACAGTAACACATGCAATGATCATGGCTTTTTATCTTCAAGTTCTACCCAAACCGATATGCTTTCAGACGACAGAATTACAGACTCAGAATTTCTATCAATTTCCGCAGTAAGCGAGTGTGAATTTGATTGGATTAAAGACTGAGAATTAAATACAACGATGGGAACAGTTCATTGGATGTGTCATCCCACTCAACTTCTGTCCATGCCTGCTGGTTGCATTTCATTTGCACTTTGTATAGACATATGTAGGACAATAATGAATGATGTCTTTTTTGGCTTTCAGTTTCCTGAATTATTGGGCACATAATAACCATTTTCTGTCTCTGCCTTAGTGTCACATTAGTCACTTAATAACGTGAACAAAAAAATGTACCGAGACAAGATATTTGAGTTTGAATGCATTAAAAAGGACAGTGCTTCCGTGGGAAGACTTTTCTCCTCTGGCTGCAAGTTGAGGTAGACAACAGTGTTTTGATGTGACATACGATAAATGTTTTTTTGAATTTTTCTGTGAGGTGGACGTGTTAATTGGCGAAAATTAATTAGCCGCCTGATTTTCTGTGCTAAAAACAGTATTTTATTTCCATTTTAATTCATTTCAAGATAAATTTTGAGAGACTGAAACAGATCTGTTCTATGCCAAATTTCGCATGGCATAGCTGACCCACTGGCACATGGTTGATGTTGATGTTATCGGAAACTTACAATATTATTAAACATCCCGTCCCGAAACCTGGGAAATTCAGGAGCTCTCAGACTCAGACCCAAATGCTGTCATAACAAAAAAAAACAAAATATTATAAAAAAAATAATTAACCAAAGAAAAGAACAGCAAAATGTGGAATATCGAGGCTTCCGTATTCCAAAAATAAGTGAATATTTGACTAATATAATATTATCATTATTTCTTAATTTTAGAATAATAATTTATCTCGAATATTATTGCATTGCACGTGCCGAAAATAATCTCTTTATTATATAAAGATAAGGCTGCGTATTATCATATTTTTTTCGATTTCGCTTTACTACAAGACTTCAGATTGAATATGATGTGACGATGACTTAGGCCATCTCCAATCATTACACTAAATTTTTACACCAACTTTAATGTAAAAGAGAATATTATAAAAATATGTAAAAATTTAGTGTAAAAGAGAATATTCTAATAATCTTTTTATGCTGAATTTGGTGTTACTCCAACCATTTTACACTAAATTTTTACACCAATTTTTTTAAAATAATATACTACAACAATTTAGCTATTAACTAAATTAATTTATATTTATACAATAGTTTCTATTTATTTAATTATGAAAATTAAAATAAATCATTATTCTTAGTTAATTAATATATACTTTATATTAAATTAATATTATTTAACAAATATAATTTTTAATTTTTTGTTTTAATTTTTAAAATCAATCTTATGGTTTAAATTTATGTACCTTTTGTTTCAAATTTACTTTTCATTCTTAACATATTTTATTAATGAATTTATAATACTTATAAATAAGAATTATAAATAAATATTATAAATAAATTTAATATTATATTCAATATTAGTGTCATGTTAAATGCCTCAATAAGATTTTTATAATAATATATTTTGTGTAAAGTAATATATATTTTAAAATTAATTATTTAGTAAATTATGTAAATAAATCAAATTGTGAGAAGAACATAAAAGGAATATGTTAAAAAGATAATGGACAAAGACGTCTTTTTATAATTTTTGGTGCATGAGTTTGATGTTTTGGTGTAAAGAAATCACTCCAAAAATAACACCAAATTTTAACATCAAAATGGTGCAATGAATAGTAACGCGTCAAAATAGTAATGCAATGGGGAGCAGTGGCCATGAAGTTTCATTAACTTGGCTTGGCATGAGTTTGATGTCCGTGTACATGAAAATATTAAGGAATATATCCTTAGCATTTATGTACATAATTGTCTAGATAGGGATAGAATCCCACATTAGGCGGATCACCCTGTATTTCCTTGTATTTCCATCATAATTAGCCGCTCGATTGAATCGGACATCAGAGCAGGAGTTGTCCACGCCAAAACCGCGCTCCAAGTTTGGGAGGATCTTCAAGATCAATTCGGACAAAAAAATGCGCCGGCTATATATCAAATTCGAAAGTCGCTCTCGACCATGTCGCAGGGAACACTTTCAGTGGCTTCATACTACATCAAAATCAAGGCTTTATGGGATGAACTTGAGTTATATAGATC
>JAOTAX010000005.1:4283420-4296147 GCA_025629825.1 Erythroxylum guanchezii
CTTGATTTTGATGATTTCAACTTGAATGAATATTATAATTAGTGATCTTTTTTTAATCTTTTTGATGAAATATGACTGTGAGATTTGTTATTTTATTTTGTATTGTGTTGTGTTGATGAACTTAAAAAAAATTGTATATTTTAAAGTTTGAAGATTTAAATTAAATTTACAATTAGATAACTAATTAAATAGTATGTTTAAAAATTATCTTATATATAATAAATAAAATAAAAATTTATATACTTATTAGTCACCGGTTTAATCACGGTTGAATTCCGGTTGAACCATTGACCTTTGAATCAGTTGCTTTTTTGGTTCAGTCACCGATCCGGTTTTTAAAACATTGGTTGAACCTTTTAAATTTTAAACTTTTTGTCTTATTGATTTATTTTTTAGTTCGTTTTTTAAAACATTGCTAATTAACATTAGAATAATAGACCTTGAGATATCTGACCAAGCTCCCCTTAATTTCAATTTATTACCTGAATTTAGATGGCTAGATATAGAAAAAAATTGTACTTAAAACAAAAATATATTAAAACTTCTAAATATTTATTTTTAATTGAAAAGCAGATTTTTTTATCCCTTTTGCTTACTTGGTGGGAGACACTTGGGAGTTGGGAGCCTCCCACCACCTTAAGACTATTAAAATCGACATTATATTTTTAATAAAAATATTAAAATTTTATTATCAATAATACTATTAAAAATAATAGTAGTTCATTTGACATTAATAATAATAATAATATTATTTATTTTTAATATTAAAAGTACTATGTGTTCAGAGTGTTTGACCTAGTCGTAACTTATCTTATCTGCTGTAACAAGCTTATCTTGTTTGTTGTAACAATCAGTAAATCTTCACCTAGGTAGTTCCTACTTTACCTAGTTGTTATCCCAACTCCTCTTTATCTGTTCGTGCTCAGAATTCCTCTCTCGCTTATCCTCTTACGTACGCTAATGACATTGTGTCTACAGGAAGTGACAGTAGGTTCATCCAGGATTTCACACATGCACTGAATGCAGCTTTCTTAATCAAAGAACTGTGTGAACTTTATTGTTTTCTTGGCGTTGAAATCTAACATCTACCTTCTGGTCTTTGTCTTTCTCAAATGAAGTACATTCGGGAACTTCTGAAGCGCACCATATAGAGAATGCCAGACCTGGTTCTTCACCAACGATATCCAACTCACTGCCTCAGGAGAAGTCATAACTGATCCTGTGTTCTATCATAGTGTAGCAGTTGGCCTTTAATATACTACCATCACTCCCCCTTACGTTTCATATGCTGTTAATAGAGCATATCAGTACCTAACCAAGCCTGTCGTTCATCATCGACAATTTGTTAAGCGTATTTTTGCTATACAAAGGGTACATTATTTTATAACTTGCTTTCTCTGACGTGGATTAAGCAAGTGATCCTGATACACGTCATTCCACTGAGGGATATTGCATTTATTTTGGTAGTAACTTACTTAGCTGGTCATCTGACAAGCAACACGTTGTTACTCAATCCAGCACAAAGGCGGAGCACAGGGTGCTAGCATCAGCCATGGCAGAGTTAGTTTGGTCATGCAACAACCACTTCACATCCCTCTAAGGCATTCACCAATGATATTATTCAAAGTCGAGAGGGGTGACCTGAATGTTTCCTGTGTGCCGCCTTTAGTGATCAATATACTGATATATTACCAAAGGTCTCCTCGAAGAGGTTCAAAGCCCTTTGTTACAAACTTGATGTTTCTTCATTCTCCATGCCAAGTTTGGGGGAGGGTTGAGACTATTTTACTTAATTGTATCTTATATTATATGTAGTAGCAATCGGTAGATCTTCACCTAATCAGCTCATACTTTACTTCTCTGATCTTTTATTGTGTTATGTAACAAAATGTTTGTTATTCTAAAGGTTCTTATTGTACGGTTGAAGTCTCTATAAATAGAAGAAAAGATGACACAAATTTTTATTATTGTCATAATTTTACTATGCATTACTTTATTTTTAAAATAGTTATAATTTAATATATTTATCATGAGTTGTAATAGAAATTGAATTTTAAGTATATAAAATTAAAATATTATAATTAAAAAAATTATTTCGAAAAGTAATATCTATATTTTGTGCCTCTTAGAGGAAGTCGAGTTGATAGAGTGAAAGGTTATGGAACTGAAAAGTTTTGTGTTTGAATTTCTCTATCTATGCTCTTTTGATCAAATTTATCGTACAAAATTTACTAATACAGAATATCTGATTGATGTGATTTACGGGCTATTCTATTAATCCGAAGATTTAGACGGTGATCGTAGTTCCTTCATTTTCAAAAAAAATTTCGCTATTAATAATTTAATATTAATTTTTTGGGTTTTCGGGATATAAGTTTTGTGTGCGGCTTCGCGCACGTAACTGGTGTCCTTAAACGCAACGTTTGTACAAATATTTTTTGCTTTAATCCTAACCGTTGAACCCTTGAAACTTTGACAAACATTCCAGCCAATATAAGCCGTCAGATCTCACACGCCTCCGTAAGCTCCTCCGCAACTTCAGCCACCGTCTCATCGGCTTGGCTTCTTGCTACTACTTTAAAACATAATCGCTGATCTTTGCTGCCAATTATCTGATCAATCAGGCGCTTGAATTGGGTTCTCTTTTTTCCCTGTTAATTTTTGGTTGAGTTGATCATGGCTACTGAGTCTCCGAGTTCTGTTCGTAAAGGTAACAATTTTGGTTCTTTTTAGCGAATTAAGCTGAGAATCTAATTGGGTATTTCTAATTGTTGTTGGGTTGATCGTTATTGAGTTTCTTTTTTCTCTTCCGTGAAGTGGTTGTTCAACTGAAGGCCACCGCTGATGCTCCTATACTCAAGCAAAACAAATTCAAGGTGCGATCTTTTTCGTTTTTTGTGCCAAAAGTTCACTAAGTATCAGTTTTTTTGCTTTGCGTTGGTGATGAGACCTCTTTGGGTATTTGAAGAGTCGGTTTGGTTTGTTCTTAAATATCAGTTAGCGCGGAATTATAGAACGTCAGTTATAGTGATCAAAAGTTTGAAATAAAGAAACTTGTTTCCCAAAAGAAATTTGTTTTCTTGAGTCTCCTTTAAATGGCCGTTGACATTCTTGTAGGAATCATGCGCTGAAACATAGTACCATCTATATGTTTTGAGCTACTGGAGATTGATGATTGATTATCTTGTGGGTTGTGGAGGAGAACTGTAAGGGATCGTTTTAATGCCATGGTTCTTGCCTTCTTTAAGAAAATTAAAGGACGTTTTTGTGTGCTTTCAACAGACAAGTGCATGAAGTCGAATTTTCTATTAGAGTAGCATTATTGGAGATTTACTTTCCTTTGTGAGTTTGTTTTTTCTTAAGACTGGAATCTTTCTACGGAAAGCCCCTTGCGTTCTGGTAGATTTTAAACGCTTCACGCTTATACATTGACTACAATTCATTGCAGATACCTGGAAATGATAAATTTGTTAAGGTTATTGACTTCTTGAGGCGGCAACTTCACAGGGAGACAGTGGTAAATTACTTATGTTTTTTGTTTTCTGACCTGGTTAATAATCTAGCACTTCTAGACATGCTAATACTCTATCCTTCATTTTTTTTTTGCTAGTTTGTGTACATCAACAGTGCATTCTCACCAAACCCTGATGAGTTGATAATTGATCTATTCAATGTAAGTGTTGATTCTGCTGATTGTTGGTTTAGCAAGTTTTCCATTTACTTCAAAGATTTTACATCCTTACCCATTTGGCTTGTGGTGTTGATAAATCTTGTTCACGTGAAGTAGATTCTTCCTGCCTTTTTTAGTTGCATCCATCTTTCATCTCTTTTTCATTCTTACAATTTTAGTAAGAATGCTAGTTTCGAACACCATTAAAGATGAATATGCACATCAGATTGAGGCTTAAGAATCAATCAGATCCAGAACTGATTGAAAAATGATTGATTTTACATGCTAGCAAGGATCCCCTTACTATTCCGAATTTTCTCTCTGATTTTCCTTGAACCTTGAAACAGAATTTAAGTTGGATAAAGGTGGTTTTTAACTGCTAAGACTCTCCTGACTTCTATAAATACTATGATGCATCTTGTTAATTTGTTATGTTATGTTAGTCTGACTACCTGCTTTTGGCTTTTTTTCTCCAACTTGCTATAACTTCTACCTTGATATTGCAGAATTTTGGTGTTGATGGTAAATTGCTGGTAAATTATGCTTGTTCCGTGGCGTGGGGTTAACCTTTTCTGGTGGATGTGCTGATGGAGTTATTGTTCAGAAATTAAGAACCTTGTTCTAGTGCTTGCATTTGTAACCCGATTTGGCATTTTCTTTGATTAATGTGTGATAAGTGATGATCATTGCAGTTGCTTCGTGCTAGTTCCCAACCTGTTCTTTTCTTCCTTCACTTCCCTTTCTAATTTCTGTCAGTGCTTCTCATATGGAGCCTTTGCTTGCCAGCCAATGCTCATTTATTTTTGGATAGATGCAAAGATTCTGATTGTCGAGATGCTGATTGAAAGCAGAAATTTCACATGCAGTTAATAGCTTTCACTTTTTAGGTATTCTTTTTCACTTTTTGTTATTTGTTTTCTTCCTTGGGTTTGGGAAGGCTCACACTCTCTATCTTTAATTGAATCTTACGTGCCAGCTTTCTGGTACTGCATTTCATGGAAGTCACTCGAATATGATTTGACTGGACAACACTTGTGCGCATCACATGTTCAAGGAAATGATTGTATTATTCAGAATCAATGCAGGAAAACTGGATTTCCTAACTTGGGTTAAGAAGTTGCACGGGAGACTCTTGCAATGCGTACTGGTCATTTTCTTTCCTTTTACACCCTTTAATTTGTCAGAGCATAATCTTCTATCAATAAGGTACGGGAGAATGGTAATAAGAATAAAAATGAATATAGTAAGAAATAAGAATGAATATTATCATTATAATTATGATAGTTGGTTAAGAGGAATGAATAATTACCATTATCATTGATAGTTGTTGGTTTGTAAAAAATATTGTAATTAATTCATTATAAAATGAATTATATTTTAATTACTGAATAAATTATATTTTAATTAATTACGATTGAATTATATTTTAATTAATTATATTGCAATTAATTAATTAATAATAATAATTTATTTAATTAATTAATTATAATATTTTAATTAATAAATAATTATATTTTAATTAATTATAATTAATTAATTAAAGAATAATAATATTTTAATTAATTATATTGTAATTTATTAATTATAATATTTTAATTAATGAATAATTATATTTAAATTAATTTATTAATTAATTATAATATTTTAATTCATTATTTAATTGATTTCACTGTAAATTTGATTATTGAAATTAAAGCTTTATTTATGATTTTATTTGGCTTATAATTATACTTTGATACTTTTCTAATTTTTACCTTTTATCTATCCTTTATACATAAAAAACTAAAAACATAGCTTTCACTCTCATTCCTCTGGATTATGAGAGGAATAGAGAATTGCCCAAAGTTAAGGAATAAAACTCTTAACTCTTTAATGATAGTTTCATACCAAATATCAGTTTTCATTCTATATCTGTACCTTTTTCCCCATACCCTCAATCAAGCAACACCCTAATTTCAGTCCAGCGCATCCCAAATTGTAAAATGGGGACTATGCAAAAGTTTACTGACATTGGCCATGATGTTGCACTTGCTTAATTAACCATATTTTACTTTTGATCAATTGAATCTTCGACTTGAGCAGCTCTAGACGACTCAAACTTCCTCGTGAGTTTTTAAGTATTAATTTTGCAGGCATATCATAGATATTTTCTATTGGGAATGTAGATCTCAACATCTCTGGTTGGAATGTAATTTCTTTTCCAAAGCAGACAATTGAGATATTAATTTTTTGTCAATAAAAAGTATGAGTAATCTTTTGAGAGGAAGATGATGTTTTTGGAGTTCTCTCTGCAGCAGAATGCCTTACTCCTCCGTATGCCGTGTCCTGCAGTTAAGATAGGAGTGCGTTTAAGCTCCTGGGAACTGTCTGAGATGCTATGTTGCACTGAAATTAGCTTGGGTTGGTGAATTCATTAACATCCATCTTGATTTTTGTATAGTCACGTCACTTTTGCGAATTGCACTTTACAAGAAAGTAAAAGACTATATCAAGGTATTGAACAGCAAACTTGGAAGGAAGCATAAACTATTTTTGTTATACATTACATGTCAAGACAATTAGAGGTCTGTAGTATCATTATTCCACCGAAAGGTTTGGGCAGATTAGACGAGTTGAGTTTCAGGACGTGAATAGGAGATGAAGATTGTACTAGTCTTCTCTGCTCAATCGGGTTCGAACCTCAAGGCATGCAAGTTTTAACAATGTACCATCAAATATTCTTTATTGTGATCTGTCGGTCAGGTTTCTCACAGCCTTACTGGGAATAAGCTGCTTTAGTTTAAAACAAAGTTCTTTTGTTTCTCTGGACTCAAACTTATGTTATTACGCTACTCAACGAAGTCATGGCCTATAATCAAGTATTAGGCGTTGACTGTTATTGAAGGATTTATGATCGATTTAAGCTGCCTCCTGGACACTCAAGTGGCCTTCCAGTGTCTAAATTGAGGTAGAAAAGAGTGTTTATGAAGTGTAACTTGAAGCTTGTTAATGGCTTGAGCTGAAACAGAGAAGTAACTGTGGATGTTCCAACAAAAAGTTTTCTGTTCCAAAAGCAAACAGCTATGGCTGACGTACAGAACAGTTGCATTTGGTTGGTAGCGATTTGAAGCTCAATAAAACAAAACTGTCAGATTGAAAGCCAATGCAGTCCGGATTGGTGTCTTTGGCTGTTTGTTCTAATCATCATTCTGTGGATTCATTTGCATAATTTCTCCAAAACAACACCCTCCAAATGTCTGCATCAAAGCTTTCACCTTGCTGGGAGCTTTGGTTGTAAGTGTAGTAAAAGTTCTAAAGTGTAGCCATGGAATCCATGGATGAAGCTAGGTGTTTCTTGGTACAAGGGAATTCATATTCTCCTTACTCGTAGTACAGTTCCCATTATTGCACTGATTACCATAATTTCTTGTATTGTCCGTAGTATCTATGTCAAGTGATTGATCAAAGCATCCACACAGACTCAGTGTTGTTACTAATCCACTTTTTCTGTGCCAGGAAAAGCAAATGATCACATTAACGTTGCCTGAACTGTGAAAAACAGAAAAAGAACTTTTGTTTTTAAGTTACGATTTCTTGCAAAATTTTCGACTCCCATGTGTAACTTCTGATGAGTCATATAGCTATGAAAGTAGACCTTTTCCTTTTCCTTTTCTTTTTCGCCAGATTAAGACGGTTGTACTGTAAATTGCCCATTGATGTCTGGCATATAAATGCTATATGTTTAAGGGCCTACTTGGGTGGAATGAGAGGCAATGTTAGCTTTTCTTCTTGCCTGCCATAAATGCAGAAGATGGGAAATAATGGTTTTTACTTGCAAGAAAAAAGAAGAGAAGACGAGAGAAACCAAATTGGTCTGAAACAAAAATAAACAAAGGACCGAACTTTTTTGGATGATTTAAGTCCGTTTTAGTCAAATAATTATACTTTCAATCTGTAATCTGCGAGATGATTAGACTAAATCCTTAATTTTAAAGAAGTTTTTCTTAATATGAGATATTATGTGGATCCAAAAATCCTACAGACAGCTCCTTTCTTACTTCTATTATATGGTCTGGTGTCTTCTTGTATCACCAAAGAATCTCTACAACTCTCTGATAGCTAGAGTCCAAAACTGCAGTATTCAAACACTTTCTCTCTTTAAATCTCACTATGACCATCATGCTGGCTTCCGTGATCACCCTTGCTTCTCATTTTGTTTTTGGATTTTGGCTTAGATGGTATCTAATGATTAATGGGAAGAAATATAAAGGACTGCTAAAGATTGCAGTTAAGAAAATTGATTAGAGCACCAGTTTCAAAGGTCATGACTTATGGGTGTTTTAGATATAAATATATATTTATATATATATGTGCGTTTTTAGTCTATAAATGGCAGAGACACAGACATGAATCCTACCTAACTCAAGTATGTAACACAGGTTACTGGCTAGAATTTTTCAGATACAAGATGATTAAAATCTAACAACTAGACTGGAAAATAAGGAAGAGTGTTGCTTTTCTCTTTTATGACAGTCGGCTTAAACCATCCCCCATTTCAAGAAACTGGCTTATCCACTGCAAGTTCAAAGGATCTTCATTGGAGAAATCAAAGAAATCGTCCACATTAAAGGTTTCTTCACCTCCACTACTACTAGATGGGTTAATATTATTCTCCCTCTTCTCAACATCAACCTTCCCTACTATCATTTTTTCAGCTTTGGAGCTTTCTCTTGTTGAAACTCCATTTTGTTTCTCTTTTTTGTTTATTTTCTTGCTCAAATGAGAATTCCAGTAATTCTTGATCTCGTTGTCTGTTCTTCCAGGTAATCTTCCAGCGATCAAGGACCACCTATAACAGGAAAATAAAACAGAATTTATACCAGAACTATTCAAGAACAAAAAGTTGCAGATTACTGACACTAACACTCAATAAAAGTTGCAGATTGCTGACACTGACACTCAATAAAACTGGAACAGATGTACTCAGGACTAGAGAGCTGATGCAATCCGACTGATCAGTACCTGTTTCCAAGTAACTTGTGAAGCCTTAGTATCAAATCCTCTTCTTGGTCTGAGATATTGCCCCTCTTGATATTTGGTCTCAAGTAATTTAACCATCTTAGCCTGCAACTCTTACCACATCTGTTCAGACCTGCAAGAACGAACATGAACACTCTATTAAGACTTAAGATCAAAATATATTCAGTCTAGCTCAATCAAAAAGTGATGTTTGTTGTCTCATTGTACAGCCGACTATGATCCAAAAACACATACCTGCTTTTGCTGCAACAACTTTCCACCTTTTTGCACCATGAACAGCAATAACCTCAGCCAATTTTCTGTCTTCCTCTGCTGTCCATGCTCCTTTGTTGATTTCCTTCTTGGTGGGCACAATTGCCATGCCTTCCACTGGCTTCACTTCTCTTTTCACTACTTCATGCGTCATGGAAAGCATTGCTCCTTTTCTTTGATTTGTATGTATGGCTGAGAGAGATAGAGAGAAAGAGAGATGATGATGATGATGTTATTTCTTTACTTAAAACTTGCTGTTGCTTTAGACTACTGTGACATCTAACCTTCTTGGTGGGAGTGAAAGAGCTCAACCACCACTTATATATACCATGAGACTGAGAGGTATAAGAGAATAATAATAAAAAAAGGGTACATGTCACCACATGAAGACATTGATCATGGGGTTGATGATTGAGAAATTGAGAGTCCAGAAAGTTTGTCCAAAGTTTACAATGCCATATTTGATATTACTTCAAAGGCTGCTCAGAAGGACTGATTTTTCAAATCTTTAGTCTGCTCGGGACAAAAAAGGAGAATAGGATATATAGTAAAAAGTGCCAAAAACTGGGTGTAAAACAAAAAAACACAAAGGCTTGGAAGTGATGAAATTTCATGTTTAATGCATAGATGATTTCATTTTTGTATTCAATATTTGAATTGATATATTTAAAGTCATCATCAACATCTAGTTGAAGTCTCGTTGAGACTCAAGATTTAAGAAAATTGATATATTTGAAATATATTTCAAAAAGATCATTATAAATAACTTTTTTCAATTTTTGTCCTTTATTTCCCTTTCATAAGCTTAGCTTTTGCTTTTCTTTTTTGTCTTTTCTAGTAAATAACCTTAGGTTTTATTGCATTGCACGTTCAATATATTATCATTGAGGCAAGAAGATTGGTCCTAAAAGCTTTAGTGACAAAAGGGCATTCCCTGTAGAAAGAGACAATGGGATGATTGTTGTAATGTTAGTGGGATTAAAATAATAGTTTAATTTTGTCTGCAAAAGGTGAGCTTTTCAGTGCCATGAAAAGAAGAAGAATAAAAATTATGATTGATTTGAATATCTCTTTCTCATGGATTGAATAAAGTGATCCCCTTTCTTTGTTTCCAGACTATAGAATCATATGAACTCATTACTTATCAGATGTAATTTCACATGACAGAACAGCAATGCTTAATTAGTATATGAACACTAGACTTCATTTCCTAATTTTAGTTAAGATGTTGCTCACCTAGTATTAGATTATGCATGTTTTGCAAAGGCATTAAACTCCACTGGTATATGAACAAATTTGACCATCAACTGCTACATTGTTTGCAAGCTGTTGAAATGAGTGAGAGTTGTGATTACTCCAATGGTTAAAAAGGAATGTCTTTTTAAATCTGACTAATATACCATGTGTATAATTTTTAACTGAAAACCAAATTATAATAAAAGGGTTTATTGCAAAAGTGGGAATCAGGTTTAATTTAAGGGTTAGGTAAGTTTAAATTATGCTTCATTGGTGAACCTTAGCAGGGACAAAGCAGATCATATTCAGAGGCATGCATGCCATTCTTGGTTTGTTTCTTTGGAGCAGTTTATGGTTTGGAATTACATATCATAAAACTAACTTTTATGTTGCTTATCTCTATGCATGTACCCATTTCATTATGGCCATTGGATTGGATTATTCACAATCTCTAGTGGGTCAGCCTTATGATCTAGATTGATTAAGTGGGGAATGGAATATTATATGAGGAGAGATTTTGGTGATACAATCAATGGCACTGAACCAGAGGGAGTGACTGTATAAGTTAAATCAAATTCAGTGCTCCAATTAAATAGCAGATCCAATTTAGATCAAGGAAATATAGAAAAGTATTTAAGAATATGATTATACAGTTTAAGTAAGCAAACTGAGTTGCATTCAATTTAATTTAATTAATTCCTGAAAATATTAATCTAAATATCCAAAATTTGTGTTGAGCTCAATCTCTCAATATCTCTTAAACAAATAAAGAGAATACATTACAAGATCTTGAAACAATGAAACTATATATATTGATATCTTGTGATGGCTACTGCTTAGAAGATTTATATATAGTACTTAGAATACAATCCTCAAGTGATCTCCTAAAGCTCAATTAATACACGAGATTTTAGTGTCAAGGGGCAAGATCTAATAATACACACCTCAATGTAAATATCTAATAAACTAGTACTAAGGTTCTATATTTTATTTGTTTTTTATTATTATTTGTTTGTGGTCAACTAAGAAGTGATACATGTTGTCATGATTTGCATGGATACCAATTTTTTAAAATTGAATTTTGTATTTTGGACCTTAGATCCTTAACAAATGACAATGAATTAGATTTATCATCATTTTAGGGTTTCATGATCAATAAAAAATTTCTGTTGTGGATAAGGACTATTAGAATTGCCAAGTTGTCATGATACAAAAGATTGTTGTTTGAAATGGGAAAGAAGTACTTATTCAATGGTCAATTTTTTTTTGTCTGGGTTTGATTAGGAATTAGGGTAGGTGTTAATCTAGGATTATGGGGAGGGGTGTATGATTGAGCTTAAATTTAAGATTTTCTAGGACTGTCATGGTTATGGGGAGACTGTGGAAAGTAGGAGAAAAGAGAGTGAAAAAAGTTTATGGAGAAGTTAACCAAATACACATTGGAGTGACCATGCACACTAGCTTCTTCTACCTTTTCAAGGCTTTCTAGGGTTAGCTTGGAATGGATTATACAGAGTTGCTCTAAATGTTGAACATGTGGAAGTATAATAATGGCTTGTTGATTGATTTTCTTAGAGTAGAAAAGACTACACAAGTTGCTTTCTAAAAGTAATCAGACAAATCATTCTTAATGTAGCCCTGATTATGGTTATGATCTTGAGATGACTTATTTTTATATTTTTATATTGATTGCTTTTTTAGACTCTGAATTATTTGATAATATAAAATACATAATTAACATAATAATTATATACATTGAATTTTTATTTAATATACACTTGAAAATTAATAATTGCATATTCTACTAATATAAAATAGGTTTATTTCTTTAAGTTTTGATTAGCCATATGGGTTAATCTTTCTTTAACTAGGAATGCATTTTGTTTAATAACAAAGCCAATATCTATTTTCTTTTTTTTTCTAAGGAAGCAAAACGTTACAAATTACAAGATAGTTCTCAGGTGACAGACCCCTGATTCATCTTCTAAAAAGAAAGGTAAGCATCCCCTAAGTGAGTGCTTTAAAGTAGTGAGTCCTAGCGAGAATTGTTCGGTATAATGTGCAAGTCAGTCTGCACTCTGGTTACTTTCACTTCTGCATTTTGTAAAGGTGTTTGTTTAAAGTCTTAAATAAGTTTGCAACCAATAATTGAGACATGATGTGCTTACATGCATTGAGAAGTAACCCTACTTAACCTAAAAAGCTAACTTAGAATTATCAAATACTTTAGTTTCACAGCCTTTATTGACTTGCTGTTAGGGTATATACAATATGTAGGTTTGCCTTTGAAGCTATGCGTAGATCCCACTAAGGTGCCATTGCAATGGAATCAAACAGAACCAGGAAGATTAATTGTTTTATTGTGTTGTATTGAATAATATACAGGTTTCAAATTTTGATTCAATTAGATGAATCGTCATCGTTAATAAAAAGCTTAAATAAATGTTTTTCCTTTTTCTTTATATAATTAAGAAGGGACACGTATAAAATAAGAAAAAGGTGGAAATGATGTCCAACTTTTGTTAACATCAAAGTTACTTTGAAATGTTA
>JAOTAX010000005.1:4296247-4314340 GCA_025629825.1 Erythroxylum guanchezii
AGGGACACGTATAAAATAAGAAAAAGGTGGAAATGATGTCCAACTTTTGTTAACATCAAAGTTACTTTGAAATGTTACCCATAAAAAAACTCAATCTGATCAACCATTATTTTTTAATTTAGTTTTTAACTTTTTGGTGTAATTTATTTTAATAACTCTTGTGGTTAAAATTTGATCAATTTATTAATTAATTGTTTAATTTTAATAAATTAATAAATTCTTATAAATTAAAATAAATCAATTAATTTTTATTGAACACTTTTTTAATTAAAATTCAAATTTTTCGATAAATAAAAAAATATCTTTTACTCGTATTAAATTCTTTAATTTTATTTAATGTTTAGCCGATTTTATGACGGTCTAATATCAGTTGAACATTTTAAACTTTAAGTCTTTTATTATATCAGTTTAACTTCCAGTCTGATTTTTAAAACATCGTGAAATATACATCACTTGCCACTTTTTTTCTTGTTACGATTTTTCTCTTTGAAAAACTACATATGATGATACAAAGAGTTTGAAAAATAAATAATTATAAAAAAAGAGTTTGAAAAATAAATAACTTGCCACTTCTATTCTATTTTCTTGTTATGATTTTCCTCTTTGAAATCTACATTTCCTCGTACAAGGACTTTGAAAAATAAATAACTTGCCACTTCTATTCTATTTTCTTGTTATGAGTTGCCTCTTTGAAAATCTGCATTTCCTCGTACAAGGGATTTGACATTCGCTTAGTGCTTATAAAAGACTTTGAAATATAGATATATATATATATATATATATATATATATATTAAGGATGACAATGGACCGCGGCCCAGTATCACTAATTTTTTAAAATAAAATTTAAAAAATTAAAAGCATAAAATAATTTTTTTTAATAGAACCAGACCTAATTAAAAAAAGATGTAATTTTATACCTTTAATTTTAAAAAATTAGTGAGATTAGCCCATGGCCCAGACCTAATTCTTTGAGCAAAATGATATCGTTTTATTTAAAATAGTTGAACCTGGAGTTAACTTGGGCCTAACTCATGAGTCTACTCATTGAAAACACCTTAATCTAGGCCGATGGGTATATATATATATGTATTATCTCTTGTCACTTATTTTTTCTTCTTATAAAATTTCCTCTTTGTAAAAGTATATATGATCATATAACTATCAAGATTTTAAATATTGTGTAGATATTTTTTGTTAAATAAATATTGTGTAGATTTGATTTTATTGGATTTTTCGTTTTAAAATTTACAGTCTAATTTAACCTGAAAGGTCTTATTAATTAAAATTAAGATAATATTATTTTATTAAATTATGTTATTTTATTTAATAAATAAAATTTTTCGATTGATCAAAATAATTAAAAAAAAACAAAATTAAATCAACTTGAAATTTAAGCGGACTTCAACCTTTTCGAGTTGCCTGTGAATGAAAAAGAAAAAGATTAAGGCAGGTCCACAAGGCAGGTCCGAGTCGGCATATTCCCTTCCACACTGCGGCTATAATTTCCTTTCCTAATCATTTAGATTATACTCAGTCAAGCAATAATGCTGCTGATGATTACAGTGCAGCAATGCTTATTTTCATGTTTTTCAGTTTTACCAGAACTTCAAATCAGAGACATCCCCCCTCAAAAGAATGTCTCGTTCTGCCACTAAACTGGCTTCCAATTGGTACACTTCAACAGAAGTTTGAGCTTCTGGAGGACTTTGCTGTCCCTTTCTAAATGCCCCCCACTCCAAGACAATGAACAGTAGCTTCACTGTGAGTGTTGACAGGTGTAGGGTTCCACAGTGACAGTTAAAAACAACAGTTTCTGGAGCAACTCCACCTTGCGATGTTGTCTTTGGTGCTGATTGAAACAGGGTGTGGGGCAAATGGGTTGGGTTCTTAGTGAAAGGGGCCCAAATTTCCACGGACTCTAAACTGAACTAGGCTTGAGATAGCAAAAGATAAAGAAGAAACTAAAATATGCAGATTGGGCTAATTCAACCTAGAGCCTGAACTCACATGACTCATATGGTATGGACTGATATACTCCCACGTGATCCATCCATGGCAATATCAACTCAGGTAGAGGCTTGCACATAGATAATATGCAAAAGGGTATTGGTAGAATCTGACAATACAAGTTTCTTCTTCTGAATCATACCAAGTTAAGCGGTTGGAGAAGTTTCTTTAATCATCACATTTTGAGTTTTGAGTACATAACCTCCTCATGATCCTCAAATGTTACAATTTTTAAGGTCCTAACGAAATTTAACTTTCTGCACATAATTCAGGTAGCCATGATGATCCCCTCAAACTATGTGCTGCTGCTTGAGTGTGAAACTGGACCATTTTGGTGGCCATAACACATGTATAGTCTTGAGCCAAGATACGGTGCATCTTTAGCCACCTTAGGTTATAAGCTCATGTTCTGTTCACAATCTCAACCTTCCAAATCGTATCTTGATACCTTCTATGAGGTGAATCAATAATAAAATATTGAAAAAGTTCTTTCTATCGAACATAGCTAAACTACACTTGGCATATAGATACGCATGTATGTATTGTATTGTACATATTTTGTCGAGATATGTGGGCATGGGCTCATGCCCACTTCCGCTAAAAGACTGAGAGGAAATGAAAGAAATGGCACCAAATCCAATGCTTCATCGGCAAAACAGATACACAGACACAGAATACTGAGAATATAAGACACCATAGAGTGAAAGAGAGAGGAAAGGAGAGTTTTGTTTCAAAAATATTGTTTGGAGTTTGAGCTCTAAAACCAAAAACCCAAGTTAAAGAAAGAAAGACATATAGACACATCAGAAGCAGCACCACCACACAGCACAGTTTTTGAGAGGGTCTGTGTGTGTGTGTCTGTGTGGTGGGGTTTTGTTTTGGAGATAATATGAGTAATTGGTTAGGGTTCTCTCTGACTCCACACTTGAGAATCGATGAAGGGTTCGGTAGGGAAGACCAAACACAACCCAGTTTCTCTTCTTCTCACGATATCTCTGTCATGCCTTTGCGTTCCGATGGCTCACTTTGTGTTGCTGATCCCTTTAGACGCTCCTCTGATATTTCTCAAGGTATTGCATGTCGCTTTTGAACACTTTGCATGTTAACCTACATGATCCTTTTTTCTTTTAAATGTTCTGATCTTTCACATTCTGGTGTTGCTTTGAGTTCTGAATAGATTGGAAATATGAGACCGCCATGGATGCAACCAGTGCAAGTGAGGAAGGTCCAAAGCTTGAAGATTTTTTAGGATGTTACTCCAACTCTCCTTCTGATGACCCTAAAGTTTATTGCCAAGAAGATCAAAGTCAAGATAATGATGGTAATAGAATCAATGTTAATGTGGCTCCAAGTTTTAACAGTACTAATGCAGAGATGGACTCTGGTGAGAATCTTTCAAGCAGACCATTACTTCATCCTTACCATTACAACGAGAACCCACAAGCCATGATCCCTGGTAGTAACCAGTTTCAACACTGTAATCCTAACCCTAACCATGGCCACACTCAGTCACAGACCAACGGAATGTACCATGTACCATTTGAGAGTTCAAGTTCAGTTTCTGGGTTCAAGTCCTGGCTCAGGCAGGTACCACTAACAGGTGAGAAATGCTCAAATGAAGCGAGCAATTGCCGCAGCTATTCTAAACTGTCACTCACGATGAGCCCCAATTCTCAAAATGAAGCTCTTGCGATTTCTCCATTGCAAGTAATGGACAACCGTAAGAGGCCTGTTGGAAAATCCATGACCAAAGAACCTGTTCCTCGGAAATCTATCGACACTTTTGGACAAAGAACTTCGCAGTATCGAGGTGTCACAAGGTACTGCAAGAATCTTTTTCATCGGCGGTGTTGCATTAGAAGTAACAAGTCCTTACTTTGGTTCAACATACACTTCCTGATACATGCATTTGTACTTGAGGTGGTGACTGTAAATGATTCATTTTATGAATGTAATTGATAGGCATAGATGGACAGGAAGGTATGAGGCCCATTTGTGGGACAATAGCTGCAGAAAAGAAGGACAAACAAGAAAAGGAAGGCAAGGTGTGAAAGAAATTACTTTTTCATATATTTATAAATTAAGCTATCTCTTTACTATTTTCTTCTGTTTTTCTTTTTTCCTTCCTATAAAAAAAAAAGAATATACTAACTGATCTTTTTCCATGCACATTTTTTGGGGACTTCTGCTTCATGCTATACAGTTTATCTAGGTAGGTGAAGCACCATTTCTGTTTTCGTTGTTTATACTCCATTGTCGATAAGAACTTGAGAATGGGAGATTCCAAAATAGAAAAATGGGGCCTTTTCTTTACATCAAAAGCATTGGATGGTGTGCATGCTCTCTAACTTCACAATTCTTTTTGTTAAATGTTTGGTTAGGTGGTTATGACAAAGAAGAAAAAGCAGCAAGAGCCTATGACCTGGCCGCCTTGAAGTATTGGGGTCCAACAACTCATACAAATTTTCCTGTAAGTTTATCGGATACTGCCTCTCAAGCTGCAGATAATCTAAACTTGCAAAGATGTTTGTTCTTAAGGACTCTAGTTAATCGTATTCTTTTTTTTTCTTTAAAATAATGTTAAAAGCTGAATACTTACGAGAAGGAGGTTGAAGAGATGAAGCAAATGAGTAGACAAGAACTTGTTGCCAATTTGAGAAGGTGTACTTTCCCTTCCATTTGTACATTTTCCTCTCTTTCTCCTGTTTCAGGAGTCCATTGTACAGTTTCTTTTCTTTTCTTTTTTTCTCTCACTTGTTCTGAATACAAAAGAAAGCTGATATAATCACTCAACGAGTCAGTTCAAATTTTGACAGGAAAAGTAGTGGATTTTCAAGAGGAGCTTCTGCCTACAGAGGAGTGACAAGGTAATGGGAAGAAAGCAACTTCAATGATAAAGCTTTCCATTATTTACTGCATTGACAGGCTTTTTCAATTATCATAGACAATAATGGACAGACATTATTATACTTGTGCAATATGATAAGAAGATGCGTGTGTACTTGGTTTTTGACACTAATAAAGACATCATTCACCAACTTAATAATTTTTTCTCTTTTCTTTCCTTTTATTTGGTAAGTTGCTTTCTTTCATTCTGGCAGACACCATCAACATGGAAGATGGCAAGCCAGAATAGGAAGAGTTGCAGGCAACAAGGACTTGTACCTTGGAACATTTAGTAAGATTCATCTTCTTTTCAATTCCTTCTTCCGTATTTACATTTATGTCGTCTGCCACGCCTGTTCCTTCCTTAAATACTTATGGTGGTCCTCATCATCTTTTTCTAAACAGCATGAGTTTTAATGTATAGTTTCTAGGATATGTAAAGAGATGATTTTACATGAAAGTGACGTCTAAATCACTTTGTTACATGTAAGGCACACAAGAAGAAGCTGCTGAAGCATATGATATTGCTGCAATTAAGTTCAGGGGTACTAGTGCTGTTACCAACTTTGATATAAGCAGGTACGATGTGAAGAGAATTTGCTCAAGCACCACTCTCATAGCAAGTGACCTTGCTAAACGTTCTTCACCTAAGGACTCTGCGGCTCCAATGGCTCTCGAGGACTATAATTCCTGTGCTTCATCAACATCTTCTCAACCCCTTTTGGCCATAACAAACGGTGAAGCCTCTCATGAATTTGCTGATATGTTATGGAGTGCAAATGCGGATGATAGTCATCAGCAACAAGTTGACGGAAGCAGTAACACTGACGTGGCTATGGTGGCATCAAGTAGCAGGAGTTCATCTAATCCACCCACTCCAAAATGCTCAGTCAGTCTAACAAGTAACGATTTTGTTAGTGGTGGTGGTGGAGACTACTCTCAGGGTCACTTCTCATCATTACAGGGACCAAAGTATGAAGACGGAAGCGAAGATGGGACTAACAATGGGGTTGGCAATATGAATTTGATACATCAAGTCCCTGTGTTTGCATTGTGGCTGCATGAAGAAAGCTAGAACCACGAAATGTTGGAAATCCCATAGAAATTCCAAGGGCTACTTGAACAAGTTTTTCCTTTCTTTAAAATTTCACTCTTTTGGAGTTCTTAGTTTATGAACTTAGTTTTTCCTTGAGGAATATAGGCTGCAGTCTTTGGATGTAGGGATGTAACAAAAGGAAATTTTAGGAAGGGGGCTTAAGTGATATCAACAAGCTCCTATGGTTCTTCTAAGTATAGTGTAATTGGAAAGTACTATCTTTGGACTATAACAAGACCAAATCCTTGAAATAGCTCTTCAAAATCTATGTTGTAACTATGCATTTTCACTTACATTCATTCACTTGCCACTCTCGTCATGTCTACGTATATAGTTAATTTCACATGCACTTGAAGCACCTGAGAGCAAGCTCACTTTCACATCTATCCCATCAAATTATCAAAGCCCTACCTACTCCATTAGACACTAGGGACCACGAAATCAGCCAGGATCTCCATAACGATGTAATATGCCGAACCAAAGTTCTTTGAATAGTTATCTCTACCTATATGCAATTGTATGAATTAGATCAATGTCAATTCTTGCATCTCGGGCACAAAATTTGTTTTTTACTGTACGTGACTTCTAGTCATATTTATCGGCTATTCAAGTGATGAATTTGAATTTGATTAGTGCTTGTAAGTATTATTGTGTTTTTTAATTTATTTATATTCGTAATTAATCAATTTCTTTTAAGGTTTGATGTAAAATATAGTCTCTAACCTTTAGGATTGAAATGTTCTTGGAAAATTTTATTTGGGATATTATATTTTAGGGGCTTAATAATCGAATATATATAATAATCATTTATAAATATTGTACTTAATTTGGTGATTTAAAATTAAATAACAAATTTAATTTAATTAATATTTATAAGTATTAGTATGTCTTCAAAGAGTCTTTACAGTCTCTACTTTTAATTAATCATTCTTTTTAAGGTTGATGTAAATTACAGTCACTAACGTGCAACATGGGAATCTTCTTAGAAAAACTTATTTCACCACTTGATCTATTCCTCATTTTTAGAAAAAGCTTGTTGCACCGACCAACCATGTCATACTATAACTTGCAAATAGGGACTGAAAACCTTATCATTAAAGTTGACAATGTTTTTTGCTTGTTTGGAACCAAAGTATAGTGTATGGAACTTTCTTCTGTATCAAAGCAAAGACATGGATTGCATGAAGAAGAAGATGAAAGGCAAGCATTTGACTGCTGGTGTAGGAATGCAGTCAAAACTATGTTACACCGCTTTGACTATTTGTAGTTGGAGAGTTAAAGAGAGGGACGGGTGAGACACATAGATAAAGCCGATTTACAGAGTGTGAAAGAGAATCCAAGCCGGGCCTGCCTGCCTGCCTGCCTGCCTGCTCTGATTGAAGGGGTGCCTTAAATTGCGTGCCAGTATCTTTACGTGCCTGCACACCCTCCCTCGAGTCAGTTTTGTGGGCTCTTTCTCGGTTTTTCTTTTGTTCTTGATCCATTTTCTTTCATGGGACAAGCGTCCTTGCATTACCCGACTTCCATCAATATAATTCAGATGGAAACTAAAGCTTGCAAGAAAAATAACATGGAAGTTATGACTATCCCAAGTCACCAAACGAGTACTTGAATGGAAATAGACATTGATGGAAGTTGTGAGTTTAGGTCTTCCATATGTATAAAAGGGTATCTGCTTTTTCATTAGATTCATGCCTGAAGGGAATATATGTACGAATTAGGATATTATGCAGAAAGGGTATCAATATATATATCTGAAATCTGAATACATCAAGCAGAAGGGAGAAAAAAAAAAAAGCAAAGAAAAACCCGTATACCAACAGAACAGAAAAGGAACAATATCTCTCGGAAAAGATGCTTTGTGTAGTGACATTTCTCCATCAGAAACTGATGTGTGTGTGTTTCTAACGCAAGATTGTATATAGATTCTATATAGGACTAGTAGTAGTGACAGGGGTCAAATTTCGTTGCATGGTTTGAGGTGCTGATATGGTCTGAGCTAAAATTTAGGGTTCATACCAGCTATAGGTATTTTTTACTTGCTTTGTGACTTTTGGCTTGGACAATTCATAGGCCTAGAACAACTGCTACTACTTTTTTCTATTAAAAAAAAAAACTAGTACTACTGTTGGATGCACCCACTTAGCCATATTTTGACTTTTCCTGTATTGTTTAATCAAAATGTGTTGGAACTTGAAATGACTTTAATGGCTCAGGACAAACTTTAGCTGAATAAGGATTCTCCTGTAATTACATGCTTTCAGTAAAAGCTTGTGGTCTTAGTGTTTCTAACACTCGACGCCATTTTTGTTTTACTTGTAATAAAGATGTTGCTGTTTCATAATTACCAGATTCAAATAAAAAAGAAGAAAAAGGGAGGTATCGGAAGGCAGTATCTCATGGCGTGACTCAAAGTCAGGCTCTGAGGTTGTGAACCTGTAAAAGAAAACAAAAGTAACAATTTCCGAGGCATTATGTACGTGATAATTGCATCTAGCCTGTAAAGAATGGAAGCCTCTATTAGCCCATATCTTCCCTATTCATCACGCTCTTCTCCCTGCTGTTAGCTAAGGCTCCCGTTGATTTACAGCTTCTTATTGTTTTAAACTTTCACAAGCTAATGTCATTTGATTTGAATTAAAAATATTTCTTACATGTGTTTACTTTCATTATTTAGCATTAGAGTCAAGTTTCACATTTTTGTATTTTATAGCACATAATAGATCATGACAAATATCTTTAGAAGTTTTTAATGACAATCTGTTTCAAAATCTGCTTATTTTAGTAGAAACAACTACAAAAATTGAAAAGAAAAAATAACCATCTATCTTAGATTGATGCAACTATTTCATCTCTCTGTGAAGAATTCTAGGAGAGTTAAGAATCAGTTAATGATATATTTTCATCTTTTATGATCGTGGATATCACATGTTATATGTCTCTTCAATAACTTTGTTTCTATTTTTTGCCTAATGTATTCTTTTCTTTCTATTTTTGGATAGTGACAAATTGAGAGAATTAAGAAGATATATTTTGATATATGATATTTGATATACTTTTATGAGAATTGATGATATAATCTATGATATATTTTTCTGCAAAGTCTATATGGTATAAAGGAAAGACTCTTTCTCATTAATAAGAAGTTATAAAACTTACGGGTATCCCTCGAAAACTACAGTTCTTACTTGAATTTTAAAAATATATCTATTATTGTTTATGGGGAGATTATTAGCTCAAAATCTTATTAATGATTTTTATGATAATTTTATAATATTTTAAAATTCAAATTAGATTTATTTTCTTCTATTGCTAATTAGTTAATTCTCAAAAGGAAATAAAATCATATAATAAATGCTTCCTTTTTTATAGAAACCTTTTTTATGAACTTACTTTATTTATTCTACAAAATCTAGAAGGATTTTGTTAATCACATATTTCGTCAATCAACTCCAGATTTCTCTTAACAGTTGATTATTACAATATTCTAGCAGGGATAATATTGAAGATTTAAAGTCAAATTCAGAACGGAAATGAAACAATGAATAGTTGAAGAAAATGTGTATTTAAGTAAGAGTCACTAAAGTTGCAAAATAAAGAAGCATGGAAGGGAAGAAGAGAGAAAGTCAAATTATTGATATACATCAATATTCTCAAAAGTCATATCATTATCAAATCTCTTGTACCTTATAAAGTGACAACTTTTTTCAGAGAGATCATTGAAGCTCGTACGAAGCAAATTACTTCTTCATTTGTTGAGAGCTTGTAGAGGCTAGCACAATACTACTAGTTTGGAAGGTTGGAAAAATTTAAAAAATATGGACTCGTAAGCTTAAAAAGGCTCGTCAAATTACTACTTAGTTTTATAGTAAAACATTCAAGTTGGATATTTAAAGATTAGACATACGCTTGAGTTGTAAGCCGAACCAATATAATTCGACTGTGTCCTTCTCTCTCTTCTCTTAACTTCTATATTTTCGCATTACATTGTGAGTGTGTGTGTTTATTTCAGCAAAAGGTTTCTTCATTTTTAACAGACTCTTTCTGTTTTTCAACTTGCAAGAATTTCTTTTCAGTTTCTAACATACGCCTTTTGTTTTAATTTATCTTAACTGAATTTATCCTTTAACAGATTGTTGTTGTTTAACAGACTTCTATCGCCTAACAAGTTCCTATTGTGTTGCGGGCTTCGATTGTTTTAAACTTTAACAGACCTTTATCGTTTTATTCGAATTAAAAGTATCTCTTGCGTGTGTTTGCTTTATCACATGTTAGTTTCCAAGCATTTTATAAAAAGTTATCTTACCGTAAATTTTGGGTAAAGAGATAAATTAAAATTACTACTTGAATCACATTACAATATTTAAAAATGTCATTTTTTCGTTATTAATTTATGTTGTTTAATCAAAAAATTAAACTAAATAATGAATTTAATTTATATTCAACAATAATAATATTTAATATGAATTTTACTATTTTATGAGATTTGAAAAGATATTACGCAACCTTATTCCTGATTAAGTGGCAATTTAAGTTATATAGTGTTCCTATGAATCATTGGTATTGTTAGGATATATGTTTTGGCATTATTTATTAATTGGACATATAAGATATTAATTGAGTGATTTATTAATGGGGAATGGATTGACTGGGAATCAGGTCTACTGAACATGTTACTGGACTATTATTAACAACTCTTCACTTCTTCATGTGGAGATACAAGTCTGATTATAAACAATGTCGATCGTAAGGTAACCCCTTTCCATAATGAATTACTAGTGGCTCCATACACTGAAGAGGAAGTGCGCCATGCATTATTTTCAATGCATCCTGATAAGTCTCCGGGGCCAGATGGTTTCAATCCAAGATTTTTCCAAACCTACTAAGATATCATTGGGAAAGAGGTTACTCAAGAATGTCTTAATACTTTGAATGGAGATGCGCCTATGCTTGGGATGAACAGAACAAACATTATTCTTATCCCGAAGAAGAGAGCGCCAGAAATAATAGCTGATTTGAGACCTATATCATTGAGCAATGTCACCGATCGTATTGTTTGCAAAGCACTTGCCAATAGATTAAAACAGGTTTTGCCTCTAATTATCTCAGATATGCAGAGTGCTTTTATCCCTAGTCGGTTAATTACCGATAACATTATTGTAGCGTATGAGCTTTTCCGTTCTCTTAAACGGAAAACGTAAGGAAAGGTGGGTTCACTTGCATTGAAAATTGACATGAGTAAGGCATACGACAGAGTTGAATGGGAGTATTTGTGGTTGATCATGTTGAAACTGGGGTTTACTGACACATGGGTCTCAAAGGTTATGAAGATAGTAAGATCGGTCTCCTATTTTTTCATTCGAGGTAAGGAAGAATACGAGCCTTTGATTACTAGCCGAGGATTGCGACAAGGAGACCCGTTATCTCCTTATTTGTTCATCATCTGTGCGGAGGGCTTATCAGCTAGCCTACAACAATTACAGGCACAAGGGTACATCCTTGGGACTGTAGTCGCAAGAGGTGCTCCTTTAGTGTCTCATCTGTTTTTTCCAGATGACGTTATATTTTTGGTTAGAGCTATAGAGGAGGAGGCGCTACAATTGAAAATTATTCTGCAATTATATGAGAACGTGTTGGGTCAAAAAATAAATTTTCTCAAATCAGGTATCTCCTTTACCCCAAATACTATGCCTACAGTGAAGAATGTGATATGTCAAATATTGGGGGTTGCGGAGATTGCAGGCCATACAAATTACTTTGATATGCCGTTAGTCATAAGAAGAGGTAAATGCCAAATCTTTCATTATGTGGTCGAAAAGCTTACAAGGAGGCTATAAGTACGGAAAGCTAAAGTACTATCGAAAGCTGGAAAAGATATATTATTGAAGACTGTTGCACAGGCTATGCCGAATTATCTTATGTCCCTTTTTCTATTACCACTGGATACTTGTAAAGAGTTGGAGAAATTGATGAATGGCTTCTTTTGGCAAAATGGAGGAAGAGACAGTAAGGGTATATGATGGTTAAGATGGTAGAGGTTAGCCATACCAAAGATATACAGAGCTTTGGGATATCATGATTTGCGACATTTTAATCTTGCTCTTTTGGCGAAACAAGGATGGAGGCTACTCAAATATCCAAACTCGACTGCAGCTCAAATATCCAAACTCGACTGCAGAAAACATTCTCAAAGCTAGATACTTTCTTAAGACTGATTTCTTTTAAGCAGAGTTGGGCAATAATCAAAGTCAAATTTGGAGAAGCATCCATCAGGCCAAAGCAATTCTAATTCAAGGTTGTCAAAGAAGGGTAGGTGATGGGCAAAATATTCACATTTGGAGGGACCCATGGCTAATGGATGATGACGACCCGTATATCCAATCAGATTACAGTGAGCAGATAGAGTACGTAGCGGAACTTATTCGGAACCATTGGTGGAATGAAGAAAAGATCAGACATGTTTTTGATCGACGAGACGCTGAACTAATTCTCCAAATCCCCCTCAGCTTCTCAAGGCGCAGCGATGAGTGGCTGTGTGGACTCTCAGCACTCAAGGTGATTACAAAGTTAAAGAAGGATGTCGCCTAGGCATAGAGGGTGTGAATCTAGAGTTACGAGAAATCGGTTTTCCATGGGAGAAAATTTGGCAGATGCATGTTCCAGGTAAAGTAAAATTCTTTATCTGGCGTATTCTGAGGCATGCCCTTCCCTGTAGAGCAAATCTAAAAAAGTGACACATTAACATAGATGACAGTTGCCCACTATGCGGTAAAGCAACAGAGGATCAACACCACATATTTCTTCATTGTGATTTGGCTACTTCTGTTTAGAGTGTTTATTGGGTGGACTGGATTGTGTCTCCTACTGTCACACTGCATCATTGGCTTTCATCGATTATGTCTGATTTTCCAAGGCATAAAAGAGGAAATTTGCATGCTTTTATGGAGTTTGTGGACCTCCCGAAATGAAGTTGTATAGCAACAAAAAACTCAAGACCCATCCATCATTATTCGTAGAGCCACAACAACACTTTCAAAATGGCAGATTGCTCAATACAGGAACAACACTACATCCTCAAAGCATCAACCCTCCCATCCCAAATGGCAAGCTCCACAACCGAACCATTTTAAGTGTAATGTCGATGTGGCACTTTTATCTTCTGGATCTTATGGATTAGGAATGGTGATTCGAGATTGTCAAGGGGTAAACTGTGCGGGAAAGTTAATGCTTATACCAGGATGGAGGGATCCTCTAATTGGTGAAGCGTTATGTTTTCGAGAAGCCCTAAGCTATATCAAAAGCCTCTCCTTTTCTCCGATTTGTGTCGAAACGGATTGCCAAATCATTACCAGATTTCTGACATCCACACAAAATTTTCCTTCCTATTTTTCGATGGTTATCCAGGATTGTAAAGCTCTTATTAATGAGCGTCGGTTTATTTCTACTGTTTTTGTTAAGAGATCAGCGAATCAGGTTGCTCATAAGATAGCTAGGGCGGCTGATTCTATGTCTGGTTTCGAATGGGGGTATGCCCTCCAAGCTTTCTGTATGACGTTTTATCTTTGGATATGAATAATATGCGCTGAGTGCACATGACAACGTTTCAAAAAAAAGCTATTTTAGATAATATTCTAGATGTTATAAATCTTATTTTAAATAAATTTGTATCTTGAGAAGAGGAGTGGTGGATTATGTTGATGTGGGAGCTGGGATTTTTATTGAGTATTGAAGTTTGAATGTTGGGGTGAGTAAACTAATTTTTCTTGGCTGAAAACACAAGGCAGGAGCTCTACGATTTGACTACCTCTTTTCTATGCCTTAAACAAAAGTGGCATGCATCTCACTTCCCACATGAATATAAAGATATTTGTGTACTGGTGGGCGTAAATTGAAGATTGAAGAATATACAGCAAAAGAAGGAATTTGTTTTGTGAGTGGGTTGTTGTGGGGTTACATGTGCGTGTGTTGTTTTTTTATGGCCAACCAATTTTGGAGTCTTGAAAGTTAAACTTGCAGTGGGTGTTAAAGTGAAGGTGATGTGCGTGCATTTTCTTGGGCCAAGGAAATTATATATATGCTGATCACGCCAACTTGAGATGCTTGATGTGAATGCTGCGTTTTTCTCTTATGCTTCATTCGTGGGTGTTGAAATAAATGTGCAGTGGGCTGAATGGTTTTGTGCTACGGTTTTTTTTATGTGTTGTTGTTGATTGGGTATTTTTGCAACTGTGATTTCTGCAGAAGTTTTTGTGATTTGATTATGAGTTTTACGTGAATCAACACATTGTTGTTGCGATGACTTCCAGATCTATTTCAATGGAGCTTAACCTTTCGGGAAGTTGTCTTCTTTTTCTCAAGTGTATTATTATTTTGTTCTTAGTTGATTAATCACTTGAGTTGTTTATTTCTTATCTTTATTATCAAATATTGTTGAGAAAATCCTCTGTTAAGGTTAGCACGAGGCGGTCGTACTATTAGGTGTGAAATTCTTTCAGGGGAAGTGAGGTTGAGGGATAGTGTCAAGGGTTGAGTGGTGTCGGCTCAGTAAAGCCTTAGGTAAATCTATTGTACTTTTGTGAAAGTTATTAAGCTAGGTGAGGGCCCCGCAGATGTAAGCAAGGTGTGCCAAACTGCGTTACCAAATTTTCGGTGTCTTTCTTATTTCGGTTTAGCTTGTTTTATATTTTATTGGTGCCAAAGAAATTTACAGATAGTTTGCAAAATAATTAACCCCCTTCGATTTTTCAATTAGTATCATAGAAAGGTCACCAATTCAGAACTTGGTAGCAAGTTGGTGTAGATCCTAGTTTCGTGAACATAGCTACAAGAAAGGCACTACAGGTGAAAATTGAAAAAGTGTGAATGATGCGAAAGATGAAAACGAAAACTTGGTACTACTCACACAAAATTTTGGTAAATGGCTGAAAAGAATGAAGAAGGACATATCCGACTTTAGACAATTTGGCGGAAATTCATCAAGTAACAATTCAAGACAACAAGTCGAAACACAAAAGGGTGAACGGAAGGCAAGTCATGAATGTCAAGGTTTTGGACACATTCAATTCGAATGTGCCAATACTGTGAAAAAGAAAAAAGGAAAGTCCTTCACAAGTACCAAGAGTGAATATGGTAGCAAAGAAGAAATAGCTAATAGTGCTGCGTTGGTTGGCTTACATAGTAAAAGTCCAGTTACTTGCTTAACAATAACTAAGAAGGAAGTAACTGATGGTCGAAAAGAGGAAAAATATGATAATTTCGAAAACAATCCAGCTCAAGATCCAATATTAGATTATGTTAGCGCTGGAAGTGGCCTAGATGATAAAAAAATGGAATGTTTACAAGAATTACAAAGCTATATCTGAAAAATGAGTGAAAACGTGTAGAAAGAATGAAAGATCGGAGGACGAGAATCTTTCCATGAAGAACACTATACAAGAGTTAGAAAAGAAGCTGATGTTGACGACAGATGAGCTTGGTGAAGCTAGAATGAAATTGGTAAGTGCTGAAAAGGGATTGAGGATGTTGAATGGAGGCATGGAAAAACTAGATAAGTTGATAAAAATTGGGAAGGTTAAAGGGAATTTCGAAGGCATATGCTATAAAGGCGAGTGTTCGAAAGTGAATGAAAAAAAGTTTGAAATGTCCATATCAGCCCAAAAGGTAGAAGCATCGAAAAAGAGTCAATGATTTATATCCACATGTCATTTTTGTGGAGTTATCGGGCACATAAGGCCAATATACTATAAGATGTTATAAATTATGTTTCAAAGAGGTCAAACCGAAAATCTAGACACTCTCCATTAAATTTCCAATGGCATCCCATGGTATCGAAGCAAGCTTGGATTAGAAAGGGTCAAGTACAAGCACAAAACGTAATGAAGGAAAAACAAGAAAATGCCTAGATTTGTGGTTAGTTACTACATATGAAGTAACTGCAGAAAGTGACTTACAGCTAGTCATTGTAGATGGAGCAGCTGCAGAAAGTGGTTTACAGTTAGTTACTGTTGAGGAAGTAATTGCAGAAACTGATTTACAGTTAGTTACTACTGAGAAAGTAACTGTATAACCTGATTTACAGTTAGTTATTGCTGAAGAAGTAATTGCAGAAAAACTTTCAGTTACTTCGAATGATGAACCAACCAAAACAATGACAGCTGATTTGAACAGCCGAAGAAATCATCTAGTAGAAAATGTTATTGGAGATGCGAGCGTAAGAAGAAAAATAAGAGAAAGGAAAATGATTGATTACCGAGAACTTGCAGGCTACCTGTGTTATGCTTCTTCATTCGAGTCAAAGAGTAAGCCTAGGATTGAGACTCTTCGAGAGGCACAAGGATAGTGTGTTTTACATTTTTGAAGTATTTTTTTGCTGTTAAAAAAACAAAACAAAAAAAAGGGACAAAACAAAAAAAGAAAGATTTTTTTTAGTTTTTTAGTTTTATGATGCTATTGACGTCTCGTCTTTTAGTAGTTTGCTTAGTGACTTTTATTTGACTCTACCAAAGACTCTTCAGCTCTCGCATCAGTATGGATCTCTCTCGGATATCTCTCTCTCTTTCGAGCATATCTCTTAGTGTTTTGAATAGTGGTAAATTGTCATATTGGCATGCTTATGATTCATCTGCTGCATCTATGGTTAATTATGATGATTATACATTTTGATACTATTTTGTCTCAAGGGGGAAGACATCAGATTGTTTATGATGAATGTTTCATTTAGGGGGAGATTTTAAGGTATATGAGTGACAATTCGTCGTGCTTTTTAGCATCTTTTTTTCCCAAGGGGGAGAAATTTGGATGATTGGATAATTATGATGTTGATGTTTGATTAAGGGGGAGTATTTGCCATATAAATTGTGCATTTGATTTATATATCCAATTATGTTATTTAGGGGGAGCTTCGAATTTGTGACAAAAATGCCAAAAAAAGGGAGATTGTTAGGATATATGTTTTGGCATTATTTATTAATTGGACATATAAGATATTAATTGAGTGATTTGACTTGGATTCAAAAAGCTATTTTGGATAATATTCTAGATATTATAAAATCTTATTTTGAATAGATGTGTATCTTAAGAAGAGGTATGATGGATTACGTTGATGTGGGACCTGAGATTTTTATTGAGTATTAAAGTCTGAATATTGGGGTGAGTCAACTAATTTTTCTTGGCTGAAAACACAAGGCAGGAGCTCTACGATTTGACTACCTCTTTTCTATGCTTTAAACAAAAGTGGCACGCATCTCACTTCCCACATGAATATAAAGATATTTGTGCGCTGGTGGGCGTAAATTGAAGATTGAAGAATATACAGCAAAAGAAGAAATTTGTTTTGTGAGTGGGTTGCTGTGGGGTTACATGTGCGTGTGTTGTTTTTTTATGGCCAAGCAATTTTGGAGTCTTGAAAGTTAAACGTGCGGTGGGTGTTAAAGTGAAGGTGATGTGCGTGCATTTTCTTGGGCCAAGAAAATTATATATATGTTGATCACGCCAACTTGAGATGCTTGATGTGAATGCTGTGTTTTTCTCTCATGCTTCAATCGTGGGTGTTAAATAAATGTGCAATGGGCTGAATGGTTTTGTGCTGCGGTTTTTTTATGTGTTGTAGTTGATTGGGTATTTTTGCAGCTGTGATTTCTGCAGAAGTTTTTGTGATTTGATTATGAGTCTATGTGAATCAACGCATTGTTGTTGCAACGACTTCCAGATCTATTTCAGTGGAGCTTAACCTTTTGGGAAGTTGTCTTCTTTTTCTCAAGTGTATTATCATTTTGTTCTTAGTTAATTGATCACTTGAGTTGTTTATTTATTATCTTTATTATCAAATTTTGTTGAGAAAATCCTCTGTTGAGGTTAGTACGAGGCGGTCGTACTATTGGGTTAATTGAGAAATTTTTTTGTTGAGATTAGTACGAAGCAGTCGTACTATTGGGTGTGAAATTCTTTTACGGGAAGTGAGGTTGAGGAATAGTGTAGCGACCGAACTCTGGCTGATCCGCTACAGTAGAGCCCGGCCTCTACCGCTAGCACTCCAGGTATTGTCCTCTCTGGCAACCCTGGGTTGAGCCACTGCTCGAACCCAGGACCTCAAGGTTTTGTTCC
>JAOTAX010000005.1:4314440-4331284 GCA_025629825.1 Erythroxylum guanchezii
AAAAAGAACAGAGTTTTCCAGGTCAATCACTGTAGTCGACTTAGTCGACTAATAGTCTTCGACTAGTCGACTAATACCTGAACCGACCTCTCTCCACTCTTTTTCTTATAACTTTTCCGTCCGACCTTCGATTGACCTGATTTTTGAAGCATTGGATTCCTAAGACATTTCTCTACCTCTCCATGACAATTTATGGATTTTGAGTTTAAATGGAAAAAGATTGATTAAATCAAATTGAGTGATTGATTGAATTGGTTATTTTTCTGCACATACTTCATTGTTTTGGCAATATCCGGACCTATAGAGATCTGAATTGAGAAATTTTGGTGTCTATGGATTCCTAAGTCATAGGGGAATGGTTTTGTGATGAAATTTATGGAATGATACCGGGATTGTCACAAACATGCATTGTACACATTTTAATTCCTGCATGTGCATTTTTATACATTTTGATTGTACAAGTTGTGAGATATGTGTATTTGAATTGTTATAGAGGCACTTTTGGAATGTCAATCCACAGACGTTGCCGAGGCACTAGCTTCAGAAGCTATTGGTGAGTAACCTAGACGGTTTCTCCCAATTATTAATTGCTTATAATTCTGTGGTGGATAATGGTGGGTTTATGATTGGCTTGTAATTATGGATTCCGGACAGAAGGTCTAATGGCTGTGTGCTGGGGAGCTGTGTTATCAAAGTTCTACTTGTATGTGAATGAGACCTACGTGCTAATGTGACATATGTGATTGATTGAGTTATATACTGATTGATTGTGACATATGCATTTCATTCGTGAATGCATAATCGGATAATGACAGTACTGATTAGAGCTTAAAGCTCAACGAATGTATTTGAGCCTCGAGCTCAACATTGATTTAGAGCCTCAGGCTCAACGTTTAATGAGCCTTGTATCCCCCAAGCGGATAAGGGACATTTATCAATGAGCCCTATATGGGACAGTTCAGGTGCTCGGTCACAACACTGTAAAAATTGAAAAAGACATGAGCATTTCATATGCATTTGCTTAAATACGCTTGCTTGAGTGAAAGGCAAAATGCCTTATGCTTATGTGAAAAATGTGTTACCTGTGATCAATGTGAAATTGTGACATATGTGTATTATGAATTGTTGTGTTGCTTGGATTGAGTGAACCATCGAAGATGGTTACCTCACTGAGTTCGCAAAACTCACCCAAAATTTGCAATTATTTTTCAGGACTCAGAAGAATACCCCGTTTGGCAACGGGAGTATACTTACTGCATACAAGGGCAAGATAGAGGTTGGGATCAGTTTGCATTTGGATTAGGACTTTCCTATTTTTGTATAATTTGTATTCCACGATTGCTGTACAATATGTATTTGAATATTTCTGTATGTAAAAAGTGGTGAAATATGGGAATCTTTTGTAAATGCGATTGATCAAATACGAATATTTCTGTTTTGTAATCACTTTCCTAATTGGAAAGGTTTGTAAGTGTTTTTTATATGAAATGGGCCCCAACGACCCAAAGTGGAATGGTTTATAACAGATTATGAAGTGTACTAATTACGTTTCTAAGTGCTTTGTTTCAGTAGTGGGCCCAAGTGGAGAGTGAATTTTTAATGAATTGTGTACTGGTTATTCTGCATAACTAAAAATGTTTATAAATAAAATTGGGCTCCAATTGGCTATTGAAACTCTATTGATTGCATTGAAAAAAAAACAAAAATTTATACCAACTTGTGAATGATTGAGTGCCCTAGCATACCACCTTCGTGGGCATGGACTCGGATATCACCATCGATGTCGGGTTCGGGTCTTGCAGGAGTGGGGTGCTACATATATGTTGTAACATCCTGTCCCCATATTGAGGGTTAGGACCCGAACTTTCAGTACTTGTGAGCTTAAAGAGAAATTAAGACAATGCATTTTCCTGCTCATGCATCATGCTAGCATATATGCACATAAATACTGAATGTTTTCGTATAAAAAGTGGTATATGCATTCATTGACAAGTTCCGGGTATAATTGAAACCAAATGTGATCTTATTGAAAATTAGGAGTAGAAGGAGTAGAAAGAGTGATTTTGGTATGAGTTGTGATAAGGAAAGATTTAGAAACAAGATTTGGTTCGAGCAGTGGAATTGGCTCAATGGTAAGAGGCGTCCACTTAAAGTGGAACAAAACCTTGAAGTCCTGGGTTCGAGCAGTGGCTCAACCCAGGGTTGCCAGAGAGGACAATACCTGGAGTGCTGGCGATAGAGGTCGGACTCTACTGTAGAGGATCGGCCAGAGTTCGGTCGCTACAAATAGTGTCAAAGGTTGAGTGGTGTCGGCTCAGTAAAGTCTTGGGTAAATCTATTGTACTTTCGTGAAAATTATTAAGCTAAGTGAGGGCCTCACAAATATAGGCAAAATATACTGAACTGTGTTACCAAATTTTCGGTGTCTTTATTATTTCAATTTAGCTTATTTTATATTTTATTAATGCCAAAAAAAATTATGAATAATTTGCGAAATAATTAACCTCCTTTAATTTTTCAGGTAGATATTCTTTTGCAAAGCTTGGTGGGTAACACAGGTACGTTCCATGAATTTCCTGTAGTTTTCGTGTACTTTCGATGGAGATTTGGACCGAGCCTTTTGACGAAGTTGTCTTTTTGCAATATTTGGAGAGCTTTTTCAAATTAGATGTGGTTGGAGGTGTCAACCGGAAAGGGACAAGAGAAGGAAGACAAAACACTTTTGTTCATGAGCTGCGGTCTCGTGGACTAAGCGACAATTTCCGCTGACGTGGTTTCAGAAACTAAGAAGAAACTGCGGTGCAGTGGACAGTCGCTTACATCAACCCCACGTTATTATGTAAATATATAAATAAATATATACATTATTATATTTTTAGATATGTTTATTTCTTTCTTTAACTTTTCAGTCAAAATGTATCGTTGCATAATAATTTTAGTATCCTGATTCTAATTTTATCTTTTTTTATTAATTTAAAATAAAATTATGTACTATTCAACCTTCTTAAATTTATGTATTAGCGAGACTTCTATTAAATTTAACTTAAAAAATTAATAGATATAATTTATATTGTTTAATTATTACTGAACCTTTTTAAATTTACATGTTAGTGAAATTTTTACTTAATATTATTGTTAATTTTGATTTAACTTAAAATTAATAGGTATGATTTACATTGTTTGATTTTAAATTAAATACATACAAGAATTTTAAAAATTAAGTTATTTAAAAATTCCAAATCCAACTCAATCTTTAATTGATAAAGACACTCAAGTCGTGATACCACGACATGTACATATTGAGTTGTCGTTCAAGACAGCCAAGCTTTCAATTTAAGGGAGTAAGTCAAGCCGAAGAACAGGACTAGACCTGAATACCGTTGAAACACATCTCAACCCATCTAGTAGATATAAAAGATATTCAATATGCCTTTGGTAAATTCCTTTAGAAGTTATTTATAAATTAATAATTAATTCTAATGTTTATTATTTTTTTTGTGAAAATCTTAAATAGATTAGTAATTTTATCCTTTTATAATATCGATTTATATTAAAATAATTGGGTAAAATATTATTTTAAATCACAAAATGTATTAAAAAAATAAAAATCATACCAATTCCATTACCATAGTGAATGATGAAACAAGAATACCTATGAAAGCAATGGTGGGCTAAATGAAAAGGATCTAAGACAATCAAATGGGCCATCAAGAAGTTTGAACAAAATGCTGTTGGTGTCGCCATTCCATATCATCAGATTCAGATGCTTATGAAAACAACTCAGGGCCCACTTGATCCCACGAGATGTTTAGTTTCCAATTCGCAGAAATCTAATCTAAGCCAGGCCAAATCTTTCTGGTTCTTTTTTGCATTTAACATAATTAACAGCTAACAGCTTGCTCCCAAGATTCTCTTTCTAGGCAATCAATCACACTAATTTTGCTGTCACAACCCTTTGAATCCCACCTGGATTCATCTCCTCTGTTCCTCTCTGTCCCTCAACAACTTTTACCTGCATCTGAGAGAAAAGGAAAGAAAACACACAAGAAGAATGAGCGAATGACCTCTTTCTAATCCTTAATAATAGAAAGTTTTAACCTTCCTTTGTTAGTTACTCCCTCCATTTGCCATTTTTATCTACCCTTTTCGTTTGACCCTTCTTTTTAAGAGACTAAGATTCAATACCTCAGATTCTCCCAAAATCACAATTTAAGAAAACCTACCAAACGTTCCAACTTTGTGTCCCAAATCCATCGTTTGGGACCAACCCCATTTCATCTTTCTCTTGATTCCTTGCAAGAAACAGCAAATTAGGTGTTTCTTTGAGAATTTTCCTTGGTAATTTGAGATATCCAGATTCCGGAAATGACATCTCATATGATCAGAGCCCCAGTTCTGTGATGGTCAATAAAAGAGCCAAAAGCCAAATTCTTGAGTTTGAAGCCTGATATTAGAAATTCAAGATTTTGGGTCGATACCCAGATGCAGAAACCTGTTGTATCTGATCAAAGTTTCGGTTTTTACTGAGTGCTCTCATTTTCATGGAAACTTCTATTTCTGCTCTGACCTATGTGATTTTAGGCCTTGTGTTCACCTTCTATGTTCTTCATGTGGAGTCAAAATCTCAAAATAAATCTGCATCAACCTCTAATGTAAAGCCACCGCCACCGCCACTGCCGCCGCCGCCGCCACCTCCACCTCCACCTCCACCTCCGCCTCCTCCTCCGCCTCCGCCTCCGCCTCCTCCTTCGTCTCCGTCGCCACCTCCAGCTCCACCTCCACCAGTAAAATCACATCCTCCACCACCTCCTAAGAACAGAGGATCAACGCCACCGCCGCCACCGAGACATAGGTTTTATTTCCATGGTTCAGACTGGAAAGAAAATGAGAAGAATAAGCATCCACCACCTGTTAGCACAGGTAACAAGATGAACACAGGGAAAAAGGTTGGATTTTTGTTTGTGGGTATTGCATCAATATTGCAGATTGGGGTTGTTGGCTTCTTGGTTTTCAAAAGAAGGCAGCTTTTGGAGATCAAAGACAGATACGAGAATTGTTCTTGAAAATTTTTCTGATGTCAAGTTCATAAAAAGGATTGATGCGCTGAATTGGGTTTCTTGGATTGAATTACTTGTTTTGGGATCATTTGGTGGCTTGTTTGTTTTGAGTATACAAATCACATGCTAACTATTGCAAATTGGGGGCAGGTTGAGCTTTGTAAGGATTTTGAGATTGGGAATTGTTTCGTGAATTGATTCTTCCATCTTGGGGGTTACTTGAGGTTTCTCTGTAAATGGTAAATCCGGCGTTTTCTTAGTCTTTCTAATTTTCGTCACTTGTAGTTTTTTCTACATATTTCAAAGAAGAGCGAAGTGGACTTTTTCTTTGTTGTCACAGATTCTTGGCTAACCTGTATGTGAAAAAACAATGTTGCAGATTATGGAAATTGGAAAATCTGTAGATAACATTCTTTTATTTGAGTTGACATGTACTTGAATCAAGTTCCTTCAAAATGCTTTAATTTATTGATCATCCTGGCGTAAGCCCTTCATTTCAAATGGGTGGCTTGGAATTTTGATTTTCTGAAAGTACTTTGTAGAGGAAGTTTAGTTCAGTATTAGACATTGTGAATCAACCGAATTCTGGTCAGTTTTAAGCGCTGAGAATCTGAGCTTTTGCATTATTATAAGCTTATGCTCATCTAACAACCCTTCACGCCCTTCCTAACGTTCCCCTCTGTGATCAATTCCTGTTCTTTGGTGCTTTTTGGTATAGAAGATGGAGATTGAAAGAGAGGGCCTAATCTTACATCGAATTGCTTAACTAAGAAGTTGGAGGCGAATAGGTGAATAACTCCTTTTTGTCCTGTGAGTTCATTTGTTACAGGATTAGTTGCTTTTCTTTCCCAAGTAAGTGATGAGTTGCGAGTTCCCTTGTTGTCTTCTTACACATGTACTCGATCTCCTACATTTCATATTCCATTCCAAAGAAAGAGACGGAATGTAACAACATACATTACTAGTTCCCCAATTTCATCTTACAAAACTAGTGGCTGAGGGTGTTCTACACCTCCTATTCCATTGGAAGTGGAACATCCTCCTTGAAAGGTGAAGTTAAATTATGGCATACGCCTATGATTAGTGATTCTACAAGATTAATTAATCAACTTAGCAGTTTTCTCCCACTCTTGTGTTATTTTAATACAAGAGGTATGAGACAATTATTTAATAAAAATGTAGGTTACTACTGAAAGTTGAAGACATAAAGATTAAAGCTTTGAAGCTGAAGTCTAGCCAAACCGGAGTTATATAATAAAACTTGTCATTTTCACAGTTGCCATGTACTTGGTTTGTAGAAGAATATTGGCAGACAACTAAAGAATTACAAGATGAAACCAAACAGGTTGGTGCGAGGAGTTCAGCACTCTCATCCCTTAATCAGAGGTCTTGAATTCGAGTCCTGAAAATGGAAAAATCTGTTTGGCCAGTACTTTACTCCTTACGGGCTGATCCAGTGCGAGCAGGGATTAATCTGGGAGTGGATGGTTTAAAGGCTCGAATCTTTTTAGGACACCTCGTGAGTTAACAAAAACAAAAAAAAAAGAATGACAAGATGTCACCTAATTATCGAATTTATAATTAATTCCAAAATTTGTACTTAATTTTATATAATGAGATAATAATGGTCCACTGGTGAACTACTCTATGGGAAAATTTGTCATTGATCTAATAGTATACGGGAAAATTTAAAAAACAATGAATTCCATTGCACTAAAAGAGAAGTTTCCAAGAGCCTACGTTTACATCTAGTCATCAAAGGTCGATTTTTTATTTTTTTTAAATTTTACGTTTGGTGAGAAAAAATTATTTGTTTCAGTTTTTAGGTTTGATTTTTTCAAGGTTTTAAAACTTATGAAAATAATAATTTTCATTTTTATTTTCTGTTTTCGTTTTTTGTCATAATTTAATGTTTCATCAATTAAATAATTATTTAGTTATTCAATATTATTGCTAATAATAATTATGATTAATATAATATAATATAATATAATATAATTATTTTATTTTTATAATTACTTTAAATTTAAATTTAATAATTTCTTCATAAATATACTTCAAAATATCTAAAAATGTATAAAAATCAAATTAAATTTATTTTAATAATTGAAATATATAGTAAAATTATTTTATAAATTATTTTATTTATTAAATTCTTTATTTAAATAAAATGTAGTTGAACTTTCACTAATAGTTATTAATAAATATTATGTGCAATATATTAAAATGATATTATTTAATTAAATAATTTATACAATTAATTTATTATATTATCAGTAATAAAAATATAAAATATTAAAAATCAAACAAAATTCTATTTTTATTTGAAAAACTGAAACTAAAAACAATATACAAAAATAAAAAAAAAACAATAGAAAAATAACCGTAAAACTAAACAATTCTTAATCTTGTCATGTTAATGTTATTTACTCCTTAACTTATTTATCCTAGGAATCAATATTTTGTAAAACGTAACGGGACCTTAGTTATGTATCCTAGATCGAACATAAAAAGGCAATAAAGGAAAAAAATAAGAAAATACCTTTTAGTTCCATAACTTCAAAAAAGTTTTCCGAAGTCGAAACGAGCGTGGATTCACCGTTGTTTTCACAAGCACTGCTCACCAAGACGTGATCAAGCCTTTCTCTAGTTTTTTTCAAATTTTAAGTTCTCTTAATGGGTCAGATAATCCTTATGTTTACGAATGACATTAGCAATTGTAAGAGACCTTAACTTTTATATATAGCATTAATATCGGGCTTTTCCATTACAGGTCTAATATAGGTCCGATCTATACTAATCGAGATTCATTTTCCTCTTGAACTTCGACCCGTTAACTTAGATAATTTATCGAATTACTTTATTATCTTTATTTGGATCAAATTATATAATATAATTAATAAGTTATTAAAAAATATAATTAAATATTGTCCAACTTCTTAAAAAATGTCAAAAATATCAAAGACACTCTACTCTAGATTTTGGCTACTCAAGAACCCGATTCTTCTACTGCCCGAAAAAAAAAAGCTACAAGGGCTACAGCTATGTGATGAGAGACAACATTCATTTGAGACTTAGCTATGACATGTAATGTTCAATATCTAAATAATTCCTTGCTGGAGTCACCTAAAGCTTGCCTACCATTGCCACGTTTATCCACTTGGTCTTCGTTAAAGCAGAACAGGGAAGCAGAGAAACCTAGAATGTTTCTCGTTAACATTTCCTGTCAGGAAAAATGTAATGAGGAACAGGAAAGTCAAAGCACTTCCAGAAGCGATGCGCGGAGACATCAGAAGTCTGTATAACTCGTGATTGACGGGCTCATTATTGATGTTCTAAGTCGACCAAACTTTGAGTAGAAGCAGAAGAACATGGGCATGTCCTCTTATCATTACTTAATCAATAGGATTATATTGAATTCACATGCACGTATGCATATATGCACAGGGTCGACTGAAACTTCGAGCTCAAGAGAAGAAACGAACTATTGTAGGCTCTCAATAACCTCGCTTGAAGCACAAATTACATAAACAAGTTATACAGGACTGGACATATTGGTAGCCACCCCTTCCCAACATGCGGTGCTGTTAAAGAAGTCAAATCATACATCATCATATGTCTATCAAAAAAGAATATTTATTATTAGACGAGTTTTTGGAGTTAACTCACATGACCCTTTAATCGGATTATATGACTTATTGGACAGATTAATGAATTAATTTTATATTTTTCTTGTTATAATAACATGAAAAAAGAAGATTTATTGTCTTCACATGATAAATACGAGAAGTCCGTAAAGCTACTCTCTCAAGTATTTATCTTCTTAGGTGTTATTGATAAGGTTGTGTTTTGAGCACTCATGAATGGTACTGTGTCACATCATATCCTTTTGGGTTATCATCGTCTTTTTTTTCTAAGCAAAAGATTTCATGATCACAGTTTGATGCTAAATCATGACGTAACCATCTTGAGAATATGTTTTTTCTTTTTGTAGTTGGAATTGATAATACCTGCCTTGCCTGTGGCAGGGGCAGAAATGCAGGCCTGCTTCTTACCAACAACTGGGAATATATATAGATAAGGTGGTCATATGGTCAATACGGTTTTTGGTCATTTGATGGGACGTACCAAGTTGGTCTCACTTGAACTTGAAATGCTCGGGAGAACAAGAAGCTGCTAAGTAGGGCAAGCAAGCTATGAAAAGTACAAAGATTCCAATTTGTTTATAGCATAAAAGTCAAGCTATTTATTTATGCAGAACGTAGCTTTTATAGACCAGTGTTTAGAATGATAAAAGCAGTGACTTTGCTCCCTTTTCTTTTTTTTCTTGAAATGTTACCAAAAGGTTTCTCAACCACATACGTAAGCTGTTGATCTCCAAACTGGACCACCTTATTCCATATGATGGTTGACAGGTGTGCTCCAATGGTGGAACAGTTAGCTATGTATGTACTATGCAGCAGCGGCAGCAGCGGCAGAAGCCAAAAGAAACAATTGCTAATAAAGTTCTACTAATATATAGCCTACAAGCATCATTCCAGTTGCTTCTGATCAAACAAACAAAGTCTATAAATCCCAAACATGTTTCCCGAAGGGGAAGAGGAAGTAAAACGATGAGAAAAGCAACAGACAGAAATCTTCTTGTGGCCCTACCCTACATTATTGATCCATAATCTTAATATCCGAGGCAAGTATTGACCCGCCAAGCAGCATTCTTTGGCCTTTTAACATAAAGATCCGTTCTTGATACTTCCAAGTCTTCAATTATCTGCATAAACACCATGTTGAAGTAGACAAAAGCATGAAAAGAGATCTGGTACAAGGAACATGAATGAAGAGAACAAGAAAGGGTTTTTTAAGAAAAGAAGAAACTTGAAAAGCCATGAAATGAGATATTACCAGTGTGCAGCCTTGAATTGGATGCAAGATCGAGCCAAGAGTCCGGACTCTTGGATTGCCAGTCACCAAAGAACTGGTGCAATGGTTTCTGGGTTTCAACTGTTTCTTTCTCCAACTTCATTGGCCTTGCAGATGATGACTTGAAATCAGTTCCCAAGACAAAGCAGTGCTGCTGTTCTTGTTGTTTTGAAGAATCAGCAAACCCTTGAAACCCTGAATCTGGGTAGCTTCTGTATGAACTCATTGTCAACTCCTGGTAAGTGTCCTGTAAGTTTCTACGAGTCCCCGAAGTTTCTGGGAAGAGAACTCCCTCGTCCAGGCCCTGATCCCTTATCCCATGAAAGTACCTTAGCACAACAAACAAACAGTTGGAACAATAAAAGAAACAAATAAAAGCTTAAGTTCTAACACGTATAGCCTCTCTAGAATTTACACAAACCTGTAATCTTTATCAACATGAGAAGAAGTTCCAGCATCAGAAAATAGATTGTTTGTCGGGTTATTTTGAGCAGAAAAACCACAACCAGCCCCAGGAGTTCCAGAAGATGAAGAATGATGAGGATAAAGGAAGGGATTAAAAACTGAGTTACTGGTGGGGCTTTGATGAGGATGTGCTTGAAGTTTGGAAAAAGAAGAAAGTGGAGGTAGGCTTCTGTTGACTAATGAAGAAGGGTTTGTTATTGTTGTATTAGTAGCAGTAGCAGTAGTTGCAGCTGATGATGAAGAAAGTTCCACAGGCTTTCTTGAACGGTTTCTGCCTCTGTGCATATGTCTCTCACAGTATTTGGAGTCTGGATATGCTTCCTTTGAGCACCTCCATTTCTTCCCATCTGTTCTTCTGCACCTACCTGGCTCTGGGTCTGTTTTTCTGCCAAAACCCATCTGATAACAACCCCACCCAACTGCAAAACCCCAGAGTTTTGAAGTCTAGTCTAGATCAAACTCATTAAAAATGAAAAGAAAAGAGATTTCTTTTTTCCAAAGTAATAATAAATATTCATACAACTTACCAGGTTGGTGAGGGAAGAATCCTGAGGCCAAAGAAGATTCTAAACTTCTTTTGACAGAATAGAGAAGTTCAGGTGGTATAGGGACACCTGAGACCATGTACTTAAATATGAGAGCCTGATGTTCAAGCTCTTGTCTTTGTGTTGGAGTAAAGGGAGACCTATTTCTTGTATTCCCAGCGCTCATCATCCTTAAAGAAGTACACATATAATAAAACTAAGAAGAGCTTCCGGGGAAGAAGGGTTTGTTCTAGGTGGGAAAGTGTTTAACCAGTATTCATGGCTTTGCGGAATCTTCTTCTTCCTGTGTACATGGATGAATCTAAAAGCTTCTGATTAAAAAAAAAAACACTTCTCTTCTGATTTTGTATTGCCTAAGTGAAAGCAAAATAGCAAAACGAAAAAAAAGGAGAAATAATGACTGCAACTCTGCTGCTGTTGTTACAGTGTTACTGCCTTTCCTTTGTTGCTGCCCTTGTCTCTGACAATTGGCATAAATCCATAAACAAAATATACAATTCAAGTAGAAAAAAAAATTCCCAAAATCCATTTAATACAGAAACATTAGGGTTAGTCTACTGTGCGCCTTTGGTTTCGCTGTCTTCACATTATGAACATGGAAATGTGTGCCACTGTCATAATGAGAACCTGCTCATACATAACAAGAGATGAGTTAAAATTTTGTTTTTTCCCGTCGGCTGTTGCATGTTTAGTCCTGTAGATTAGGTGCTTCTCAAGCTTGTACAAGTACAAAACCTTCGGGGGAAAAATGGTTTAGTTCTAACCAAACAAACATGGAGGTTTGTTTCTTATTATATTATGGAATAACATTGTCCACAGTAACGTTGATTCAGTATCCATTAATACAAGACAAAAAAGCTACTGTTTCAGTAAAGTATGTATGAAGTGTCACCACTTTCAGCTTCTGGTGGACTGGTGAAAAAAGGTTTGGAAGTGGCTTTTGTTTTTCACTAAAACTTAAGTTCAGGTGAAAAGAAGGATATGATATTTTGTAGTGACTTTCTTTTAAAAAGAAACAGTGAGAGTGTGGGAGTTGCAAAAATTGATAAGATTCATTGAAGATTGCCATAATAATACAAGTAAGAGACTATTGGTTGTAGCGAGGTTTAGACTTGTTTGGTAGCAATTAAAAGTCCCTCCCAACTTTTCTTTTTTCTCTAAAACTTTCTTGAATGTTGGCAGAGCAGCAAGTGTCAGGAAAGTGCACTCTGAGGAAGAGGAGAAGGAGGAGGGGAAGGAGAAAGAGGTGATGAGCTAAGACTACACTACTCTCTTCTGTGATTTCTGCTGCAAAACACATGCCTTTCTCTCCTTAACTTGCAAGTATTCAATTCAACTGAGACCAGCTTTCTCATTCACGAACACCAATGCATTTTCATTTTCTTCCAAACTTATGACTCCCTTTCCAGTTTCCATGTTAGTCATTGTTTGTTTCTTGATGGGGTCATTTCAGTTTTCACAGATTTATAGGTGTTTAAGACAGAATTCACTCACCTGGGATGGTTTTGACTGGTGAAACTGAGTCAGCTACATGCCCTGAATAGAGCAGTATAGTGTACATACAGTTTTGACCTTTTTGAAGCCTTTTGAAACTCATTCAGCCAACAACACAACCTCATTACCAGTTCTTACTGTTACTATCACCTGACAAAATCCTGTCTTCTTTACTTTCTGATTATTAACTCAATCCATTCTTTTCTTCTTTCTGCTGCCTTTTGATTCTTCTTAATTTCCATGTGATGAAAAAAAAAAAGTATATTAGAGAAGGATGGGTGAAGGGCTCAAAACACAAGCTTTTCTCAGTGGACTCTTACAAGAAGCAAGGCTGGGCTTGTAGGGTTTGATCAGACACAAGTAGAACTTGAAACTTTTCAGATAAACTGAGTTGGACCACATGATGCCTTGGAAGAAGTCTATGCTTCAATACCTAACATAGTATTCCTACAAAATAAAGTGGATCTTCCATTTGTTGGTCCTTTTTAATTTAGTGAATAATGATAATAGATCTTAGAGATTTATGATCACCGATTAACACCTTATACTATGACAAGAAAATATTAGTTGTGCTAATTAAAAGAAATTCAGACAAAATTTCCATATTTTAAATTAAAATTTAAATGAAAAAAGTTTCATTCTAGTTAAAGATATCGTAATTTTTAGATATAACTATTCATTCAATGTCAAAATTTTTAGAATTTTTATGTCAATACTGAAAATTAATTATAATTATAATTATAATTAAAATCCAGACATATAATTTATCAAAGATTTTATTTTAACAAAAATGATGTGATAGACAAACAAGATCACATACTCTCCAATTTAATTTACACATCATCATATTTTTAATAATTAAAAAACTTAACCAATTTAGCCAGTTCAACTGTAAATACTTTGAACAGTCTAACTTTTAAGCTTGGTTTTCAACTTTTTGATTCAATTTATTTTAATAACTCTTGTTTTTAAAAATCGATTAATTTATTAATTAATCGGTCAATTTTATAAATTAATAAGTTCTTATAAATCAAAATAAATCATTCAATTTTTATTTAATAATCTCTTTTTTCAATTAAACTCAAAATTTTCTATTGATAAGGATAATATCTTTTTATTATATTTAATCTTTAGTTAGTTTATGACAGTTTAATACCGGTTAAAACTTTTAAACTTTAAATCTTTTGTTTTATTTATCGATTTAACTTTCAGTTTGATTTTTAAAATATTGGTATTTTGAATAGAGTAATATTTTATGCTAATAAATTATATTTTAAAAATGTCTAAAACATGATTGAAAAGTTTAAAACTTAACACTAGTATAGAAGGAATTTAAAAAAAGATTTAGCAATTGAATAAATTAGTAACTCTATTTTTTAAATTATGAGACGATGAGGTACTCTTTTTTTCCTTATCAATAGCCAAACTCTTAGTGGTAGCCATCAATGCTTTGGTTTCATGATTAGTGGTTAGACTATGAACAACAATAAATAGTTCCAAGTCAAAGATAGATAAAATATGAGATATTCATAACATCCTTTTGTTCATTCCACCAACTGATCTGGAGTGCCAAAATTTTATTTTAAAAATTATGTTTTTTAAACTATTTATTGATACTAATAATTATTAATCAGGACGTGTGAATAGATTTCCTTAGTACACACACTTAGAACAGCAGAAGTCTGTCTATCACACGATGTTTCGATTTGCAGAAACAGTCAAGCTGCCGCTTAATTGTGTTTCGGGGCATTTAGCTGTCAAATGTTGTCTTTCTACAACTCCCTCTCATTCTTCCCATGTGCTACTGCTGGACCACTCAAGTTTCTTTTTTTCTTTCTTTCTTATCATTCCCCAATGATTTCTTCACTTTTACAACTGTTAATTTCTGCAGCAGTACAACTACTTTACACTTCCATCTCATGAAGGATATGTCATGTACAAGCTCTGTAAGAGAATTGAGGAGTAGTTGATCAAAACCTGTAAATTGACGTATTACCCAACTTGCATGTTGTGGTCCAAACCTGTAAATTTTCTGATGGACTTGCTTATATAATGTAACTACCAAGAAACTTATCCAGGATACCACACCTCGCCAACTAGGGATAGCACCAAAAGAATGCAACTGCAAAATTCCCTCTTCTTCTTTTTCATCATCTTACTATCCTAATCATCCTACTCCCATGGAGCTGATTTCTGTGTTGCAAAGCTAAAGGGTGCAGTAACCCCATCAGGGTTTGCATGTAGAAATCCTGCAATAGTCACAGTTGATGATTTTGTGTTCGAAGGACTTGGCACCGCAGGTGACACCACAAACTTCATAATGCTGCTGTGACTCCAGCTTTTGTGCAACAATTTCCTGGTGTTAATGGCCTTGGCATATCCATTGCAGGGCTAGACCTCGCATCGAAAGGTGTTGTCCCTATGCACACCCATCCAGCGGCAACGGAGATACTCTAAGTTGTGGACGCACATATTACTGCCGGTTTCATCTCCTCCGCAAATAAGCCCTATGTCAAGTCTCTTAAGAAGGGTGATGTCACGGTGTTCTCATAGGTAGCGACGGAGTTAGAAATTTAAAATAGAAAAATTCAAATATTTAATTTTTTTAAATCTTGAAAGGTTTAGTATATCAATGAATTCTAAATAATTCCATCCTTTTATATATATATATATATATATATATATATATTAAAAATAAAAATATTTTATTTTTTTAAATGTTGGGGCGGGTGTATCATGAGCTCCACGTAGCTCCGTCGTTGCCTAAAGGGTTGCTTCATTTCCAAGTGAATGCTGGTAGGATACCCTCAACTGCTATTGTTAGCTTCAGCGACCCTGATCCTGGTCTCCAGATTCTTGACTTTGCGTTGTTTGGAAATGAATTGTCGTCTGCTTTGGTCGAGGCGACCACATTTCTTGATGATGCTCAAGTCAAGAAGCTCAAGGCTCTTCTTGGTGGTACTGGCTAGGCTCGTTCGTACTAAGTTAACGTTGTTGGTGTCACTCATTCCATAACTTGTTCTGATTCTTTTTTTTTTTGCTTATGTTTGATCCACCAATAAGTAATTGTTTGAATTGTTCAGTCACCAAGTCATGTAATGTTATATTTGTTTTTTATGCATGAAATGTTTGTATGCTTTAAGTAAGCTATATACCAAAGAAAAAGATAAAAGCATCTAGTTCTTGTGAGAAAGAGATAGCATAAGTGCTCATGTGTGTGAATTAAATAGCAGGTGACAATGATAATCTTATCCATTCTTTTGTAGTTGATATTCTCTCTTATGATTTTATTAGTTATAATATTTTTATTATTTTATTTTTTTGAAAATACTAAAACAAGTGATAATGCCTATACAGCTATACTTAACCTGAAGGTAGTCTTTCGATGTGACTGCAGTCAAAAACATTAACAAGGAAACAATGGAAGCGAAGAGAGCTAGTCCATCTGATACCCGCAAAGATCATAAAAGATGGCTTGTTCAAGAAATTCATACCACTAATTACTTAAGGCCATTTGATTTTAAAATACAGAGAAGACATTAATTTTCAATAATTAATGAAAGTTATATATAACAAAAAATTCATTAATCTATCTTTATTTTATCATTATTTTTTAAATAATTTTTTAATTAATTTAAATCCAGAATACAGCTTTAAAACAACATTTAAATTAGATAGAAAATTTTAATATTCAATCATTCTTTCAAAATTAAGGTAAAATTGCAAAAGCGAGTTTATTACTTTGTAGGTACAAATAACCTACAATTGGATCAAAATAACCTTCAATTGGTTAGTTAATTGATAAGATAAATTATGTAGATGATTTGGGAATGATTTAGATTCAAGTTGACTTATTTTTGACTGGAATTGAAGTTTTATTAAGTTAATTCGCTCACATTCCGAGTTTATTACTTTGTAGGTACAAATGCTCGATTTTGGGAAAAAGGGGCATAATTTCCCTTGGAGATGCCGGACCAAAGCCAATTGAGGACGAGTGCAAGGAGAATTCCGAGTTTTGCAACTTCCGAGAAGACTCCGAGAAGAAATTATGGCATTTGGAGGGTCAAAAGCATAAAAGTGAAGAAATAGGCCATGTCCGTTTAACGGACATCATCTGGCAAAAGACCTTCCTAGACCCGAGAGTGTCCGTTAAACGGACACGCATGTCCGTTTAACGGACATCAAGCGGCAACAACTACTTCTAGACCCGAGAGTGTCCGTTAAACGGACACACATGTTCGTTTAACTGGCATGGTCGGCCAGCACACCCCTGTTTCGAAAAGTTAGGTTTTTTTGGAGGGTGTGCACTATAAATACCAACGGTTTTGACCTAAAGAGGAGGCTGGACGACTACAACAAGGCTACT